>JAWWTY010000156.1:58880275-58982163 GCA_035222235.1 Margarornis squamiger | reverse complement strand
AAGTTGTTTCATACTCATGAATGGGGAAAACACTAATATTTTTGTTTCAGAGCATCATTGTTCCTTTTTACTCTTTCAGACGATATGGACAGGTTGGCATCTGAAAAGATGAGATGCCTGTTTTCTATGAAGTCCTGGAAGGCAAAGCAGAGCTGCCAGCACCAGCTATTGCTTTCTCTGGTCTTCATATAAAACTTTATCTGATTTCAGAGGGCAAAATAGCAGCTGGATAAGTCCCAACCTGTGGTATGCAACACTCTTGCTTTGCAAGGAGCTTCTCCTGGGATCAGAACTAATACAGCTTTGTGCACAGACTGGTAAAAGCAGCAGAAGGCAAAGAACTCTGACAGATGTGAAGTAGGGGAGAAACCCTGTGTGGTTGATCCTGTGTGGATATGACTGTTTTCCACTGGCCAATCCAAGGTACTTTTGAGGGACGCTGAAGAAAAAGCTTTATAATAGGAAAGACAAGGTTTTCACTCTGCAGCACTAATAGTAGCGAAGCAGAACAGTCAGCAGTGGAAATACCACTTTGGGTTGTAGCCTTTAAATCCTGTTCCCTTTTCAGGGTCAGGCTGTCAGCAGCTTCTTCAGTGCTGTGTTGTGTGTATAATATTTTAATTAGCAAAGCTTCCCATGGTTTGACCATCCACAGGATCATGGTGATAAAACTCCCAGTTAAAAGATACCAAACCTTAGTAAGGGATTTTTTTCATAACATATGTGTTTTCCAGCCTGGAAAATAAACATCTGGGTTTAGCCTCAGTTTACATTCAGTAGATGTGAGGAAGCCCACTGTTAGGTAAATATTGAGAGAACACCTACATACTGATGGCTGAAGGGGATGGGGGTGTGAATTCATTCACTTGATTTGATTTATATATTCATTTCCTAAAACACCCACTACAACTCACCGTCAGGGCATGGGCTAGATGAGCATTTAGCATGATCTGAGATTGTTCAGTGCTGCGGTGCTTGCAAGAGGTGACGGGTCTCTCAATCCACTATCTTGCTTTTTCACAATCCAGGAAGGTCAGTGGTTGCTTGTGTATCACTCAGTGCAAGGAGAGCTTGCTTGCAGTGCTCCCACGGGAGCACTGGGTAGGTAACATATACACTGTTCTTGGTACTAATAAAAAAAACTTAATTAAATTTTAATTTACTAGCATTATTGCTTTAAGGCCTTTTAAATTGCTTTTTCAAATGTCTTTATTTCCTTCAAAGAAAAATCCCATTGATGCATACAGGAGTGCAACATTAGAAATTGTCATGTGTCAGGAGGTACCTGGATGACCTTGCTGGCCTTACAGCAGCGGTCAATAGCATGAGAGCAAGATTGATTTCCAGTAGATGAGACCTGACAGGCTTTAACTACTTGAGGCAAATAGGTCCACACACACACCACTTCATCCTGCAGCTCTTCCTCTTGTTTTACTGCTGTAGTTATGCCACCACTGTAAGGATTTACCTGAAATAACCCCGTGGAATAAAAAATGGGAGGGAGAGAAATGGGGGCATCTCTGGCTGGAAAGAGCAGGATCAGGTAAGCTCAGGGGGCAGGTGGGGTGGTGTTGGAGGCTGCAGAGTGGGTGAGGATGTGCTAGTGCTTGCACATGTCCTCAGATGACTCGGTGGGTTATTTATTCTCTCTTGCTGCGTGTAGAATTTCCACTGCCATAAACACGTGTTTGGCATGAGTGGAGAGGAGGAAAGGGGAAGAGGCTTTTTAGTATTGAACTTTTTAGCTACTATTGCACATAACCAGGCACAGTATATCCTTCATAGTTACAGATGTCCAAATTTAACCACAGATGTGGAAACTCCCTTCACTGAACAATTACTTGCCTGCTTTTATAGCAGGATTTGGACATTTGAACCGCTCATGGTGGTTGCTGCTTTCCCAGAAATTAGAGGCTTTTAAAATTCTGGCTCTGTTAAAGTGGCCTTAGAATGGCTTTGATTTGTAAAATGCTCTCTGTGTACCAAAGGAAAAAGTATATATTATATAGGAAACTGGCCAAAATCCAAAACATGAGTGGGGAAAATGTCTCTGATGTCTTTGTATCCTCTGACACCAAAGGTGAGAGGCACAAGGGGCTGCTGCATTGGCTGCCCTGTCAGAGAATCACAGAATGGTTTGGGTTGGAAGAGACATTAAAAATCACCTACTTCCAACCCCACTGCCATGGGGAGGGACTTTTGCCACTAGACTAGGTTGCTCCAAGCCCCATCCAACCTGGCCTGGAACACTCACAGTAAAGCTCACCCTCTAAGTCAAGAATTTCTTCCTAATATCTAAACTAAACCTACACTCTTTCGGTTTGAAGCCATTCTCCCTTCCTGTCACTACACACCCTTATAAAAAGTCCCTCTTTAGATTTCTTGTAGGCTCCCTTCAGGTACTAGAAGGCTGCAATAAGGTCACCCCAGAGCCTCTTCTTCTCCAAAGCTTTGCACCACCAGACTTTGGTGCTGTGTTGATGGATGGTTCCTGCAGCCTCTCACTCAGCAGTGCTGGGACCTGTTTAACAGATGTGATGGGTGTGAGCTGAGGAACTGCCTTCCTGCTGACTGGAGAGGGTGGTGGTTGGGACAAAGGAGGTTTTGGTAGCGATATGTTCCACCATTTCAAAATCACTCTCGCCTTGTTGGAGGGCTGAACCTTCCTGCTCCACGGTGTGGGATGCACGAGTGCCCAAGCCCTCAGAGAGAGGGATTTCTTCTGTGGGATGTGGTTGTTTATGTAGATCCACTAGATCACATGGTGAGTGGTCTCCTGCAGCTGTACCTGGGTGTAAGTTCTGGCTGAGGTTGTGCTGGACTCTCCCTCTCCCTCTCCTTTTCACTTGAGCCAGCACCAGGAAATGGGAAGGATACTGCCCAAAATAGTTGATTGCATGTGAAAAGTAATCCGGGCCTTGCTGCAGTCACTCTCCTGCTTACTAACACTTAGATTTGTTATAATGTAATGTGAAGTGAACATTAGCACAGGTGAGGATCACCTGGAAGATGTGCAGCATCTGGGCAAAGTTAGCAGGGTAGCACAGCTAAGTAGCATGAGAAAATATGAAATTTGAGCAATGTTTGAAATATGAGTTATGCTTTTAGTAAAGAAAAAAAACACAACTTGTAGCATTTGTTTTAATGAAAAATGATTCAGTAAGGTAGAACCTGTTGTGCTGTGTGGGATCTCAGGAGGTGGAGGCCAAGTACAGCTCAGAGGAGAACTGGCCATGGATGTGATCCACCAGTTCAGACAGCATGGAAACTTCTTCTGTTGCCTATGAAAAAGTAAGTGCCTGTCACTTTTCTGTTTTTCATGAACTTCTGCAAAATTGGAGCGTGTCTGAAGCCAGGCAAACCACAGGGATGCACAGCAGTGTCCCATCAGTGGCTTTGCAGGCCACGTTTAAGTGCCCCCTATTCTTGGTGCAGAGGACTGGTTTGCTCTTGGCTGTGTGTGGGCTCTGCTGCATGGGAGAGCACCAGGGAGGTGATTACCCCATGCTGGTCCTTGATGGGAACCATAACACCACCAGAAACTGCATCAGCTAAATTGGGAACATATTCCCTTAAACTCTGCTAAATGTGAGTGCAGGAACTTAAAGGGCATCAGCTGTTGGGCTTCTAATGGGGCAGCTGTGATGAAGCAAGCTGGTAACTGGATTGCTTCCCTAGTTCTTCTACTTGCATGCTCACCACCCACTCACAGACCCTGTGCTTCCCTTCCCATGCCTCAGAAGTTCTCCTGTACATGCTGAACACCAATACAGGATCCTTTGCCAGTTGAGGTGTTTGGCCCTGATCCAGGAGAACACTAAAGTGTTTGCTTAAACCTAGATCAAAGAGATGTTGGCTTGAATTTGAAGTTGGGCAAATTCTGTAATACCATAAGGGATATTTTTTATTCTTATTGGTTGTTTTTTTTTTTAATTCTCATGTGAAGTTGCAGGAAGCTCAGGCTTAGCAAAGCAACTGTCTCTTGATCTTTTGGGGAGGAGGGATGGATTGGTTGACCTCTTGAAGTTCTTCTCAGGCATGTTTCCTATGGTAGATAACAAGGCTGTTGAACTTGGGCAATGATTGAATGTTTGAAAGGAATATTAAACCTTCACAAATCAGATCTCGCTTCTGGAGATGAAAATGACATCTTGTGTGTGGGAAAGAGGCAAATTATCTCCCAGCTGCAGAGTTCCTCCATCTTGCTGTCATGTGTTTCTGGTTGTCCACTGACAGAGGCAGGACGCTGAACTAGATGGATCAATGTTCTGACTCAATCTGGCAATTCCTGTGGTCCCCTGAATCCTGTTGACCTCAGTGGGAACTAAACACACATTTAAGCACTTCCATAGCAAGGCAGGCTCTTCTGCACCAGTCTCTGTCCAGCTGCTTGGAGCAGAAAGCAGGTTTTTGTTAAGTGCTTGGATCACCCTTACCACATCCTTTTTGTGTGTGTGTGTTTTAATGGGAAAATCCTAATTTATAGCATGCGCTTTCATTTTAAAAATAAATCCAAGCTGTCCTAAAGTCAAGCCGTGCTCCGTGTCTCAGTTATGCCATCAGGTAGGAAGTTTCCATTAGTGCCTATGGAGGGGATGAATGCACAAAGGGCTGGGAGAACACAGCAGAAAAATAACTCTCAACCTTTATGACTGGCTTTGCTTCTAAACCTGCGTGGCAAGAGAATGGAGAGGAATATACCGTGTGGCTCATGGCCCCTTGAAGTGGCTGCGTGCAGTACTGACAGGATGGTTTCCCTTATTGCCACTCCTACAAAGAGGACCAGAAAATATGCCTCTGATGTGGGACTCCTACACTTCAAGCCTTGATCAGGTTGACAGCTTTTCCTCTGATTTTTCCCCTCCAGCAGTTAATCAACAAAGCTAGTTGAAAGCAGGGAATTGCTCTGCCCCCTTGTTGTGGGTAGGCAAGTGGGATGGTGACAGCTGTGTTTGGGTACTCCTGCCCATCCACCACTCTTGGGTGATCCTATGGGTGGGAAGTTTACAGAGTGCCTGTTCCTTCCTATGCCCTTATACCCATGCAGAGGGTTTGGCAAGAGCTGGTTTTTGTCTTTCATCCAGTCCATGCTCAAGAGTCCTGAGTATGTACATTGGTGCACAATCACCTCTAGCAGACTCCAGTGTGTGTCCCCAAAATGCCCTTGTTTTCAAGGCCTTTACTTTGCAAAGCAACTGACTTGAAAACCACAAATTGTATTTCTTCTGAGGAGAGTGTGCCCCAGATGAGGCTTTGATCTGGGAAGCTCAGCTGAGTCTGACCTGGTGTGTGTGAGGATCCTGGAGACTGGCTGGCTGGGATGTGTGAGTCAGATGGCTGCTGCCAAATGGGAATGGCTTTCTTGCTCTAGAGCTCAGCTCTGCCTTTTGAGAGTCACTTGTTTTGTGTAAATTGAGCTTTGGTAGGAAATTGGTATATGGCTGGACTAAACCCAGTAAAAAATTAAATTATATTGATAGATAATTAAATTGTGACATGAAATTGTGCTGGGGAAGGTCTAGACTGAACATTATGAAGCATTTCTTTAGTGAGAGGTTGGTCAGACACTGGAACAAACTTCTTAGAAAGGTGGTCAGTGCTCACAGCCTGTCAGTGTTTAAGAGGCATTTGAACAATGCTCTTAAAATATATTAACTTTTGGTCCATCCTGAAGTGGTCAGGCAGTTGGACTAGATAATTGTTGTGGATCCCTTACAGCTGAAATAGTCTGTTCTGTTCTAAAATTAAATTCTGAGACAATTCAGATTTGAACGTCAGCAGTTCCTGGGTCCCTGCTTTCCAGAACTATAAAATATTACCTAACCTTTGGAAAATGAACCCTTTAAAGAAAGTAAAGTTTGGCACATGTCAGACAACTAACAGTCATTCAAAAAGTAGCCTATGCTTTTTTTATACCGTGAAGGAAGCAAAAGCACTGCAAATGATGGTACAGACGTGTAGCATGACAATATCAAAGGTGGATAAACACTGTTCACCAAGCAAGGCACCACTTTGACTCAGCAAGTGGGGTGCTGGCCAGTTGGTTACATGTAGTCATGTTTCCCAGAGTTATTGCCCAAAAAGCTGTGAGTTATAACAACTCATTAGTCTTAAGCTTCTGGTCTGTTTACAGCTTGTGAATTAATGGGTTAGTGACATGTCTCAACATGGGAGAGGAGTGAGAGGAACATAGGAAAAGGCAGTTATTTCTAGATAAAAAATGTAATTTTGAGCTAAAGGGGCCTGTGCAATTAATTAAACATCTGTACATGTCCCAGATGCTATCCTTGTTCTAGATGATGGTCCCCCAATTTCTAAACCAAGGATGTAATTGTGGCCTTTGAAAGCATTTCATCAGAGAATCACAGAATGGTTTGTGTTGGAAGGGACCTTAAAGACCATCCAGTTCCAACAACCTGTCATGGACAGGGACACCTTCCACTATGCCAGGTTGCTCCAAGCACTGTCCAACCTTGCCTTGAACACTTCCAGGGACGGGGCAGCCACAGCTTTGCTGAGTAACCTGTGCCAGGGCCTCACTGTCCTCACAGTCATTAATTTCTTCAAAATATCCAATCTAGTTTAAAGCCATTCCCCCTTGTCCTGTCACTCCATATCCTTGTAAAATGTCCCTTTCCTGCTCTCCTGTAGCCCCTTTAGGCACGTAAAGGGGTTCTAATGTCTTCCCAGAGCCTCCACTTCTCCAGGCTGAGCAATCCCTACTCTCTCAGCCTGTCTCCATAGCAGAGGTGCTCCAGCCCTCAGAGCATCTCTGTGGCCTCCTCTGGATTCACTTCAGCAGGTCCATGTCCTTATGTTGGGGGCCCGAGCTGAACACCATAGCAAAACCAGGAGCAGTAACTGCGTGCCAAGATGTTAATGTTTCCTTGCCTTTTTCTTTTTTTTAAAAAATTTCCTACCCCCTTCACAGGGACTCTCCAGAGGGATCGGATTTTTAAGAACCTCACTCGGAAGCGCCAGCGGGCGATGCGAAGGCGAGTGCACCAGGTGAATGGGCACAAGTTCATGGCCACGTACCTGCGGCAGCCAACCTACTGCTCACACTGCAGGGAGTTCATCTGGTAAGGATGGCTCAAACACGGTGTTTTGGAGCCTCCCGTCCCTTCACGTTTTGGGGACCAACATGCCACCCCCAGTCCTGAGTCAGTCACCCAGCACTTAACCCAGGGCAACCAGTGTGGTACCCCTTGACCATCGTGTTTAGCAGGGTACATTTGTGCTACAAACTGGAGTCTACTGCAGAGAGGACAAGGGGAATGTGTATCTTGGGTGCTGGAAACAAACTGGGGTGCTGTGGGGGTGAGGCAGCGTTCCTCCTGGTAACCATAGATGTTATTTCAATGGGGGGAAAAAGTAACTGAGGCAACCTGAAGAAATACCCCAGATATTAATTGGAGTGAAGTTTTCAGATTAAACTGAGGAAAAACCAGTTGCTTGAAATGTTGAAGAAAATTCCTGAGAACAGAAAAGCCATCAGAGGTGTGAGGTGTGGGGTGATGCATGTGGGGGAGTAGGCAGAGCAGGGAGAAAAAGGTAGATATGTCTCAAAAGAACATGGAGTGGGAGACATAATAACAGGGTGTGGGCTGCTGGGATCTGTCTAATATGTATGGTGTGTGTTGTAATGAAGTGAGGCATTTGAGAAATTAGAGTGAGGGGGGAAAATGGGGAATACAGGCATGTGGACAGCCTGCCCTGTAAACTGTGGTCTGTGCAGTGCTGTCCTGTGCTCTCACACCCCTGTGCTGGATTGCACCATTACTGCTGGGCAGTTTTGCCATGGGATCTAATCATTTGGGATCCTCTTGCATTTTGGCTCTCTCTTCTGTAAACAAACTGCAAGATGACCATCTTTTGAGGTTAAATTATGTTCATGTTTTGTTTTGAACAGGGGCGTGTTTGGGAAGCAGGGATACCAGTGCCAAGGTAAGGTGCTCCACTCCCGCAGTGCTTGTGTAGGATGTGCTGTTTCAGGAGTACTTTCCCATGCTGCTGGGACATCCTGCAGTTACAGGCTTCTCTGAAGTCACCACTCCTCTTCCTCCCCAGCCAGCCAAAACTGTGCATTTGAGCATCTCAGGCTTGCATGCATGCAGGAGCAACCACTGACATTCCTGCAAAAACATCTGGGGGTCTGGTTGCTGTGTTTCATCCTGAGTTGCTGACTACATGCAACACCCAGCTAGGCTTGAGGCAGCCAGGGTCCCTTCAGGACAGTGTTCCGCTGGTATTGTCACACAAACTGCCCTCCTGGAATGGCCACCCTCTTCCTTTCTCTCCCTGTGAAGTTCAAATAAAGTAAAATTAGGGATTTTGTGACTTCAAAGGGCAGCTTCGTGGGCTGCTGCAGCACTTTTTTCTGAATGCATGGTTTGGCTGAATGGCTGTATAGATGTATGTGGTGCTTGTTTGCATTTAATTATTGTTCTGCCTTTCCCTTTTCTTGCCTTTCCCTTTCCCTTTTTTCCCCAGAATTACCTGCTTCACAGGTGTGTGGTCATTCATTATACCCTTCTAATGCAGCCTGTTTCTCATGCAGTGTAACAGGGCACTGGTGTCCTCATATGAAAGGAGGCTGCATATAAACATAATGGTGTGCTGCATATAAACATAATGGATGTACTGCATAAAATACCTGGGTGGAAGTGAGTGTTATTGGTAGCCCTTCGTGGGTGCAAGCTTAAAGCAACAAACAGGATAGTGTGAGCCCCTGAAAAATACCTGCTGTTCACACTTGTCATTACAAAAACCTCTTTGTGTGGGCCTTAGTGGTATCTACAGCTCACACTGGGTGATGGAGTGGAGAAATCCAAGTTCTTTCCAGCTAAACCAGCTTCAGACCTGGAGAGAGCCCAACTCAGGTTTAGGGCTGATTAGCCCTCTTGATCAGGACTAACTGCCTGGCCTAGACACAGCCCCATCCTGCTGCAGTTATCCAGCTTCCCAGACCCAAGTGTTGCACTGAGCCACAGAGACAAACTAACCTGGGCAGGATGCATTTGGATACCCAGCCTAAGAGGCATTATGATGCTGAGATGCGGGAATGATGACTTCGGGTATCTCAGGCCTGTGTTCTCTAAGATGGGTTTTGTGTGTTGTGTGAAACACTCTTCATTAGATGATTATTTCAACAACATTTTTAGTTTGTTTGAGAAATTGCATTGTTGTTTCTGTGTGCATCATCCATATTTCATATAGGCAGCTTTTTCTAGGCTGCATGAGTGATCCAGTGCAGAATTTCTGTTGCAGTGGGTTAAAGATACATCTCCAGGTCTATAAGGAGATTTTGTTAATTCCAAGCCACTGATTATTTTTCACATCTTTACTGTGTGCTGTTGATACAACTGAGCCTTAAAGAACCACCCATGTTTTCTGAGTCTTTCAAGAGCTCTTTTCAGCATGCCTCTTTTATTTCCTAGTATGCACCTGTGTTGTACACAAGCGCTGCCACCATCTAATTGTTACAGCTTGCACGTGCCAAAACAATACTAACAAGACCGATCTCAAGGTAAAGTCATGTTGGTTATTCTGGGTCATCATACTTTGTCTGGGTTTGTCTGAGTTGCTGGGGTTGTCATGTAGCAGAATTTACTCTTTGTAGTCATTATTCATGGATTTAAAAGTGGGAAAGAGTGATAGTGACATGGAAAGGCCATGCAATGTCATCCAGTTGTTCTTCTGTCGATGCCAATAACTGGACTAGCACACTTTAGGAAGTTAGGTTGTCTTCACTGGAAGACATCAAGAAGTAGCAAATCCACTGTTTTCCTTGGTAATTTTTTTGCCTGATTAACTGTGGTGCAATCGAAATCTGGTGCCTTGTTCTTAATGTGGATTTCTCTGGCCAACCACTGGTATTTGTTATGCCTCTTTTTTCTCTTCTGGTAACCTGAAGTGCCCATTTAGTTGTTGCACCACACCTTTGGTCTATATGTTGTAATAAAGAACCCTTGCATAACTTGTGTTTCTGGAGGTTTTCTTTCTTGTTAGTTTTGGCTGTATTTGATGGGAGTAGCATCCCCACCTAAAACTGCTCTGTGCATAGTATGTCTCACTTTTGTAACTGGAAATTGTTTAATAACTGAGGAAAAATCAAGTAAAATTTGTTTATTCATGAGGCAGCTCTTGAGTTTTGTGCCATGCAATTGCCTTTGTTTGTTATTTCTTGCCTCCAAATTGCTGAGCTGAATTTATTAAGATAGCCCCATGACAAGCCAGATGAAAATAAGTTAAAATGCCTAGGGGTAAAGTGCAAGTTAAATAGTGAGTCTCCTCACCCCTCTCTCGGGATTATGAAGGGCTTATAGCACATTTAAGCTACTTTAAAAGAAGCCAAAGGTGAGGAGACACTGCTCACTTTAAACTTGTTGTTCCAGTCACACCCATGACTTTTCCTTATGGAGTTGTGGGTTCCTCCTCAGCCTTCCAGGATCTGAATGTGGAGAAACAAAGTCAAAAGTGATGAATTTGCAAAATGGGGGCTAGTTTCTTCAGCTGACAGAACGTTTTTAAAGGTGTCTTTGAGATCTGAATGGTTTACAGTTGGAAAAGAACAAGGTTAAAAAGGGGATGAGAGCAAGTGATAAAGTGAAATGTGTGCCTGAAAGGAAAGCCTATTAATAACAAGAAGGTTGAGAAGAGGAATGAGAATTTTAGGAGGAGCTGCGAAAGCTATTCCATATTAAATTCAATAAAATCAACAGTTTGACCCAAAGTTACATGTTTGCACATAGTATGCAAGTCAATAATTCAAAAACTGTGTGATTATAAACTACTGTAGCTCACACTGCAGTGGGATTGGCTTTGATGAGGTAATCCACACTTCTAATTCTAACTTGGCTTTAAGAATTTAAGGTCTAGACATTTAATTTTAAAATCTGCTCTGCCAGGTAGTCCATCCAAGGAGAGCAGGGCTGGCTCACAGCAGGTGGGGATGGTCATTCAGTGTTCACCTGCAGTAAACCTCAGGGTGGTGGTGCATCAGGACATTTCTGACTTGGAATTATTTCCTTACTTTTGCTCTTCAATGCGTGTATGTGAACGAACATCAGCTTATACATATGCATTTGAATTTTAAACCTCTGCTTTTCTTCTGGTGCCTCAGGTGACTGAACAGAGGTTTGGAATCAACATTCCTCATAAGTTCAGCGTCCACAACTACAAAGTCCCGACGTTCTGTGACCACTGCGGGTCCTTGCTCTGGGGAATCATGCGACAGGGTCTACAGTGTAAAAGTGAGCAGCTTCTCACTGTTGCCTTTTCACAAAATACATTTATTTTTAGACTCTTGATGCACTGCGTGGGCTTGATCTCTGCAACCTTTAGGAGAAAGCTGAGCAATGAATATTCATCTTTGTAAGAGTTCAAAAAACCTCTGATCTACTTTTTAATCTCTGGCTGCCAGAAGGATTCTACTTTGCAGTCTCAGCAAAGCTTTGTTTAACTTGCATCATTAAAAATACTCTGCTTCCTGCATTCATAATTTCCCTTTACCTGAAGGTTTTTCCTCAGCTAATGAGATAAGGCAATGAAAAGGCATCTGAGGGGGGAAAAAAAGGTCATTTCTTTAGGCTGACTACACTGTCTGTTAATTGATGACAAAGCATATTCTGCTGTTATGTTTTTGTTTCAGTGATCCAGACTGTAAAATCCTAAGTCTCCATTTGCCTTCATCTCCCACAAGAGGGTGTGTGTGTGCCCATAGTTAGAGTAAGAATTATTTTTTCTTCCCGCTGGACACTGTCTTTCAAATTAGATACCCAAACATGCAGGGTGGCGTTTGTTGCAAATTCTGTGGCATTTATAAATATAATTGTACCTCCAGGCATAGCTGCAATGATAGTTATGTACCTCAAAAATATGTGCTTATGAATAGCTTCAGGCAATGTGGCATCCTACTTGGAGAGTTTGGGTTCTGTTCCTGATTTTCAGGATTTTATTCTCTTATGAGAGTCCTAATTTTGCTTCTCCTTGGATAAGTGACAAAAATCCCTCTAGTTTAAAGATACAGAGTAGATCCAGATGGGTATATTTCCTGATGCAGAATTGCTAAATTATTTCTCAGCAGTAAATCCCTCCAAATTATTTTAATTGTTCCTTTGCTTTTACTTTCCATCCCTCCCATAACCCCTGTCAGTCTGTAAAATGAACGTCCACATCCGATGCCAAGCAAACGTTGCTCCAAACTGTGGAGTGAACTCAGCAGAGCTTGCTAAAACCTTGGCATGCATGGGCCTGCAACCGGGAAGCATTTCCCCAAATTCGGTGAGTCTTTTATCTTTTTCCTCCTCAATTTGAAACATTTACCACTGAGTCTGTATATGGGTGCAGGAGAAGGCAAGGACTTCAGTTAGAACAGATGGTTGTTGGGTGGTGGACTGCAGGAGCGGGTTGTTGCTGTCTGTGGCTTGTGGCAGAGGCTTCACCTGGAAAATGGATGGCTGATATCCAGGTTTACCCTGGTGCAGGCTTTAATCTATAGGTGTTGCTTTGTTACATGTCTGTGTTTCACAGTTCTGTGACTCTATTCACTCTTTTATCTGTTTGTAGTGAATGAGAGGAGAATAAGGTCCCTAAATAAATAGTTATCATTATTCATAACTATCATAACTATCATAATTCATTCTATGTATTTTTTCACTTTCATTGCAAGTACAAATGCTCTGTCTGCATATGTGGCTTGTGATGAAGCAAAAGAATAGCTCAGCAAGAGGCCTAGTTCTCTTCCCAGTTTTGTTACTGGTTTTCTGAGTAATCTCAAGGAAACCATTTCACTCTTCACTACAGTTTCCCTGGCTAAAAAATCTGTGGTTCGCCAACATAACATCATTTGAGCAACCTGGTCTGGTGGAAGGTGTCCCTGTCCATGGCAGGGAGGTTGGAACGAGATGGTCTTTAAGTTCCCTTCCAACCCAGACCATTCTATGATTCTTTGATCTCACAATCTCTGTGAGTTTGTTGCCAGGGTTGGCATGTATCTGTAGTTTCTGCTTGTCAGCACTTAAGGCATCCTAAAAATCCTGCTGGTGTATATCTGAATCTGTTCAGAAAGTTTAAAACACACTGTAAGGACTTAAGTGAAAATGCTGGTAATGGAAATCAGAGCTGTCACTTGATAACAAGTCAATTTTCATCATGTTTCCTTTGGGAGCTGTTTTGAAAAATGAGTTTGCTTGAGATCACAGTAACCCATAATAAAACCTTGGTCTATTTATTTTTATTTGACCAAAAAGAAGATATGAAAATGCAAAACATAATTCCTAGACGTGGTAAATCTTGTCATACAGTTAGGCAGCTATATTGATCGACCACATCATGCTACATAAGCCTAGCGTGCTCATTAGGCTGTGCTGCCCCTTTGGGTTTCAGTTGGTGCACAGCAGACTGTCTTATCTTCACTCGTCCTCCTGTAGCATTTCAGAGGGGCAGTTATCCTGGGAGTTACAGGGAATCACAAGTTCCACACTCCCTACCCAGCTCTGCAGAAATCAGCACTTGTTAACATTTGTTGTTTGACTCATCTGCACATCAAAGGGAGATGAGACCAGAAATAATAAAAATCTGTGCTTGGTGATTAATGATCTCTTCTTGTTATTTGTGAGCTGAAAGCTCTAGGAAAGTGTTCAGACTGTGCTCTAAGCACAGCCCTGAATGGCTTTATGCTGAATGAGGGTAGATTTAGATTAGATACTAAAAAGAAGTTCCATACTGTGAGGAAAATGAGGCACTGGAACAGATTGCCCCGAGACGCTTTGGATGCCTCTACCCTGGAAGAGTTCAAGGCCAGGCTGGATGGAGTTTTTGGCAATCTGGTCTAGTGGAAGGTGTCCCTGCCCACAGCAACTGGAACGAGATGATCTTGAAGGTCCCTTCCAACCAAAACCGTTCTATCATTCTATGAGTGCTCTTGGTTCTTTCCCCGTGGTGACAAGTCTCCTGTGCAGGAGGAACTTGCTGTACACCAAAGTAGTCACAAGATGGAGCTCACGAAATCTGTGTGACTGTTGAGACTAATAAACTGAATAAAAGTGCTCGTTGTATGTGTATGCATACCTGGAGAGCTGTGAACTGAGGGCACTGGAGGCTGGCTTGATCTTTGTGTACTTCAAAATTACGAGCTCTAGAAATGTGTGCTAACACTTGTACAGTTCCTGAATATGCAGCTCCTCACTGCTGGCATGGGAATGCACAGCTTTCCATTGAATTTACAGCTGTGAAGGAAGCCAGCAGCCCACATGTGGAAAAGAAACATGTTTTGAAGTTGGAGTCCCACTGAACTGGGCATTGAGTAAGAGTCTTAAAATTGGGTATAAACCTAAGAAATTCAGATGAAATCTGCTCAGGTTCTAGATCTCACCAGCACTTCACCTACTGCAGAAGTTACAGAGTTCTCCTTGCTCTACTGTTAGATAGGGAGTGAGGATGGAGAGAGTCAGGTTTGCCTCTTGAAACTGCTGGGCAGTGGGTTTACAACCCAAAATGCCCAGGTCAGCAGCTGGTGTTGACATTTCAGCACATCCCTGAGCAGTGTCACATGTGGCAGCTCTGTGGGGTGGTGGTAACAACACACTTTCTGTCCCAGTGGCCATGTAGGGCCCCTGAGCAGGTCCCAAATGCCCAGGCTGGGGGGTTGACCACCTATGAGCACCTCTGAGGCAGAAGTACCATTTCTATGCAGACTGATAATTCTTTGCTTTCTTGAACAGAAACTGGTTTCTAGATCTACGTTGAGACATCAGGGAAAAGGCAGCCTGAAGGATGGCAACAACGTTAGTGAAAGTTCAGCGAGCAAACTTGGGATCAAAGACTTGACCTTCCTTCGTGTATTGGGAAAGGGAAGCTTTGGAAAGGTGAGAGTTATTCGTGGCTCTTTTGTGGGAAACCACATTCCTTATTTAAGAAGCTCCAAGACAGGTGGAGTTGTTTCATAACAGGGCACACAGGCTGTCCAGTGGTACTCCAGAGTAAGTACTAAGCGGCACTTACTTTGTGCAGAAAAGCTGGTTACAGAGAGCAGGGATAAAAGGGAAGAGAAAGAAAGCTGACAGCAAAATTAAGAATTGGATATTACAAAAAAGAAAGAAGTTAGCATCTGAAAGAACAGCTGCATGCCAGGGCCCATACCAGGAATTGCAAGTGTGTGCATTAACACTCGTTTGGGCAACATTTCTTGGAGCGTGTAAAGACTTCTCCTTTCAAGGAAACAAGATAGTGGTTTCAAATGTGGTGAGATGGGGGTTTTGTTTTTCTGCTTTGCCACAAAGCTGATGTGAAACGGTGCATTTGAGTTTGATAACTGAGGAGTGAAGTGGGATGAATGACACTGCCCAGGGAGTTTGTCCTGACACAGTGGGTGACCTTCGACCAGCTGTCCCTGTGCCAGACATGGGAGCAGCGTGTGTGGGTATTTCTGGCCAGAGAAGCCTGCTGCAGGCAGGAGCATGTGTCATTGATTGTACACTGATGCCCAGACTAACAGGCTGACTCACTTTCATCCACAAGCCTGCTCATGGGATGACTGACCTTTCCACTGTGAGAAGGTGTGAGAGGTTTTATGTTGCTCAGAGACCAAGGGCTCAGCCCTGGCCATTCACCCTCCCCTTTGGTTTAGGTGATGCTTGCCAAGATGAAAGAGAGTGGGCAGCTCTATGCAGTGAAGGTGTTGAAGAAGGATGTCATTCTCCAGGATGATGATGTTGAATGCACCATGACTGAGAAACGCATCCTTTCCTTAGCGAGGAACCACCCATTCCTCACCAAGCTCTACTGTTGCTTCCAGACTCCTGTAAGTATAGCCCAGGCAGTGGACAGCCCTCCTCCTGACACTGGCTGGCATGAGGTACTCTGCTGTATACTTGGCCCCTGGCCCATTATAAATGTCCACCTTAGACCCAGTAGAAACCTCTCTGCTCAAGGGTGAGCAGAGTACTCTGCTATGTACTCACCTCTAACATCTGCTGGGTATTTGGCAAACAAAATCCTGGCTTGTTCTAAGCCCCCTAACAAATTGGTAAGGCACAAAGATCTTGCCTAGAAACATCTCCGTGCCATTGAACGTTTCCAAATGCATATGTGCCAGTGTGTACAGACCTGCAGTGTCCTCTGGTTGCTGTGGGATCTCAGGCTCTGCTCTGTTGTATCTGAATTTTAACAGCACTGTGTTTCCACTGAATTTTCTGCAAACTCAGAGATTTGTACTCAGAATCAGGAGCAGCCTCCTGTCTCTGCCAGCCTTTGTATGCTGGTCAGAACTGAACAAAAGATCCTTCTGGGCTTACTGGAAAGGGTCTGACTGGCATGGGTGGACACTGAGTCAGGTTGATGTACAGCTGGTATTTCTTCTTCTGTAGAGATGACAAATGACAGCATTGCTGTCACTTGTGCCATCTGTACCTCAGTGGAGGACTGCACATGCACTGCCTGCCCAGCTGAGAGCCTCATTTGGTGTGTGCTTGTGGGTGGGAGCCTGTTGCTGGTGTGGGTGGTGGAGGGAGGTGTGGCTGAGATGGAGACAGTGCCCACAGCCCTGTACCCGGAAGGTGAGCTTGGGAGTCTGTCAGCTAAGCTGTTATTAGGACTGAAGCATTTTCTGCAGTGTAGCTCTTCCAGACTGCCTTGGCTCCTTTCCACTTGCATTTTGTCCTTTGCTAAATGGCAGTAGAGCTTGTTTTCCTCTTAGAAGAGGCAGGAGAAACTTGCCCTTTTAATTGTGGCTTCACTCCTCCTACATAAACCCAAAATACTTAAAAAAAAGGAGCAGACAAATGCATCCTGCCACCCACCCATTTCTCTTTTCAGTGGGGTGATGCAACAGCCTGCTATGAAGTTGAAGAATTGTACTCATTGAGGGTGGAGCCCTTGGGTAGACTCATGTAATAGAAATGAGATGGTTTGTGTTGGGTTTTTTTTAATACAGAGCTCACATGGTTCACAGAGCACCTGGGCTGTGTAGCAGAAACAAAACTTAAAACTCACTGTTGTCACTAGTAACCAAGGAAACTTCTCTTTTATTTCACAATATTTCAACTTTTAATGACTTTCCTGAAATATCAGAAATGTCCAATATTGATGCATTCTGTTTGAGGTCAAATGTGGGATACCAGTGGGTTTTGCCACTCGTTGCTATGCCCTTTGCTATGGCTTTACTCACTGAATTGCAGTGTAGATGTGAAAATAACAAGTGTTCTCCTGGGCTGTGTAGGGTGTTTCCCATGAACTTAAGGAAGATTTAAGGTCACCGTGTGAGTGCCGTCTATCATCTTCAAAAATGAATGCAGTCTGCAGTGGGTGCAGACAAGGTCTTCTGGGCTGATTAAGTAGTTGCAGAGTCTTTTGCAAAGAGGAAGAAAAGGGAAGAACTCAGCCTGTTTAGACTGGCAAATTGAAAGCAAAAAGAGGATCTGATTGATGTCTGCAGATGTCGAACGCTGAGGAGGGAAACAAAGCTGTCAAGATGCTGGCTAAGATTAAATGAGTCTAGACTGGCCATGGGTACAGTTAGACTGGAAATGAAAAAGAGGTTGCTAAACAGTAGAGCAGCCTGGATCAGGAATTTCTGGACCAGCTGGTCATCAGAGGAGCAGAGGGAAGAAACCCTCAGCCCTTGGTGCCCCTGAACACAGAGCTGGTCAGTCTGTGAAATGGTGCCAAGGGCGTGGTGCTTGTCTAGCAGGACCCTGCTATTTCCAGCCTTTCCTAGGTTACTCTTTTACTTGAATCCCACTTTGCTTCATTGTCTGGATCATCTGTAACAGAAAACCGCTTCCCCCAGTAATAAACAAAAGCAAAAAGGAAAGGGTTTGCCAAAAAAAAAAAAAAGGTGGATTTCAGGCTAATGTGGTTCATGACGTCTTTTGCCCGTGGTCTGCACTTAGTGACACCCACTTCAATCCAGAATAACCAGATTTAAATTGCTTATAAAAGCATAATTAAATCCCTTTGCTATAGTAGAGAAATTATTGCAACAGCAGGATATTCATTGAACAGAATCCTTCCAGGAGGGCTTGACCAGGCTGATATGAACTTAGTGTTTCTGCTCATTCTTTGTATGGCATTGGGATGTCCCCTTCATTTACAAGGGCTTGGCAGAAAATATATATATATGTATATCCTTAACGTTATATATATATATCTAAAGAATAACCACTTCTTCAAAATGTCAGCCTGCAACTACATTTAAAAATGTGGGCATTTGGGGCAGGGTTTACACAGAACAATACCGAATTTCACTTGCTTTGATGTGGAAACCACATCCCATGTATCACACTTACAACCCAAACTCTGAAAATGTTGTATTAACAGTTCATGTTATAAAAAACAAAGCATGACTCCAGCCTGCCGTGGAGATCCTGGGTACATAATCACCTACTGGGCCTGCCCTTACGAATTTTTCAAGAACTAGCCAGTTTGAGGGTTCTTACCGTTTGTCAAAGCATCATCAGAGCCTGATCCTGGAAGATGCATCAGGACAGACTGGGACTGGCAGGGTCATAGCCCAGCTGGAAGGTACCCAGGGCTTAAGTTCAGTATGAACCAGCAGTGCAGTCCCATGTCACATGAGTTAGTTGTGTATTGGGCTGCTTCAGGAGCTCAGGAGAGTCATTATCCTCTCTGACTGGCACTGGTGAGGCCTGAGACAGGAGTGTCCACTTATGGCCTCCCCACTCCCAGTTCAAGAGGAAATTGTGGAAACTAGAAAGGAAGGTGCTTGTATGTGCATGAGATACTGCTACCATTTGAGAACAGAGTGCTCAGAGTGTCTGAGGGTTTGACTGGATCTAGAGCCATTTGAATTCTGATTCTTGTATAATATTCCACCCAAACCAGCAAACTTTTCCCCTGATTTAAGCAGCCTGGGGGTGACTTTAACAGCCTGGGACATGTCTGTGCTACATGATGTGATCTCGTGGGGCCAGTAAATCAGTATTGTTCCAGGGATGCCCAGTCCCTGGAAGTGTTCAAGGCCAGGCTGGATGGAACTCTTAGCAACCTTGCCTAATAAAAGGTGTCCCTGCACATGGAACTAGATGATCCCTTCAAACCCAAACCATTCCATGATTCTGTGATTAGCTGAGCTGGCACAAGTACCCAAAACAGCAATGCATTACCCAAGTTCATCTATATTGCTGCTACTTTTTCTCCCCTGTTTTAGAGCTGGCTGAGGTTTTTCTGTGCTTACATTTGCCGCTGATGATTTTCAGAAAGGTTTTCTGTTTTCTTGTGCTGCCTCTGTGCTCAGTGTGGTCCTAATTTAGTCTCAGATGCAGCATAAGTGGTGCCCGCCTGCAAAGGCAGCTTTATTTGCCCAGGGTGGGCTGAGGCTGCCTGACCTCCAAACAGCCTCCTCACTCCGTCACAGCCAAATCCTGCAGCCACTAGGTGGTAGGAGCTGCAAGGGCTGTCTCTGCTTGCTGAGGGTCACAGTTTTCAGAGCCTAAAGAGGAAATATCAGCTGCCCAGCAGGCTGGCAGAGGTTGGATGTAGCCCTCTGCGTGCCCAGCACTGGGCTGGGCAGTTTTGGACTTGTACCTCCAGATTCCTTTCCTATGAAAGGCAAGGAAGGGGTCCTGCTGCTCCATTACAGGGGTGCAGTTTAAGTCCTGCTCCAGCTGCATCTGTGGGAGATCTTACTTGCTCACATCTCTGTTTTTAAAGATTTTTTTTTGTTTTTAATTGAAGGCCTTGCCTTAGGAGCTTTCCATCTTGCCTAAGCCATTTACCTCTACTTTTTCTGGGGCCTTAGAGTAATTCTTTAGTGTCAGAGAGGATTATGCTTCCACTCCAGTAATCTGTAAGTTGCTGACAGGTGCTGGGACCTGCGGATAATCATGGATCCTGCATTAGGGGTCACAAGCACCAAAAAGTGTTTGTTTCCTTTTACCTGACACTGGTGTCATCCAACACCTCAACAATACTGTCCTAGAAGGGGTTGAAAGAGGCTATATGTATAAATATCTAAGTCGGTAATGTAGTCCTGGGGAATGTGAATCCTGGAATGTTGTAATTAAAATGTGTTTGCAGTAAATAGGTCCTCTCTTCTTTGGGGTTTAGCAACCATCCTTCCTGCACAGGTGGTTTCCTTTTAAATCCTTTTGTCTCCACTCATATGCATGAGAATGAAAAGGGCTGGGGGAGATCAGCTTCCCATACAAATAGTGTCAAATAGCTTCTGGGATTTATGTTTATTGCTCTTATCCCTTTTTTCATGACCAAAGGGTCCTTCCAGGGGACTGTCCCCCAGGCGATGCTGTTCCCAGCACTGTCCCTGTCATCCTGATCGTTATATGGATTTGCTTTGCCTGTGGCTCTGCTGACAGTTGCTGAGGCAGAGCCTGCCCATGTTGTTCCAAAAATAGTGAGACACGAGAACTTGGCAGAGGGACGTGATTTTCTATAACGAGCGTCCTTCAAGATAATAGCTGGCAGGGGTGCTATTTAAGCCAGGCGGGACCGGCCTGGGACTCCAGGACAGCATAATCATCGAACTGGTCCCTTTTTACGAGGGCAGCCTGCTGTTTGGCACGCAGCTTTTTGTTCCCTTTGCAGGCTGCAGGCTGAGGTCACGCTCTCCACATGGAAGGGGAAGGTTTCTCTGCATCTCCGCTGGCTCTTGGGGCACTCAGGCAGTTCTCTCAAGACCAGCACAGGCATCACATCATGGGTCACACAACTGAGCCTGTATTTCACCTCCTAGAAGAGTTAGAGCTAACCTGTCGCCTTTGGCAGGGGCATGGTTTTCAAGTGAGAGCCTACAAGCCAAAGTGGTGGGACTCAGCAGTGGCAGATTGGTCCCTGGGTGCCCAAGGGAGGTCTAAGTGCCCTTGTATGTCTGGGGGAGTCCCTCAGTCATGGTCCCTCCAGGGGATCTCCAGCATCAGCCTGGTTGTCCTCCAGCCACTCCACTGTCAGCAGATGGGTAGAGCACAGGGCAGGCGCCGAGTGGAGCCTGGCATGGTGGAGGTGAGGAAGGCTGGGGAGGCAGCAACAGCCTTCCTAGGACTCTGGTAGATGAACAAGTGTCCTGACACAGACTTTGGAGTGTGCTGGTAGGCGTTAAGGAAGCAGTGAGGCCTCTTTGATGTTCTCCTTGGAAGGAGCTGAGAGGGAGCCCTTTGGGAGCAGAGAGGAAGGCTTTGATCAACTCCCAGGCTCTGAACCCCCAGCATTCCCTCTCTGGCATGTTGTGGAGGCACAGCTCCATATGTGCATTCACCTGACAGCTGAATATACTTCTTGGATGCTTTTCTGCAAGCATTGAGACTTTTCCTCATATTCTTAAGAGCTGAAGGCTGTGCTAGCCCCAAGCTACCCTGCTGGAAGACCAGCACACGCTTCAGTGTTGTTGCTTCCAGTCAAAATCAAGTGAAGATGTTGGGACATCCTGTTTCTAGGCCTGGCATGTTTCAAAAAGCTTGGGACAGTCTAACATGGCTTCTGGCCATGAGCACAGGCACCTTCCTGAGGGCTTGCTGCAGAGTCCTTCTGAAGTCAGGCTTGAGTTGTGCTGGGGTAGCAAGTTGGTTTTTTGGGGGCTATTGAACAGGAAAGTCCTCCACCTTCACTCTCAGGTGTGGCTTCTGCAGGTGTGTGTGCTGTGGTGCCCTCGTGTTGGCTTTGTGACCACAGGAGGGGCAGTTTTCACTGCTTTTATCTGGCTCCTGTCCTGTCTAGCACTGAATAAAGGCAGACTGGTCAAAAGTGCATCTTTCCGTGGTTTTGCAGTGTTCACGTCCGCCAAAAACCCATGACGTGTTTGCTGGCACTCTGGTTCAAGTTGTCAGTAAACCAGATGTGCGAGGCCTCCAAAGCCTGGTGTGAAAGGCTCTCCCACATGTGCAGTGACACCTGGCAGTGGTCACTTTGATGATGGAGCACTTGGGGTCGGGGTTTTTTGTAGGCAGAGTGGTTTTGCTTGCAGGAGATGAAACAAGATCAGACTGACATTTGACTCTATCTGTGAACTTTGCCTGGTGTCCACACTTGGGCTGCACATTGAGGTGATATGAGCTGAAGTGAAAACATGAGCTGGAGGGTTAGAAGGGGCAGCTGCCATCACTGTGTTGTAGCTCCCAAGTGTAACTTTCCCACCCCAGATAGTTGAGGGACTTTGATTACTTGCATTTTGATGAAGCTGATAAATGCCTGCCTCTGTCTGGGGTGGCTTAGGGGAGAGGACTGTAACTTGGACAAATTATCAAACTTAGTACAGAGGTAGCTGAAGGAGATGCTGTTGCCTATGGTTAGCCACAGTATGTGAAACTAATCTTTTTTGGCCTTAAAATCAAGGAAGTTGCAACATAAAAAGGGCTGAAAACTGAAGCAAACTCTCAAGCAGCCTGGGGGAGCAGGTGCCAGCCACTATTGAGGAGGAGGAGGGGGAACAAAAAGACAAAGGCAATCAAAGCTCAGAGAAGAGGTAACAAACTGAGGTGTGAACAGTGGTACCTTAGTCTCTTTGAATCCATATTGCTTTCCGGGTGATGTTTAAGGGGAGAGGATGGATCCACATACCCTCATAGCAAGCTGTTTCCGAATGGCCTTTGGGTGTTTTGACATTCTTAATTTTCCTGAAGACCTTTGGCTGAGCTGTGGAAGTCTCTAGCCTTCCCCAGCCCAGCCTGAGCCAGCAGATATTGAAGAGCTTAGTGTTTTTAAAAGCAGGGCAGAGCTGTCGCAGGTTGGTCACTCCAAACTGAAAACACGATTTCCAGTAGCCTTTTTCTGAACTGAGGGCTGTAAAAAGAGCATCATAATTACAGTACTGCTCTCTTCTGAGACATCATGATGCCAGCAGCCAGCTGAGGGGTGCAGATGTCCTATAAATCTTTGATTAACAGGTAATGTCTGTAGCGTGATACGTTTCAGTTCCTTATTCCTCAATTTATTTCCTTCTAAAGTTCAGCCAGTCTGTTGTTTTCTTGATCTTTTGGGTGGCCAGGAGTGTTTCTGTAGTTTTCTATAGCATTTCAGAAGGTCTGGAGGGGATGGTTTCATTTTACTTTCTTTGAATTCTTCCAAATTCTTTCAATTTCTTTCGTGTTTTTTTTTTTTTAATATTTTTTTGTTTTAACAGTGGCCAAACAGTCTTTTTTTTTTTTTTAAATTGGATTATAAAAACAGGGTTTTTTTTGTTAATAATTTAATTGGTTGACTTAGTATCTGAGTTTTGAGTTTTTTCCTAGTTGAGGTTTGGTTTGGTTTCAAATGGAATAGATACAGACGAACAAGAGTGATAAAAGTCGTCCTTTTGCATATATGTTACATAAAAGTTTCTAGTGAAAAGATGAAGTAATCCTGCTGTAAATTCGCCTGTCTTGAAGGGAAGGGATGAGGAGGAAGGATGTGATAATGGTTCACTTGAATACTCCAGAAGATGCATTGTTCCGACAGACATCTGAATTTTTGTGTCACAAAACCTCTCCAGTGTGTGAGCTTGAGATTTCAGCCAAGTGGCTAAGAAAACGGGGGCAAAAATTTGAAGGGTGTAGTTAGATTTGTGATTTTTATTTTTTTTTTCCCCTGAGGCAAGTGGGAACTCACAGCTCCCCTCAGCTTGCCCTCAGTTGTGGTTGTCGGTGTTCAGCTCTTCTGGAATGAGCTTGGCATTAATGCTGCAACTGTGCACGCAAGCACCAAGGCAGCCTTCACCCCGAGGGACCCTGCAGAGTTGGTTTATGCACATGGAAAGAGCCAATTTATTATTCTCTGGGCGATCTGTGTGTGTCTTCCTGCGGTGGCCTTGGTGCCCACTATCAGCAGCATCAGAGAGCAGGGCATGGTTGGGGTGATAACTGGTGACAGCTGCCCTGTTCACATAGTTGTGACCCCAGTGTTGATGACTCTTTGTTAAAGGAGCTAAAAACGAGCCCGTTGTGGGGAAGTGACCTACACTTCTCAGAAATATGTTCACCAGCTGCCCGGCCTGGAGGAGACACCACGTGCACCTTATGCCCATTCTGAGTTTGCTTAATTTTCACTGCGCCCTCTTCTAGCTTAAAAACCCACACAAAACCAGCGGAAGGATGAAACCTTCCCTTCCTCAACCTTCCCTTCCTCAGCCTTCCAGCTGCATCGCACAGTGACCGTCCCCCATCTCGATAGCCCCAGGGCTGTTTGTGCTGTCTGTGGTTTGATTTCCCCGAGGCAGAAGTGGTTCCTGAGGCTGGTGGGTACTTCTGCAGTCCCTGGAGCAGGGAGGTGGAACAGCTCAGAGCACACCACAGCTCGGGGAGCAGGTGGCTGTAAAACCTGCTGCCTCTCCGCCGTGTTCGGGTGCGAGTCCTGGGCTGGGGCAGCAGGTGCCATGGCCCTGTTTGAGAAGTGTCACTGTCACATGCGTGTAGTTCCAGCTCAGCAAGCATGGAGCAGAGGTGTTCCTTCTCCTCTGGCTGGTGTAGTTACTCTGATTTGAAATCAAAGCACCAGGTCTTCACCTGGCATCATTCACTGTCTTGCTCCGTTGCAAGAGTGGCTTTGTCCAGGAATTTGGGGCTGAGCTCTTGTGCTCCTGTGTGCACACACGGGGGTGTGCAAGGGTTGTTTTGGTGATTCGCTCTTGGTGAGCCTGTTTTTATGACACCTGTGATCTCCCCTGGTTTTGAAACGTTGCCATGTACAGCCCCTTGAAGCCTGCCATCCTGTAGCCCTCGGAGCTGGGAGCAGCAGGCAGTGCCTGAGGGTGCAGCACTGCCTTGGTCGAAGGGCTGGGTATGGAGGGGAGGCACTTCCAACAGGGATATGTTGGAAAATAGAATCTAAGGATTCTGAGGAGGAGTCATGGAATATGCTGAGTTGAAAGGAACCCATTGGGATCATTGAGCCCAACTCCTGGCCCTGCACAGGACACTCCAAGAATCCCACCATGTGCCTGAGAGCATTGTCCAAACACTCCTCAGTCTCAGACAGGCTTGGTGCTGTGACCATTTCCCTGGGGAGCCTGTTCCAGTGCCCAGCCACCCTCTGGGTGAAAAGTCTTTTCCTGGTATCCAACCTAAACCTCCCCTGACTCAGCTTCATGCCATTCCCTCGAGTCCTGTCACTGGTCATGAGAGTGAAGAGGTCAGTGCCTGCCCCTCTGCTTTCCCTCTGAGGATATTGAAGACTGCAGTGAGGGAGGGGAGGCATTTCCAGGAGGAATTCCTAGATTCTGTGAAGGGCTGGGTATGGAGGGCAGGCATTTCAGCACAGAGCAGCATCTAAGAGCAGGGCATGACTACATTAGTCCTTCAAAGATAAATATTAGGAAATAAACTGGTTTATTATTCCTCCTCCAGATCCTGTGCTTTGCAGTGCCTTGACCCAGATACAGATGGCCACTTGCACTGCTGGGGGAGTTGGACATGTGGCTTTTCAAAGCCTGGTACTGAGACATCACGGTTTATTTGCTCGCTCCCAGCAAGACCTAAGGCAGATTTGCTTTGTGTGGGGGTTGTGGACCACGAAGGGAGAACAAGAACATTGGGAGCGCTGAAGGAGCCTGCCAGCTCTTGTAATTATCTTGTAATAATTTGCTTGCAAGCTCCCCAAGCCCTGCTACTCTTTTTTGGAAACAATGAACTTTCTCTGGGAAGCAGTGACACAGCTGCCTCTGTCTGGGGATGATTTGGAAAGCCTGCCTTCTGCTCTGCAAAGCATGAACTGCCAAAACAGGGGAAAATTACTGTTTTCATGGGGAAACCCTTTGGCTTCAGGGAACTCAGACTGAGCCCAAAGCTGATTTTCTAAGGAGTTGTGTGCATGAATTATTTCCAAAAAGATGAAATGCAAACATAGCGGAATTCCTGAGCTAGGCTGGCTTTTTTTTCTGGTGGGGAAGATTGGGCCCTTGCCCTAAAATGCATTCCAGGTCTCTATATCTGCCTTATATGGCAGCTGTCAGCTAAAGAGGAGGCTTGGGTGACAGTCCAGCTGTGCTGTGTCCTTGGTGGGGCAGCTCATCCCCTTGTCCTGCAGAGAAACCAGAGTGGGCATCTGCAGCATCTGGGAAAGCTGTGCTGCAACAGGGATGTGCAGAGCTTGTCCAAGCCTATTCCTGGTGTCTTTAGAGGCTGGAGAGGCTCCACTGGTGTTTTCCAGTGGGTCTTCTGAACCTCCACCGCTGATTCTGTTAAATCCCTCTTGGCCTCCATGCTTCCCTTGGCACAGCAGCTCTCGTAGGGTGGCAGGAAGGGGAGACAGCTTGCTTGGCTCTTGTCTTCTTCCATGTCTGTACGTGGGAAACACTTGTCTTTCCCCAGCTCCTCCCTCCATGGTGCCTGAAGCAGGACAGTGATGGTGCCCTGTCCCACTGGGAGTGTGGTTTAGGGGTGATTATGGTGGTGCTAAGTTGAGGGTTGGTCTTCCAGCCGTGATGATTCTGTGATTTATGTAGCATGAAAGACTGTGATTGGAGATAAAGGGTTAAGCTGTCTTCAGAGGTCTTTGGTCTTGTGTGGCCTGTACATGAACATCAGCTATGACTCTTAACTACAAGAGAGTGGGAGCTGACCATCACACCAGCTCTTTTAATAAAATCTGATTATTTTTTTTTTCCTCCTGTGATGATGAAGTTAGGAAAGATATGGGGGTTCCAAGCAGCCTGTAGAGCTGCTGAGGACAAAGGGCTAAAGTGATGCTTGAGATGGATCTCAGTGGGTGCTTGTGTTTGCAAGGGGCAGAAACCAGTATATGAATTGTCCTCTCAGTGGCTTTTGCAGTCAGGGATTTTCTTCAAGCCTCACCAAAACCTCCACCTAAGACAACAAGCAAATACGATGTTTATATGTAATTGTTATCAAACACTGCCCTTAGGGCAGAGTATGTGCTTCCAACAGCCCCTGCGCTGCTAATAGGTGACTGAATAGAGATGGAAAAATGAAATTCAAACAAATACATGAAAATAAATAAATAAAAGCACAAACCAGGCAGTTCTCTTGCACAATTGTCAGGGTTAATCTCTAGGTGTTGGCCAGCCTTGAAATGAACCCACCTGATCCCAAGGACTTCGTTTCCTCCAAGTGTTTCTTTCATTTACAGTAACAATTGCTCTGTGGCTTTATTCATCTGGATCCCAGTCCAGGAATGGTGCAATGTGATTTCCTCCTGTGGCTGTCTCTTGCTGCGAAGTCTTCCGTGTCACTGTTTCCTGTTGATTCAAATGTTCTTTTCTCACTGTTGCTGATGTCAAACTGAGATAGCAGATCAGGGAGACTTCTGGGCAATGCAAAATAGGAAAATAGATGTGTGAGTTCAGCATTAGGCCCTGTCAAAAATCAGCCCATCTTTCAACTCCTCCTAATTCCCACTGGTAATCCCCAAGAGAGGAGACACATTAACTCTTAAGTCAGGTCAGATTTGCAAGTGTCTAAACTACCTGCTCTTTTAAGACTTCTTTTTCCTCGCCCCTTTTTAAGTAATTTACTCATTCTTACTCTTCTGGATGAAAATTGCTATTTTTTTCCTTTTTTTCATATTTCTCTCTCTCTCACTCGTCTGGCTGCAAATTGCCTTTTTTTTTTTTCCCCTCTTTTTCACTCCCTCCCTCCTTCCTTTCCTTCCTCCTCTCTCTCCCACCCTCCTTCCCTCTCTCTCCTTCCCCTTCCTTCCTGTCCCTCCCTCCTCTCTCCTCCCCTCCCCTCTCTTTCCCCCTTCCTCTCTTCCCCCTTTTCCTTTCTTTTCATTTCCCTCTTCTCTTTTCCTTTCCCCCTGTTTCCCCCCCCTCCCCTTTTTTTTTTTAAATAGAATACCACTGTTTATTTTATTCTTCAATGATTCCTGGAAGAGTGGTTAGTCTTTGAAGTTCAGAAAGCTGATGGTCTAGCTCAAGAGTAAAAATGGGAGGCCTTGCCTGCCTTTTAGATGTTGTTCCCCAAAGGATGGCCATTAGTGCTGATTTTCCTAATGCTTGTTGCCAGGTGTGTAGCAGGCCAAATGCTGCATTACAAACCAGCTGTAATACCCATCCTGCTCTTTCCTGCAGCAGCCCCATGGGACTTCTCAGCATTAGAAAACTGGGCATAACTGGACCTTTTTAAATAAATAAAAAGTTGGCTAGCCCGAAGTTCTGTATATATGCTTGACCTGTGAAATGAGCCCATGGGTGCAGGTGACTCTATAACACATGCAGTGATACTTGCTCAAGTTTCCAGTTTGAAGCAAGGGAAATTTTTAACAAAAACCTGCTAATTCCATGACAGTAAGTGATGTGAGTTTTAAAAGTGTTTCACTGTTCACCTGAAGTAGTATCTTCCTTTAAGCATCATAGTAGAGACGAGCACAGCCAGAAGTCTGGGGTGGGCCATAGGGTTTTGCCTGCAGTGGAGAAGCTGGACATGTATGTTTCAAAATAGGAAATGTTAACTTGGTTTCCCTGAAGCTCACCTTTAAGGCAAGAGCAGAAAATCCATGTGTGTTCACCTAACTGTATGCATGTTTATACAAGCATATGTATTACTTACATAAATACACACACACCATCCCCCATCAGGCTGCTGGTAAGTTAAATTACTTCCTGTTGGGGATCTGGCAAGAGGGGTTTCTTTTTTAAGTATGGGCTTGAGGAGATGCCTGGACAAGCTGGGCTAGATAAGCATGTGTCATGTGGAGAGATCAGCAAGGAAGGAGGCAGGAAAGAATAACAAAGAGATGTAAAAGCTGGCGTGGATGGCAGGGCAGAGGCAATATCTATGCTGCAGCTGGAGGAAGGGCTGCCAAACAGGTAGGCACAGCACAGCCAGGTTGAGTTTAACCAGCTGCAGTGAAGATGGGGCATTAGAGATCTGATATGGGCTGAAGAGCCAAGGTTGCTGGTGGATTTGCACAGTTTGTGCAGCTCTGGCTCAGACTGCTGCCTTAGATGAGCCAGCTTGGGTGTCTTTCAGTGCCCTCTAATAAAGGCAGAGAGAAACAATGAGGTGTTCTTGTTTATACAGACTGGAGATAGCGTTTAACACATGGCCTTGGTGCTGCACACCGTAGTGATGTGAGATTGCTGGGAGCAATGACGAGGCTGCATTGTCAGTCCTGTGCTCAGATTCGTGCCCCTCGCTGTATTAAAGACATCGAGGTGCTGCAGCATGTCCAGGGAAGGGCAACAGAACTGGGGAGGGGTCTGGAGCACCAGCCTGGTGAGGAGCAGCTGGAAATGTTTAGCCTGGAGAAAAAAGAGGCTTGTGGCAGGACCTTTTCCTTCTCTACAACTTCCTGAAAGGAGGGTGTAGCCAGGTGGCAGTCAGGGACTTCTCCCAGGTAACAAGTGGCAGGATGAGAGGAAATGGCCTGAAGTTGCACCAGGAGAGGTTTAAATTTAATATTAGGAACAATTTTTTCACTGAAAGCGTGGTCAGGCTGCCTGGGGAAGTGGTAGAGTCACCATCCCTGGAGGTATTTAAAAGACATGTAGGTGTGGCACTTAGAGACATATTTTAGTGGTGGGCTTGGCAGTTTTGGGTTAGTGGCTGATGATCTTTAGAGGCCTTTTCCAACCCAAATGATTCTGTGATTTAATGATCTTTATCTTCTGGAAGGACCCCAGAAGGGACTGTTGGGCAGAGCCCAGGATGGCATTGGGAAGCAAGCTGTCCTCATCTGTCACAAGCCATTTGCTTTTCTGCTCGTGTCCACTGAGGAATGAGAGGATTTCTGGTTGCTTTTCTTCTGCTGTGTGCGTCTCAAGATGTTAATACCAGTAGTCATTTCAAGCTGGCTGGCTGCCAGAAAGTGGAGCACAACAATGCTTGTCCTCTTAAACTTGGAGAGGGTTTAAAAGTAGCTGGGAAGGGCCTTGTGGGGAAAGAAGGGCAAATATTACTGGTAAAAACCTAACTGGTCTCAACTGTATTGTATGCCTGTTTTCCAGTCTTCTTGTTCCTGATATTCAGAGTAAAACTGAAATAATAAATACTGAAGGTCCTGAAACAATTGCTAAGAGGAATTTTGGAACCAGACTGCAACAATTAGTTTTGTGACAAATCTCTGTGTGTCCTTCCTCTCGCAGACAAGCAAGCACCCCTTTTGCACATACTAAACCCCTACTCACTGTTGAGAGTGCAGCTTAAGCAAGTGCCTCCCTATGAGTAGGCTTTTGCAAAAGCCAGAACAAAGCCAAAAAAGAAACCTCAGAGACCAGAACTGTGGTTAGTGAACTGAACTTTATCAAACAGGTTGCTTTTCTGCTCAGCAGAAGCTTTGATTTATACTTCGTCCTTATCAGCTTCTCCATCGCCCAGAGGTCTCTGCAGGTTAATCAGAGGAAAGCTGGAACCTGAGGGCCCTAAAAACAGCACTGGCATGCAAGTGTATGGCAGGAAATCCCATCCTGGAAAACAACACACATTCTCCAGAAATAATGTTGGGATATCCTCAAGACAATGTTGTGCTGCCATGGCAAAGCTGCAGTCTGCGAGCCTGGTTATGCACATTGTATTATGGAACATCTCTCCCCAGAGATCTGAGGTGTTTACTAGGCAGTGAGTGACCTTTGACAGATTTCTCATGTGCCACTCAGCTCAGAGAATGCTGATAAGGAGCATCATTCCCTCCTGTTTCAGGCTAAGGATAGTTCAGGGAAACCCAACAGGAGTTGATCAGTGATGAGCACACACCTACTGATATGCCCAATCCACGTGTGAACGGGAATTCATTTCATGATCTGGGGGGGGAAACATTTGGAAGGAGGTACTAGCAGATCCTCCTGCTATTGACTTGATTTTTCCTGAGTAAATATCAGCACTTCCCCCCATACACCGTCTCACGAATACTTAATCTGTTTTTATTTGGGAGATAACAGTTTTACTTAGAGTTTTCTAAGCCTGACTGAGGGTGTGATTAATGCTGTTCGTGTTTGTTGTGTTTGCCTGTGTGAAGGATCGCCTGTTCTTTGTGATGGAGTTCGTAAATGGCGGGGACTTGATGTTCCACATTCAGAAGTCGCGTCGCTTCGATGAAGATCGGGCCCGGTTCTATGCTGCAGAAATCATTTCAGCCCTTATGTTTCTCCATGAAAGAGGCATCATTTATCGGTGAGCTCTGCATTCATTCCTTCTCTTTGTCTGAACCCCATGGCTGAGATGATAACAGTACCTCCACATTCCCCCTGGATGTTGGCCCAGGTGCACCACTTCCAGGAAGGAGTGAAATTTCCGGGCAGGCATTAAATTAAATCTTCCTAGATTTTCTTGGAGGTGAACATCAGGATCTGTTGCTTTTGCCACTGTGTGCCTTGTTATTTAAGTGTTAGTGTGGACTGACTGCACCAAAGCCTCTGTTTCCCTATAGTAGCTACAGACCTGTGTTTAAACCCTGTGTATTTGACATACCTATCCAGTGCCGTTCATGTCAGCCACTAAAAGTCTTCTCATTCCTACCATGATCCTACAGCAGTTTTTCCTTCCTGTCCATGTCTGGCACCTTTGTGTTTGCAACAGGATTGGAGAATTGTTACCTCCCCGATCAGCCTCTGCTCAAGGTCTCAAGGCTGCTCTCAGGAAACTATTTCCCATTCAGAGCTCTCTTTTGTTATTTGTCATTATTCTGTACTCAGGGGGGCAGTTTGGTTATATTTTTTTCCCTTCTGTACTGCTGTAGCACTCCCCTGTCAGCTCAAGCATAAAGGCACAGAGCAGCCAGCATGGATCAGAGCCAGTCTGCTGAGCAGAGCCCTCCCTGGCCAGGATGACCATTTGACCAGCATCTTCCCAAATGCCCCAGGGGCAAAGCAAGGCCCCTTCTGGGGTAGAACAGGACAGATGGAACAGGGAGATGTCAGTACATTTTTTTTCTGCCTTGCTTTGCGGAACATCTCTGGCATCCTCTTACCCAGAGCACTGGAGAGGAGGAACAGACACTTGTTTTCTTTGGAATGCTGTTACCTGGAATCCAGCAGCAAAGCACACATATTTGAGTATGGTCTGCTGTAGTCCCGCTCAGTCCCACTTTTGGCATGCCAGCACTGCAAAGAATAATGTCAAGTCTCTGTTTTTTGCTGCGTGGTTACAGTTGTACAGCTGGGACCCAGAGCTGGGTTCAGGATGGGACCACTTCCAATCCCAGTCAGGCTCTGTTAGTACCATTTCGGGCCGTGGGTTGGGCCAAGTGTTGCTTGGTTTGGGACTTCACATGGTTTAACCCAGGTATTTGTGCATCATCCCATGACAGATAAACCCAGGTTTGAACTCATTAAAACCAGAATAGCTGAGGGCTAAAATGACCAAAGGGCTGGGGGCTCTGCAGGGAGCACTTTCTTCTCTGATAGTGAGATGGTAGGATCAATCAAGTAAAAGCAGCTTCTCTGTCTTTTCCTAGCTCCAAGAAAGAAACAGATGGTCAGGTGAGGACAGCATATTAAAATATTTTTAAGTATGAGGTCATATGATATAAATGGCACAGTGAAATAGAGGAGTGTCATTTTAATACTCTCTGAGTTCTGAGAGCATGAAGATGGGTAGTGATATATACCATATGTATCCAGCTCCTACAGCACCATGATTTTCTGCATAGAATAGCAAATTTACATACTCTACAGCTGGATTTCAATGTAACTCTTCCCTTGTGAATGATGCCAGCCACTGAAGAGAGACTCTGCCAGATAATTACGCAAATGACATTATCCTTAAAATAGTGACATCCAGTAGTTATTGTCAATCATTCGGCAGCAAAACTGTGTCTATGCATAATGTAATGCCACTGGGCTTACAGCTTATCCTGTTCCCCCCAGCCTGCTGCCTGTCACAGGGCAGGAGTAACCGATCCCTCTGGATTTTGGCACTCCTCAAGTGCTGCCGTAATTCATGATAGAAACTGGAGGAGTAATTGAAAAGCTCCTCGAACAACTGCACAGGCTTTGATCTGGTTGAGGAACTGGTTAAGCTGTGGAGTCAGGTAGCTTCAGCTGCACAAGGCAGATTTGCAGGGGGATGACTTGGTTTCTTAAAATTAGTTAGGGTTTTGGAGGATGTAAGAGGAGAGAGCTGCTGGCTGTGGCTGTACTGAGCTGAGGTGGCTTCTGTCAGGTCACGAACACTGGGCTCTGGGAGAGACTCTGCAGTATGGAAGGGGTTACTCAGAAGGGAATCACTGCACTTGTGTAAGAGAGTTGGGAGATTTTGTGATCAGAATGTGAGTGCTTGCTTAGGAAGCTGGGAACAGCAGGGACACACACTGGGAACAGCCTGACCAAGAGGTGTTTTGCCACAAGTTGTTCAAGGTGTCTTTTCTTTCTGGATTCCCAGGGTCAGTGGGGGAAGAGAGTTGCTGGCCTAGACCAGGATCATATATTTTTCTTCTGGGCTAAACTTATACATAACAATACTATATTTGTCCTTGCCCCCTTTAAGATTAAGCAGTTCAGGATAGACTCTGCATTTACCAAAGCACTGAGCATTCTTCCAGTAGGTCAAGTTGCTTTTGCCACAAGTGCTGCCGAAAGCTGGGTCTTCTCTCTGTTGAAATGCCACAGGGGTTTGAAAGCCAGCACTGAAAGTTCATCAAGAAGTGGCTGAAATGTGTCACAGTGGCCTGGTGTGACAATGCTGGTAGCTGCTAAAATTAGGTGTTTGTTGATTCCTTTTGCAGCCACACATAAGCAGTTTGAAATAGCTGCAGTGCAGGATTTCTCCAAATGCTACAGTGGGTCCATGAGAATGGTGTCTTTGAGGCAGATGGTGTATTTTGGTTATATGTGATTTTTAATACTAAAACCAGACTTACTGATGGATTGGAGCTCTCATAGGATGGTTTTCATGATTCAACTGAAATTTTAAGTGAGTTTGTTCATCACTTTGAGGAAGCTCCTTTTTGTTATTAAGCCATGGCCAGAATAGAAGTCCCATAAAGGTATGTGTATGTATTTGGAGTTTTTTAAAAGAGAGCTTTCACTTTCACAAGCCTTTATTTTTTTTTTTCTTCATTTGCAGCTCTGCAAAGGAGAGATGGCTTTCTGGCCTTATCAAGGAAAGATCTCTTTCTTGCCCTGAGCTGAGGTTTAGCTGCCAACTTAACAGCACCTATTTATAGTTGCTTCCCAAAAAAGAAAAACAATCAGCAAGTACAGTGTGGTCCCTTGTCCCATCATACAGGGAAATGCATCCAGACACAAAACCCAAGCTTTTTATATGTCACATCACAGTTTATTATGCACCCCTAACCACAGAGGAGTAGGACAAGGACATATTTGGGATCAGCTCATGGTGGATGTAGACAGGAAAAAGTTAGGTGATAATCAAGGCTGTTGTAAATAAAATCTTTGCTCACAGGGCTGTGTTTGAGCACTGGTGCTTTCTTAAGGCTTACTTCTAAAGAAAAATAGTTTGCTGGGCTCTATTGCAGATAGGTAGGTAGGTTGGTTTTTCATTTTCATCTGAAGACTGTGTGTGCTGTTTTTCTTGAGTCAGCTCTTTCCGACTTTCACTTTCCAGTTCAGCAGTTCCCAGAGTAGGGAAAGCATATTTTGGCTTCTGTGCATGCCAGAAACAAAACAAAGCAGTGTATCTGAGCAGAATTAGGTTGCACAGTGGCTTACTCAGTGCAAGTGCTCTAGTCCACTCACAGTGTCCTAAAAAGTGAAAAGATAGTGAATGGTTTTAAAGGGTTTATTTTAAAAGCAGGATGTTTCTTTCCATGTAGCATTACTGTAAGAATGGCTGGTCTGCCCTGCTGCCCTCAAATTCAGACCTTTGCATAGGCTGATGTACAGCCTTGGTAGTGGATGGGTCCACTTTCCAAAGTCATCTACATGTGGTCCCTCAGTAGAGGCACCATACCTGCATGAAACATGCATGAAAATGTTTCCTTAAACTTGCTTGTTGTGGGGTTGGGTTTTTTTTGAAGAAGGGGCCTTAGGGGTTTACAGTAAGATAATGACCTTTCTGCAGGCAACATAGAGCAGTCAGCCCAGTCTAGTGGCACCAGCCTTAACTTTTATGGCAAACCTTCTTTCTCTCTCTCTCCAAATGTGTCTCACAGTCACTCTTCAGAACACGTCTCCACTACCTGCAGAGGTGATAGAGCCTGCAGTACACAGTGCATACCTGAGCTAGAGTGGAAGCAGAGGCAGTGTCACCTTTGCAGCCTGCATTTTAATGGTGGTTTTGTCAGCCTGAGGTATGGAGTTGGATAGTAGAGCCACCCATGTGCTCACCACTTGGCACAACGCAGTGGCAGATACATACTTAAGGTTATAGGTATTGTAAAATGTAATGTAGCTGACCAGGAGCCAGAGGAGCTAAAAGTCTGGGCTGGAGAGCCTGGGGTGGTCCCTTTGGAAGGCAATTCACAATTATCCAGGTGAGAACATGGTCTGGCCTTGGGGCTGAACAGTAGCTCTTGGGGGAAATAAGACAGGCATGTTAACAGGAAGTGTTTACTCCTTTGTGTGTAGCCTGAAAGCCTCTCCTCCTCTCCTTAGAACAGGGAAAAACTCTGTCTCTTCTGTGATCTGGAAAGATTGCTGGATACTGGCCAAGTCTCTAAAATCATCACCTTTCCTTAGTGGAAGAGACCCATCAGGTCTGCAGCTGTGTGTCTCATGGCTCTTGGCTTTTATAGAGAATGGACTTTTAGCAACAGGTTAATTCCCCGCCAATTCAAACCTGTGACACTTGCAGGAAGCTTTACAGAAGCCTTTTACGGAGACCAGTTTTGCTGGAAAGACTCCTATTAACTGAAACAACACTAAGGTTTCTTTCAGGAAAATCAATTAAAAATTACGTGCTGAAAACAGAAGCTGAATGCCTTTCCTAATTACATACAGCCACTGTTAACAGAGTGACTTTTATTAGTGTGCTGTTTGCTTTTTCCATGGGTCAAGACAGTGTAGACATGGGATTCCTCATGTTCACTCTCTGTTGTTTTTTGGTTTGTTGTTTTTTTTTTTTGGCAACTGGTGATTTTGTTTATTCTCATCCCATGCCCTTTTTCACATCTGGAGCCAGATCTTATTTCCTCTGAAGTCAAGGGGCTTTCCCCAGGGAGGTAAATTAGCAGTTGAACTGGATCTGTGACTGATACCAGCAGTGCTCTGCAAGGCAAACTGGCTGCCAGGAGAGCTATCCAGGGATTATTGATGGTTTGCTTAGGTGCTGTGCATAGCTTTGTTTTCTTGGCAAATAAAGATAACTCTCTTGTTCAATGAGATGCTTTTAAGCTTTTCTGAGAGAGAGAGACCTTGTAGCAGCCTTCTTATATCTAAATGAGGCCTAAAAGAAGGCTGGAGAGAGACTTCTTTACAAGGGCATGCGATGATAGGACATGGGAGAATGGCCTTAAGCTAAAGGAGGGTAGATTTAGATTAGATAATAGAAAAACATTCTTTGCTGTGAGGGTAGTAAAACGCTGGCACAGGTTGCCCAGATAAACTGTGGCTGCCCCATCCCTGGAAGTGTCCCAGGCCAGGTTGGACTGGGCTTGGAGCAACCTGGGCTAGTGGAAGGTGTCCCTGCCCATGGCAAGGGGTTGGAACTGGATAATCTTTAAGGTCCCTTCCAACCCAAACCATTCTATCATTCAGTGTAAGTTTTTGCTTGAATGTGCTACAGTAGATGCCTCTGTAGGTGTTCTTTGCTGATTTGATGTATTTTATGCCTCCCTCTTCCCACCAATTCATCTGTGTGTGGAGAGTTACGTTGCTTGCATTTGAGAAGAAAGGGTGTGAAAGTGCTCAACCAGTGCCAAAACAGGCGTGAGTCCCCTCTGTGGAGCACCAGACCCTCAGCTGTGGGATCTGGTCCTTATTGCTTCGAGACTTGGATTCATGAGAGCTCCAAGGCTTTGTGGGATTGGGGCTCTGAAGGTCAGAAGAGATGTATGTAAGCAGAACAAAATGAAGGATGTGCTGTGTTATGAGAGCAGCAGAAAGAATGAAATATAAGCTGATTATATGGTGAATGAGTGAAGCAAATCAGCTAAAAGCTGCATGTTGGCATAGAATAGCATACCAGCAGCCATATCCCTACAACAACTGCTTAGTGTAGAAGGGGAATTTTCATGCTGGAGTCTCTGGAAATGCTTCATTCAGCTTTAGAAAATATAAAGGGATGTCTTTGAGGGTCAGGAGTGTAGTGATGTCTGTGGCTATCTTATCTGACAGTCAACAGCTTGTGTAGGCTGATTTGTGCTTCTAGACAGTGCATCTTCCACATAGTTTTGCACTCAGATGTGGTTGTTGCATGCTTGTGAGATGGGCTCTTTTACAGCCTCTGGCATGCCGTGCTTAAAGGGTTGTTTCTCTGCACTTGATCAAATGGAAAGTGCAGAGAAAAAAAGCCCAGCCTCTCACGTTTCCGTGTCATGTTTAATCAGTCAGTGTGCAGGACAGTTTAGTCCTGATTTACAGTTATGCTTACGAAGAGCAGTCCTGTTTTGAGATCCACATATCAGATCTCTGTGCCCCATTGACTCCACTGTATATCGTCTGTGAACTTTGATGGAACTTTCCACATGACTAAGGACTACTGAATAGCCTACAGAAGTTGTTGGCTCTGCTAGTGTCTACTTTTCCTTTATGGTTATTTAAAGGGATTGATTTGAAACCTGCAAACCCTGCACATAATGAGTTTGTATAAATCATTAAAAGTCCGAGCTCGAAGGGGCCTCAAGAGTTTGTCTAGTTCATCCACCTGCCCCAAGGCTGGAGAACCTTTACCTAAATGCAAGTCTCTCTTACTTTCACTCTTCTTTGCTGTAGGTCTTACATTTGCATGTAATAACTTGTGAACTCTTACAGGCATGGACTCTCACTTGCCAAACGTTTGCATTGAGAGCTCAGTGTTAGTCAGGAATTCTGGTACTGGTGCAATAGAATAAGCAGTACTGCTCATCTGTGGAGGGGTTAAGTGACTAGATGCAAGTTGTGTTCTGACATTCTTTTTATGACTAATACATCCTTATGAAGGCATTTCACAATTAAAAAGCATGCAGATGCAATTAAGAAATAGCTGCATGTAACAATTACAGACAAGTTCTTAACAAAAGGAGATTTGGAGACCGGAATTAGGCTCAATCTTTAACTCCCAGGGCACCTGGGAATATTTAGATTAGGACTTCTGAAACTAAGAAACTTTTCTACAAAAATACTGGTTTTCTGCCTTTGCTGCCCTCTTCATTCGGTTTTAAAGCCATAAAGGTCATAAGAAGGATTAAAAAATAAAAATTGAAATAAATTTGAAGATGTTATGTAAAATTTATTTTAAAAAATGCCCCTAAATACCATTGCTATGTTTTTGACCCGAAGTGTTCATCTGACTTTTAAAATTTCACTGATATCAAGGGCATTCAGGTCTCTGATTTTATGAATTTTGAAAACATTTGCCCTGAGATCTCCAAAAATGCCCAGCATTAATCCAGTGATTTTATTGATCTTTGTACCCATCTCAAACTGAGAAAGCTTTTAGTATTAATGCCAGAGAATATGAGCCCTAGCTTAGCATTAGGGAGGCTGATATATATAGCTGAGGAAAAGGTCTCTCTGTCAACCTTAATAAATGTTTTGTACAACTTCTTAAAACATTATGCCAACAAAGTGCTGTTGCATCTGCTCCCTCTGACTTGCTGAAATGGAAGATTTCTTGCAAGATGACGTGTTGCAGCGAGTGGAGCTGCTGTGTGTGTAAGGGAGACAGTGAGAGAATCAGTGTTGTTGAAATACTTGGCCAGCAGCAACTGCTGTAGCTCCCCAGGGAGAATCTGACTGACTCTTTTAGCTGTAGCAAGATCTGCACCTGATGGTTCCTTGGTCAGTAATACTGATGTTTAGGTTTTGTTCTTTATGCCATTGAGCAGGTGGGTACTCTGCTTTTACGGAAACAGAGGAAATTTGTAAAGCCACCCAGCAACTTTTTAATATCACTGGGGCACCACTGTAATACTATGTCTTCAGATTCTAGTTCAGAGCCATCAGCTGCCTGTAATGATATGGATATAAACCAAAAATAATAACACAGTGGAAGATTTCATGCTATTACATGGCAGTGCTGCAGTAAGAGCTGTCTGGTTTACAGTTCAGAATTTCTTTGGGAGAAAATTCCCCTTTCTGCCAGTGGTACCCTGGGCAGGGTGGTGGGCACAGCTTTGTTTCTGTCCTCTGTGTGCCAGCAGACCTGGTTCTGGGGCTTCTTGTTAGCTGCTGGTGCGGGCCATAATGGAGAATGTGAAGCCTATTCCCATGGAGCAAGGGGAAAGCATTGCTCATCCGTTGCCCTCTGAGTCATTGCACCTTTGCTGTAAATAGGATGGAGAACCGCCTTTTTTATGAGGCTGTGCCTAAAGGCACAATTTAATCTTCGATTTGTATTACCTGGTTATTATTTCACTGAAGCAGTGGCAGTATTCCAGCTGAAAACAATGGAAATGGGAGCAAGCCTTCGAGTCCCAACTGTGTATAAATGTGATATATTCAAAGCCACGGAGATCCTCCATGCTCTGAGCTGATTTCTTCTGAATCAATTAAAGTTTCACAAGCACAATTTATTATTAACATCCAGAGCTGCTTTCACAAATCTCTCAGCAGCATAGTAGAGAAGTGCTCGTGAATCAGGAAAATTACTTCCAAGTAGGAGAGGTAGTTTACTAGCTAAATCCCTGATCCAGGCATACTGCCATGGAAAATCTATCCAATAGGACGTGTATGTTCACATCTGAAGCATTTCTGATCTACATTTCAGGGAAGGCAGCACTGTCACAATGCCTTGCTAGAGTGGACCATGCCCTCTTTGGGTATAGTGTTAGAAAAGGAAAGGGGCTGGAGGAGGGCTTGGATTGGGAAAAGCAGGGTTAACTGTTCAAGGTGGCAGGGAGAAGTTATTCCATGTGCAAACCTGTGTGGTAGAAGGGAAGGTAGGAAGTGACCTCTTCAGACTCTTCAAGGATTTTCAAGTAAGCCAGTGTGTGCTGTTGTGAGGCTGCAGCACATCTCAATGTCCAGACTCTGTGGCACTTGAGTCTGAGCTGGTGCGTGACATTTAGCAAGCGGGATTTGGGTTTTCTCCTCCCTTCTCTGGATCTGGTTACATTTCTTTTGACATTTACCTGGATATCAAAATGTAACAAGGTTCCGCCTCCTTCATTACTTGTGTCTAAAAGCTGAGTTAGTGTGCTTTGTATTTCTCTTTCTCAGTATCTCTTAACTGTAGGTTGAGGAATCCTGTGCTTAACTATGTTTTTGTCACAGTCTTATCCACTTAATGATGCTTTCACCATTGCCTGCACCTTCTCTAAACTTTTTCTCTCCCTTTATCGTTTATAGCCGTTCTTCCTAACTGGAGCTCCCCATCTCAGTGTTCCTCACACCACTAGTTCAAAACTTGGTGCCCAATTCTAGCTTTACAGCCAGAATTTCTACCTTCAGCCACTGTTGAGCACAGAGGGAGCAAAAATCTTGGCAGCTGGCTCCTGCCTCTTGCTTCTCTGCCCAGCCCTGATAAATGAGAAAGCCAAGGAGCTGCTCTGACTCTTGCCAGCTGGCCAAGCTCCCAAAGAGATAGTCCACCCACTGCGAAGGTCAGAAGGCATCACTGCCTGGCTGCTCTTGCCTTGCATCAGCACAGAGCGTGGAGCAAGGGCTGGTCCTGCCAGTCCTGCCCCTGCTGGGCTCTCTTTGGGGCCGGGGCCAACCCCCACGGGAGGGTGACAGCTCTCAGTGTCCTCTCTGCTGCTTGGGAAGAGTTCAGGTTTGGGATGGCTGGTCAATGGCAGACAATCTGCTGGTGGTAAGTTTAAGATGGGACTGGTGTAACTCAGACCTGAAATCACAATTTTTTTCCTTATCCTTACCCAAAGAGAAAATGCTCAAATAATGTTTTCAAAAGGAAACAGAGCAAAGGGAGACTGGCTTTGAAACCCCTAAAGCTACTAATCATCTGTGGCTTGAGTGGGCTGAGGTTGGATTCATGAGGAGAAAGTCTCCGTGTCCCACATCCCCCTACACTGTTTTGATCTTGTGAAATTGCCCTGTTCACTCAAATTGGTGACTGCCCTGACAGGGATAGCCTCAGGCAGAAGGGCAGGCATTTTGTGTGATAAAATTAATGGGAAACTGTCTCGCAGCCTGCCCTGTTTTCTGCACCTCATTGTCTCTACTCAGAGCTATCTTCAGGACTCCTGGTTTTCCCAAGTCTCAGGGCAGTCAGGAAAAGTTCCTGCCAGAGCTGTTGGATGCCTCTTCCCAGCATCAGGTGGTGTCATCTCTGAATCCTAGCTGGCCAGGAAGCAAGACAGCAAATGCCAAATATTGCCATGAACCAGTAAGCTGATACTGGAATGGAGACACAGGGAAGAGACAGGATGTCAAATGATGGTTTCTGGAGGCATGACTGTTACCTCTACATGAGTTTAATGTGGCATGGAGGTGTCTCTATGTTCTGTCTTGTCTAGGACAGGTTAATTGAAGTCACTGTTTGACTGTCTCAGAGCCTTCCTTACTTTCTCTTCACTTGCAGCCAGACTCATGCTGAAATCTCTTCTCAGAGGAAGCTCCTAATATTTCCAAGTCTTCTCTCTGTTTGTGTCTTCCTTGAGACCTTGATGCAGTTTGGGGTAGTTCAAGCTGTTCTCCTGTTCCCTGGGCATGCAGTTAGAAGACAGCTGTTCATCAGTAGAGGTGTCTTATAGATGTGAGCACACCATTTCCATAGGCTCCTGATTCCATGAAGCCAGCACTGAGTGTGTAAGGGTGCCTGTAGCCACTGGGAATAACACAGGCACTGCTCACTTGCTCCCAGGCTTTCCCTGGGCTCTGCTTGGCAGGGCCATGTGCAGCATTGTCCAGGCGAGTGTCTGTCCCAGGCACTGTTATATAAGGAGGAATTTCAACATTAATTACGTGTCTTGGCTCTGGGTTTCATTTTGTCTCTCCGGACACCAGAATTAGTCTCAGAAGATTCAGTGTGGCTTCTGCAAACAAAACAAACTTTATTTCACAGGCTTTGGGCTGCGGGAGCATCCGCTCTTTTGGGACGTTTTCCCTTTGTTTCCCTGCCACTGAGAAGAGACAGCAGTTTTTTGGGAGACGCTGCCGAGCATAGCTAACATGCTCAAGTATTTGAGCTGCAGGAAGGCTGGCACTTTCAGTCAGGCTGATTAAAAAGGAAAACTTAACATTTCCCTTTGCTCTCCGCCACCTTCCTCCATTCTGAAGGGCTGGAGGAAGGAGGGATGGATGGGCAGAGGCACAGTGCTGTTGCCATCAGGGCTATAGAGGTTGGCTGAGACAGAAGTGTGTGCTGGGTGAGAGGTATCTGTGTGGATCATGTTCTGCCTAATGGCTTTCGTCCCCCCATCTGAAGTCATTAATGCTCGTTAAGCCAGGATGGAAACAAACCCAAACAACAACAGTCTACAAAATAATTCCAGTCACTCCAGACTGGTTCTTTTTTTTCTCCAGTGAAGCAATTAGTCTCCTGTGATCCCATTTTTAGCCAGACTGGAAACAACCAGCTGGACAATAGTGAATTCCTCTCCTGGCAGGGCAGTCACCGGATCTGCTCCCTGATGGGAAAGGTGAGGCGAGTTCCCTCGCCTGTCTCTGGGGGAAGAATCTCCCTAAAGAAATTCCTGTGGGCCTTGCTGAAAGCCCTATTCTTGTGCAGCCTCTCCTGGTGAGTCACAGCCTCTGGCTCTCTGGCTACTCTGAGAGCCCTCTGTACTTTGGGAGTTCTCCCAGCCCACTGCAGGGTTAACCCTTCTGTGGTTTTGCTCTCATGCGTGTACAGCTCGTCCCACTCGCTGGCTGATGATGTTGATTGTAGGTGCCAGAAAGTCATGAAGTAATCTGTGGTTTATACCAACAACAGGCCAATGTAGGACTCGCATGGAGGCGGGCAGGATTTTTCCAGTCTTGCTCATCTGAGTGGTACTTTATCCTAGGAATGGCTCAGCCTGTGTAAAGGGACAGTGGTGCAGAGCAGGGCACTGCATGTTGTAAGTGGGGTCTGGCAAAATTCACAGTGTGGGATGGGCAGGAGAGGGGTCAGCTGAAGTTCCTGAAACTGCCTCCTGAGCAGATTGCCCAGAGAAGTTTTGGATTTCCCATCCCTGGAAGTGTTTTAAGTGCTCAGGTTGGGCGGAGCTCTGAGCAACCTGATCAGGTGTGTGGCATCACTGCCCATGGCAGGGGAATTGAAACGAGGTGATCTTTAAGGTCCCTTCCAACCCAAACCATTCTGTGATTATGTCCTATGGCTCTGTGAAGTCCTGTAGTGGCACCACACAGGGCTGTGACGCAGCTTGGCCAGAGCCACGTGGGAAATGTCCCGATTCCTGTAACTGCTTGCAACATGACTAACATGAAGTGCCATCCTCTGCCAAGGGCAAACCCTGCAGCTGTACCACACACAGAGCCTTCCTCTTGCCTCTGAAGCTTTTGTAGGATGTGGAGAAGCACTGGATTTCCCCTCCATTGCCGCACCTCCCTGCAGGGCACTCCATGTCAGGCATGCAGAATCCTCAGTGCCCTGAAAAGCACGGATGGGACAGGGTATGAAAGGACAGGTTCAGGTTGGAGAGCAGTGTGACCATGCTGCTGGAAAAGACAGCTTAAATCACAAGCAAAAAGGACCTTGATGTCTTTATCTTCCAAAAAGTGGCCCTGATGGCACTTCAGGAGCTGGCCAGTGCTAAACTCAAACACTTCCCTTTCAAGGTGCAGGAAGGCTCTAAGCCCAAATCCACGTTTTAGCTCATGCACACGAGGTAGAAGCCACAGGGTTGCTAGTCAGGTGCCAGGAAATGCTGCAGCTGCCCAGAAAAGGGCATCTGAGGACAGAGGGGAGCTCTGCTTGCTCGGCTGCTGGGATTAACAGCAGTTCAGCGCGTGTCTGAGTAATGTGTCACCAGTGCTGGACCTCTGACTTCTGTGGTATGAAGGTGCCGTGCGGGCGCCAGAGCCATCGGGCTGTGGAGCACTTTGCCTTGAGATGGAAAGCTGGGGTGGAGAAGCACGTGGCAAAGAAATCTGCCATGCAGGCTCAGCTGGGGATGCGCCACAAAAAGTGTTTCTGCCTGGTCCCTGAAGCTTGGAGCGACACTGGGGCAGAGAGCCTTCTGCATCCAAACATTGCAGCTGCACCCGCTCCATGCCTGGGCAGAGCCCCTTTGGTTGCTGTGGAGGGATGAAAGGCTGTTGATAAGCATTGTCATCCTGCTGGGTGTTTCCTGTTTGGAGTCATTCCAGCCATGGGTTGCTGGTGGTGCCAGGAGGGACAGCAAGTGCTTGGGATAGGGGCAGCAAACCAGATGCCCAAGGGTTGAGTTCCAGGTGGCTGGGGTGGCTGTGGAGACACAGGCATGTGCAATGGAAACTCAGGGATTCAAAACTAGGAGTACAAAATTAAGGAATTGGCTGTAGAGGAAGCCAGATGGGTTTGTGTTTGTATCACTGTGGTGGTTCCCAAGTCAGCACAGGGACAATGTGAGGTGGGAAGTGAAAGTAACCCTGTGTTTAAAAGCTGATTCCAAATGCCCTTGGATGTAATCTTGATGTGAAAACAGCTGCTGTGTCGTGTTGTGGTTGCTTTCCTGTCAACACAAAGCACAAAGTCTAGCACAAAGTCTAGCACAAAGAACACCACAGCACCCAAGCCACCATCCTTCACACAGAGTTCTCTGCTCTAACAACCAGGAGATGATTTCACATACTGTGAAATGTTTTCTCATGCAAAATCATGAAGAAGTTTGCAAACCACTTGTGAAGTAAAGCCCTGTGAAGTCTGCTTGAGAACAGAGATGGAGGGTGGGTAAACCACACCTGAATGGTGTCCCAAAGGTGCAGAGAGGACACGGGTCATCTATTGCTCCATGTCTGCATATCCATCTAGAACAGTTCCAGAGGTTCATTAGCTTTAATGTGTCTTTTGTGAGTGATGCATTTCATCATGTTAATATTAAAATAATTCCTCTTTTTATTCCTTTTTCTCGGGGCAGTAAAGAGTCATTCTGCTTTTCCTGAGCCTCCATGGTCTTCCATTAGTACTCAATCAATTATTTATTCATGGGAGAGCATCTGAAAACAGCAGTCCAGTCTAAGAGAAGCAGTACTTCACTGTGTAGATGAGTTTGAAGTACTTGAAGACTGAACCCACTGGAATTGTCAATAGCATTAAGAACTTCTTTCCTGCCACAAAATAAAAATACAGCCTTATAGGTGGAGCATGCTAAACTTCGATGAGGGTATGAGCTAAAACCAATGCACTTTAGATGTCACCTGGGTGTACCTTTAGCAAGCACAGACAAGGAGGTTTTTGAAAACAGTCTTGTCTTCAAGTTGACTAACTTTTGTATTGTGATAGAAAACATGTATTGTTGTGCAATTCTGGCCTGTGTAAACATAGGAGGTTGGGATAGAAAATCTGTAATTCTGAGTTTTGATCTCATGTGGTGTCTCAGCAAGAGGCACCAAGATTTTTGCCTGCTGTTTCTTGTCTCCCTAGATTATAAATAACTTTCAGTGGGGATTTGTGGTGTCTTCTTCCTGACTAAAGGGATTTATAATCAAGACACTGAAACATACAGTCAAGCCATACAGTCAAGTGTAAGCAAAAGGGACCTGACAGCTTCAGATCTTCCACAGCTCAAATAATAAAATCCCAGTATGCCAAGAGGCATTTACCCAGGTGCACAGACACACAGTACCCCTGGATATCCTTCTCCATGGTCATGTTGCCAAACTCCCCCACTACACTGGGAAGATTTGACTTGGGTTGCAGTGATTCTCATGCAGATGCTTGACATATCAGTGTGCTAAAACCTCAAGAGCAGTGTAAAGACAGGCTTTCCTTGCTCAGCTCCCATTTCTATCCTTTTTCTTGATGAGTTCAGTGGAGACAGTGCTTATTTTCACTTTCTGATTCGCTTGTTTCATGTATAACAGGAACAAGGGAGTTGGCAGCTCCTTGTGCATGGTAGCCGTGTCAGGAGACCATCACTTTACTCCTGCTCTGAGTTACTTTTGCTTTGCTTGCAATCAGGCAACCACCCAAGGCACCTAATTTGGGAACTTTGGTAGCCTGGTCAGCTGGTGAGTCAAATTTTAGAGGGGCTGAAGTGCCTTTGGAAAACACCTGTTTCCCTGTGCCAGCTGAGGAGGGAGCCTGGACCAGTGAGACTCATGGGTTAAGTACCTGATGTGACGTGGGGACATTGTTCATGGGCAGTTTGGGGTCTGTTTGATGCTGTATGGCATTTGGGGTGACACATGGGATCTAGTCTGTCCCTATTGGCCTGGCACAGAGGTCAGTGTCACTAGTTCCTGCACGCAGGCAGCTAGGGAGGAGTCCCCCCAAAGTGGGAGTGGAACTGCCGAGAGCTCAACATGCCCAGCCAGGCATTCCACCTGGGTCTGCCCTGCTTATCCAGGATCCTTGGGCTTCACACGGCCCTGGGTGAATCACCTGTAATGAGAGAATAGCAACAGTAATCCACATGAAATGGGAAACTAAATCTTGGGGTAATGATCCATTTGCTAGGCTCCTACAAATGCCTCTTCCATCTGATATTTAAGTGATTGTTATGGCTCTGATCTGGGAGATCAGAGCAGTTAGGAAAGCACTTTGCCTGCAGATTCCCTGGAGTCTTAGAATAAAAAAAGAGTCAATGATATCAGTGATGGTGTCAGTTTGTTCCAAGGGGAGCCAGGCAGTACCCCCTCCTGTGCAGTACTGGGATGCCTGTGTGCTTTGTGCCCACAATGTGTCACTAGCACAGAGACTGTTCTTTTGCTCTGTGCATAAAAATTCAGTGCAGATGGTGAGATTTTTCAAAAGTATCCATGCTGGGCCAGCATGGATGCTCCTTCAAAAGTTAATAGTAAGTTTAGCAGTGGAAATCTATGGGCTAAAGCAAGGTGCTTTCAAAAATCCTGTCTAAAAATACAATACTTCTGCCTTCAGCTTTGTTTATTTCATTATAGAAAGGAGATTAGCGCCTATAGCCTTAGCTTTATAAATCTGGATCTGTAATTCAGAGCCTTAATAAGGTTAAGTAATTTTTTTTTTTTTTCCTCAGGGCCTATTTCAAAATCAAGTGAACTTGACAGGACTTTTTTCCACTGAGTTCCCTGGATTTAGGATCAGGCTCAGAGTAAAGTGAATCTTATCCATATCAGATGAATGTGGGGAAGTCTGTGGGACTAGATGTACAGGTTCAGTGCAGGAGTGTCCTTCCCATTTGTCAGTGCCAGCACAGGTTGGTTTGCTGCTCAACCTGTCACCAGAGACAGTCTGCACACATCATCCTGATGAATAGGACCACTTTAATTTTAATTTTCTTTGATATTTCTGGAAGTGAAATATTCCTACTAAGACTGGAGTGTGGGGAGAGTGGATGCCAGTGAGGTTAGCCCTGAGAGCAGGAGAGTTGCTTTGGTGTTGACTACCTCCTCATTTCCCCAGGGCAGGCTTAGTGGCACACAGTGGTGAAATGGGGACCTGTCTCTGTGTGCTGGTGGAAGGAGGAGCCTTTTCAGCAGCACAATCCAATCCTGATCCTACCAGGACAGCTTGGAACTGGCACAGGGCCTTCGAGCAGCTCTGTGGTGGGCTGTGGGTGATGGCTAATCTTGGATAATTCTTTCACTCCATCTTGCAGCATTGAGACTGTGTTGTGCTATGGGACCAAACCTGATTTCATTATAATTTCTGTATCAGGCTTCAAATCAACATTGGTCTATTTTTGTCAAAGTGACACAGCAGGCTTATGCTTTTTAACCTCTCCTGGCACCATCAGTCATAAGCCCACACCTGATTTTGTTTCATGCATTTGGGTCTCCAGTCTGTTGTATGCCTCCTCTGAAGACTTCAGGCAATGGGATGCACAGAAAGAAGCATTGTGGTTAGTTTGGGGGTTTTTTTCTCTTTCCCACTTTTTCTGGCAAGGGCAAAATAGGAGCTCTGTTGGGAGCAACTCAGCAAGTAATGTTTCAGGGCCAGCAAATTCCACTGTTGCTGCCCAGTGGGACTGAGGAGTCTATCACAGGACTAGGCTGGCAGCTCATCCGGAGAGGGAATGTGTGGTGTGCATACCAAAAGCTGGACACGAAGCCTTTTTCTCTCCACTTCTCCCTTTCCAGGACATTTGCTCTGGGAGTCAGGAAGATACCTCAGGTGCAACTCCTCTTTCCTCATTAGACTCCCACATAAAAGTGCAGCAAATAATACATAGATTATATATAGGTATATATAAAAAAAATAATGTATGCACCCCAATTTGGACATATAAACATTATAGGGATTATGCAGTCTTTGGGATTACTCCAACGTGGCAATCTCCAGCGCGTCTGTGTTTCAGCAGTAATGGCTCTGGCTTGTGGCTGCCCCATTTCACAGGAGTGTCTCCTTGCCCTTGTAAAGCTGCCTTTGGACACTGTCATTAGCTCTCCCACAGCTGCCATGTATACAATAAAGGGGAGAAGCTTATAAATGTGCCTGACCCCGAAGGGACTCAGGAGACCCGTGAGGTCCCTCTGGATACCAGGTGGGTTCAGATCCACTACCATGGTGGAAGCTCTGTGATTACCTGTTGTGGTGTGGCGAGGGTTTCTTAGTTATGCCTGTATACTTGAGCCTGCCAGTTTTAACTGGAGGATGAATCATGCCTGCTCATCTCAGCAGCAATGAAATCCTGTGAGTAATTAATTGTGTTAGCTTCCATGGGCGCTTTTCTGAAGTGCCCAGAGGGAGGGGAGGGAGGTGGGACCGCTGGCGCTTCAAACCATGAGAGGTCTTGGATTCCTGGTGATGCCCTTTGCTGTAAGAGAAGTCAAGGCCTGGGGTGCTGCTTTGTCTTCAGAGCAGCAGCCCAGGGAATGCCGGGAGGGGGCCAGGGCTCTGGTGTGGGGTGGGGAACTGGCTTCCAGAGAGCCCTCACCAGCAGGAAGGGGTCAGGGAGATGAGCAGCTGGCAGCCCTGGGTTCCAGCACATCACTGCCAAAATCCCCATGATGCTGCCTGAACCCGAGCACATTGCTTGCAGAAACTTGTCCTTGTGCTTGAAGAGCTGCTTGACTTTTAGGATTCAAATGTAATAAGAGCTCTTCTGGATACAAGTACTGCCAGTCTGAGTTTAGTCTGAAGTCCAAAAAGCAGAGCAAGACTGTATTTTAAAGCTTAATCAGCCTTATCCCTGTGAGTGTGCAAGACTGAGCAAGTGCCTTTGGACATCCTGAAGGGCACAGATGCAATGCAGGTGGGTATGAGGATCTCCCTCTGTCTTGCACAAATTCACACACCCATGTCCTTCTCCTCAGGGCAGTCCTTGGCCATGTGCTGTGCTGAGAGTTTTTAGAGAAGCTCAGCTGTGTGTTCTAGTGCTGTGTCTGACCCCAGACACGAGTCCATATTGCATCAGTCTATAACATCTTGTGTTGCAAGAGGGGCAGAGCCTGCTTTGAAGGCTGGGTGTCCATAATCCATCTCACCTTTATCCTAACCCACAAGTGCAGAGCATTTCAAAAGGTCTGTGCTCTGTGTGCCAGCGGGGGTGGATTAGATGAAGCAGAGAAAAGCCATGAGGCTTTCTTGTGTTCTGCCACATTCCCTCTCTGCAGCTTTCTGCAGAGTCTGTAGGATACACTGTGATGGGATGAGGCTGTAAAATCCCCAGGAATAGTGCTAGAGCACTTCTCAGGTGCTGAGATGCTGTGGGACCGACCTTCCCCACAAACCTCCTCTGCCTCCCAAAGCAGCCAGCAAGGACAGGGGGCTGTCTCCTGCTAAATGGCCTAGCAATGAGTGTGGATTTTCAGTGGAGTTTCTCTTACTCATACCACTTATCCTGAGCCTGAATCATTGTATCACATTTCTGCTATTGCTTTGTTTTTGGGAAATGAGAAGTTCAGCCTGGAGCCACTGTGGCTGTATTTATGGTCCCTAAACACTTCAGTGTGGTCAGCTTTTGAAAACAACTTCTGGCTGTTAGGACAGTGCAGAAAGGGCACTTGCTATGTTTCATTCCTCCTTTCTGGTAATTCTGAATTACAGATCTCTGGAGAGATCTTCCCTTTATTTCTGTGCTGTTATGTTGCAGTGCAGGTTGCACACCATATCCAGGCTGTGTGCCTTCTGGTGGTCTGGATGTGTTTGCGCCTCAGAGGTTATTTGGGAAACAGAAGAAATGTTTTCTTTACCCAAAAGAATGTTTTTCAAGGAAACAAGGAGTTGAAGTTATGTTTTGCAGTCCCTGTGCTGTACTTTGTCATTACTCCATGCAGTACTGGGAAGGATGGAGCGCACAGATGAAATCCCGTGGGATCGTAGGGATTGTGCTGTGAAGCTGTGGGTGCATAAAGCAATGCTTTGCATCTCAGCATGTCAGCCCCACGCAGGGGTTTATGTAAATGGTTACACACTGGTTATGTGCTGTGTAACAGCGCTGGGTCCTACCTCTGGTTCTTCACTTGGTGCTGTGCCCATGAGGGTGCCCTCTGTAAGCATGGGGGGCTGCTCCAGCTGAGCTAATTGTCCCCTTTAAAGTATGATTTAAAGTGATTTCAGTGTTTCCTCCTACACTAAAGATGTTTCTAAGTAAATAGCAGGAGCTCAGCCTGCATTTGTATGTCTTAGCTCTGGTGGAATATGTTGCAGCTCAGCTTCAGCCTGTATTTACTGCTCTCACTCAGCTTTACCACTACCTAGGAAATTTGTTTGACTCTTCCTCGATGCTGTGAGAATATGATTTTCTGGTTATAAAAGCTTCCTTGTCCATAAAAATATGGTTTGGTTGCTATTAGAAAAATACATGAGATGTGTACCATTTTGTATGAAAGAATTTATAAGCAAGCTCTCTGCAACCCAAGACACATGGGATTAGAGATAGCTTTAATTCCCAAGGTGGTATGAGACCTTGGGAACAAAACATGAAGGTCTCTAGTCCAAAGGTGGTTTGAATAGATTCATGAAAATAATTATTTTCTCTGAGTTTCGTTACTGATTCTCCAAATCTGGTGTGGGAAGAAAGAAAATTATTTCAGATTTTGTGGGCCCAAAGTAACTGTTAGGGCTTTTGTAAAACAATAATATTTTTTTGAAAGTCAAGAGAACGTTTATTTCAAGTAAAATAAAATATTTTATTTTGGATGTTACTAATGAATACAAAGGAAAATGGGAAACAATGTCAGCTTCAAATAAGTATTTAGGGCTTTACATAAAACTCAGATCTCCATCTCTTCTCCTTATAGAATCAAAATACGGGTTTAAATCTGTTGTCCACTGTATTTTGGCCTCCAACTTGAAAAATCCTACCTCTTCTTTAAGTATTTTTCCAGCTGTGCTATTCCACAGGTTGTGTATCTTTCATTCTACTCTGTTGAAGTTGCTTTATTTTGCAAAAAAAAAAATAATAATTGCAATGTAACTGGAGAAGTTGGAAATGTGTATTGCTTTGGCTACCAGAGCAGGCAATAGAAACACATTTTTCTTCATCATGATGGAGATTTCAGTATTTCTGTGAAGTAAAATGACTTCAGCAGAAGAGGTGGAGAAAAATCAAAATCACCTCCCTTCTTGTGAAGGGGTTTGAATGCACATTTGCTCACCCAAAACAGTTTCCAAGGAGTGTCCAAAGGGAAAGTTTTTCCCTTTCAGAAATGCCAAAATTACTCATTTAGCTGATTTTAGGTTTGGGGACTTCATTTTTCATTGTGTAATTTTTTTAAAAAAAATATTTGACTCAAGTTTTATGTTAGTCACACCTACCTTTGTGTCTGGCTCCCACTGCTCTGCACCTACAGCTTCTGTGGCTTGAATGAATTGCACTGAAATGGGAACACCAGGCTTTTACAAGCTTTAAACTGGACCTTTGAGATTAGCAAACCTCAGAGAACTTTGGACTGAGGCAGGAAACCAGTTTCTGCCACCCCGACTCCTCTGAAGAAGATCCTTACCACGTGTACAGCCCTTACCACAGCAGGGAAGTAAAACCAAAATAAGGGGGAAAAACCCCACACAAATTTCATTCTTTCAAATATAGTTTCTACATCACAAGTGAGGCCGTCAGAGTGGAGCAAGTGGCAGGTACGTGTATAACACATATTCACTGGCAAAACTCCACAGTGCAGGGAAATTGCATTTGACAGATGCCTCGGAAAAGGACCAGATCATCTGCAATTGTAATTTTGTGTTTTTCACGAATGTCAAAGTCAAGCAGCAGATGTGTAAAGAACGCCTCTTTCAGTGAGTGATGCTGAAGCAGCTCGTTTTGCCACTTCTTCTGGGTCTAGACTAAACCATTAAGCCGATGTGCCATAGCTGTGGGTGAGGACAAAGATGGCCTTTCTGAGTGAGGATGAAGCCCGTTTTCCAGGGAAGGGTTGCCAGGGAAGGGCAGAACCTCAGCTGGACCTTAGAAACGCAGCCTCAGAAAACCTCTCTGCCGTTACTGCTTCATGGAACTGCTAAAAATATTGAATGGAAAATGCAAGTATTAAGGAAATGAGGTAGATTTGGGTTTTCTGAGCTGGATGACTTCCAGTTTCATCAGCTTCCCGGAATTCTTGCGAGAATGAAGAGCTCCTTGTAAATCTCAGAAACTGTCAGTGTTTTTCCTCTCATGTGGCTGTGCTGGTTCTCAGGGTACAAAGTGTGGGGAGACCTGTCAACATCAAACAGTGAGTTCAGAGCTTATGACTGCTGGGATGGCTTGAGAAAAGTGCTCAAACTACAGCTTTCCCAGAGAATTGTCTTATGGGGCAGCTGGAGAGAGCAGGCTCCAGAGGAGCCCCATGGCTAAACCTGCCACTGTGCTGGCCCATGAGACCTGCTCTGACAGGGACATGTGGGATGATCTTCTGCCACTTTGCTGAGCAGAGAGCATTGAACAGTCTTGTGTGGTCATTCTAAAATGATCTGCACGTAGCCAAGGGCCTGAGCAAGTGAGAGCCAGAGTAACGTCACATTACAGGTTATGTGAAAATAGAAAATGCAAGTGTTGTATTTCATGTTGCTGGACAGAAGTCAGGAGAAGCCCGTATCCCAGCTGCAGGAGGAGACAACAGGCACTGCTAATGAGCATAACATGCCATGTGGAGAAGCCAAAGGGCTGGAGGTTTGCCTTGTGTGGTTAAAATTGTGCTCGCCCAGCAAGAGGCAGGCAGTTTAATGGCAATCACACAGGTAGAGGCTCTCCAGGAGGACGCAGCAGGAGCAGAGTGCTCTCACACCTGCAGAGCTGTGCTGGGCATGGTGCATTATGCAGCTAACAGGGGTCTGGGGGCTCCTGCAGCATGTCCTGTGGGGCAGAGGCTGGGAAGTGGCAGTGTGCCTGCAGATGTGGTCGGCGGAGCTGGCCCTGCACTGAATCTGTCTCTTGCTCCTCAATGTACGTGACTGTGTTTCTGCTGGCTCAGATACAAGGATGGTGTATTTTGAGGTATTCCCAAAGCATGCCAGGACATGGTAGATGTTGCAGGGAGTGGGGGGAGGTTTGCAAGGGGGATCTCAAGGCGAGTTCACCAAAATTCCCCTTTCAGTTGCACCTTTAAGGGCACACCACAACAGTGAGCACTGCCCAGGACTGAAAAGCGTTTGCTGCATTTAAACCCAAGCCAAGAATAAACTGTGCTTTTCAACCACATCGCTGCAGATTCCTGGAAACAAGGCCTGCCTTCATGCTTGGAGGGCTTCCCTGCTCTGCCAGGAACCACAGGGAAGAGCAACAGGAGCTTTGGCTGAAGGTGGACTGGCATGGGCGACCAAGCACAATGCCTCTCACTGTGCTCACCTAAAGCCTTCCCAGGACAAGCCTTTGCCCACAGGCCTTAGCAGCCATTTGTGATTCTCAGAAGGGAAAAAATAAGTGTCTCCTGCTGAGCATCCCACCCAGAGCAAACACTGCAGCAGGAGACAGCCATGGGCACTGTCCCTGTCATCTAAATTTCAGTGGCCACTGGATAGCTGGTGGGTCTGCTGGGAAGGGCAGCAGCATTGTAAGAAGGCTTTTTGCTGTCTTGTGTTTCCAATCTGTGTTAAAGCTGAAGAGAGAGGATGTGTGCTCTTGCGATTAAGATCTGGAGCTGGAATTCAGGAAACTGGTGTTCAGTCTTGTCTCTGAGGGACACGGGCAAATTTCTTAACCTCTATCCCTTGCTTTCCCATGCATTCAAAAGAAGATAATAATACTTTTCCTTGTCTCTTTAGGAGAGGATGTGGCTCTGATTGTCTAACACAATGCGTCCTTGATCTTTCCGCTTTAACAGTGAAGTTGAGGGAGAGATGTCTTGGCCACGGAGAGGCTTCCTGTGGTGGTGTGGGCTGTGGAGATGCCAATGCACAACAGAGCAATCAACCACTTGGTTTTTGCTTCAGGATCATAGATGGAGGATGAACAGGATCAAGCTGGATTCAGATTTCAGCTCACCCATGGGTTTTCATATTGATATGGAGATGCCACCACTTATGATAGGATGAGAAGGGTTTTAAACTAAGGAGAGATTTACATAAGATACGTAGAAGAAATGTTTTACTCAGAGGGTAGTGACTCACTGGCACAAGTTGCCTAGAGAAGTTTTGGATGACCCATCACCAAAAATGTTCTAGGCCAGGTTGGGTGTGTCTTTTGGTCTCGTGTCTCTGCCTGTGGCAGAGGACTTGGAACTAGGTGATCTTTAAAGTTCCTTCCAGTTCTTCAGTTCTATCATTCTCCGCCCCATTGCTCTAACTTTCCAGGGAAATAGATGTCCAACCAGAGGGCAAAGTGGATCAGTATCCAGCATGGCTTTCATAAAGAGGCTCTGAGACCCTCAAATGTGTTAGTTTTTTTGATCATGATCTGGGCATTGGAATGACTTTGCAGGTGGCTTTGTCTAGGCCTACAAGGTGTCCTCCACCTTGGTAAAATGGTGATGGTAACACCTCCCTGCCACAGAGCTGCTGTGAGGACTCTGGGCAGCTCTTGGGCCAATACCTGAGACAGTTCAGGAGATGAACTGTGACCTGTTTGTGCTTCTCAGAGCTCCCATTACAGCTCCTTTTCTCCATCTGCAATGGTGCCTGGAGCTTGGCTGGCAGCTGAAAAGCAGAGATGCCACGAGCTGTGTTTTTAGGCAGGCATTGCCTAAGTCTGCAGGTGAGCACATGCTTTCTGATCGTGTTCCTGACAGTGCTTCTCACTGTGGGCTATTCCCTCGGGCGATATCAAGGTCAGGCAAGCTGATAAGCTTTGTTAGGGCTCTGTCATTTTGGGAGATCTGCTTTTGATGAGGAGCTCCCAGGCTGTTAGAGGTGACGTATTGGAAAATGTGCTTCTCTGCAGCTTGTTAGGCTGCAGGTCTCTTGTGACAGTGACAAGGAGGTCCCTACCCAAATGAGCACTCTGGGGGACATTCAGTTCTTACATCAGTGCACTGCTGGAATTGATACTGCTGGAAGGACTTTTTTGCCTAGTGATGGAGCATCCTGTGCTGCCCAAAGATTCCCCCTGCTCATGTGGCATGTGTTGGCAGGGACCTTCCTTTCTTCTGAGCTTGGACAAACCCCACCAGGAGCGTTATCAGTCAGGCTTGCCCCAGTACAAGGAAGTCTGGGGCCGAACACCCCACACCTCAGGAGAAGAGGGGATCTGCTGCCCCTTTGCAGAGGCCTTGCATGTCTCCCAAGCTCCAGCTGTCTGCTCTGGCACTTTGCTGAATCAGAACACGTCCAGTGCAGTGCATTTTGCTGCATCATAACATCCTTACACAATCTGACAGCTCTGGCAACCTCTGCTCCAGTGAGTCGCAGAGCTAAATGAGCAGGAGCCCTGCCAGCCAGGCTTGTGGTGTGTTTGGAAAGCCATGTGGGCGAACCCCTGTAGCACCTGCCCATTTTAACTGCTGTTCGGCAGAATGATGTTTGTTCCTCCCTCCCTTTTGTAAGAGGTGAAGTAAAAGAAAACCCCTCCTGCATGACTTTTGTTTATATTTTTTTTTATGATGATGAGGTTTGTCCAGTTTACAGGTTGAGCTTCTGAGGCCTGGGATGCTGCTTCCATCTGTGCTGGGGCTGCTCCAAGCACGTAGCAACTCACTGCATGATTCTCATTGCAGGGACTTGAAGCTGGACAATGTGCTGCTGGACTACGAGGGGCACTGCAAGCTGGCAGACTTTGGAATGTGCAAAGAAGGCATTCACGATGGCATCACCACAGCCACCTTCTGTGGTACGCCAGACTACATCGCTCCAGAGGTATAGGAAACCTTTCTTTGGCCAGGAAAACTTGGTTACAAATATGAAAAGCGTAGGTTAGCTTTGGCACAGCCAGCGTGTCTTTAGCTGTGCCTTATTTGACTGTCAAGCTCAAGGTTTCCTCCTAAATGCATTATCAGTCCTTTGTGCAAACAAAGCATAAGTAAATCTTCAGGCTGCTGTATTCACCAAAACAAGACTGTATTTTTTCTGTAGAAAATGTGAGGTGGAAAATGGAAATACAGCTGCAAAAAAATCTTGAGAGTCACAGTCGCTGTCCCACTTTGATTTGAAAGGAGAGTGAATTCTCTTTCATTTTCCAGTTCCTTTTTCTACCTCCTTGCATTCCCTGTCATTCCCCAATCTCACTACAAAATTAATAAACACCTCTTTAAGGAACAGCTGCCCTCCAAATGCTGCCAGATGTTCTGACAGGGTTTCAGATCCTTCAACACAATTTTTGTCTGCAGTTGATATTTGTACCATTCTCACACGCTCGCACTCCTTCCCCTCTCCAGCTGAAAGCCTTGCCATTGGAGCCAGGTAAACGTTTCCTTCCCGGGGGCAAGGAAGAGGTGATGTCAACTCACACACTCGGCTGCTCTGCTGCTGCAGAGGCTCAGCCCGTTTTGCTGAAGTGCCCCTTCTCCAGCTCAGCCTATTCTAAGGGCTTGTTTCCCAGGTGACCCCATGAGCAGCTAAACTAGTTCAGTCCTTGAATAATGCACCTCATGTGCCTTTGTGCTGATCTGAGTATTCCCAGAGAGATCACCTTTATGTTCCCAGACATCCACCAGCACAGCGGTGAGCACTGTTAGGACACAGCGAGAACTCCCGCATTAATGTTTCCAAATCCTTTTTCCCCTCCTGCTCAGTTTGCAAAGCCTCAGGTTGATAATTCTTTCCACCTGTTCCCCAGATCCTCCAGGAGATGCTGTATGGCCCTGACGTGGACTGGTGGGCCATGGGTGTGCTGCTGTATGAGATGCTGTGTGGCCACGCGCCCTTCGAGGCGGAGAACGAGGACGATCTCTTCGAGGCCATTCTGAACGATGAAGTTGTCTACCCAACGTGGCTCCAGCAGGACGCAGTGGCAATCCTCAAAGCAGTGAGTTCCTTTGTCTGTTTCCTCTCTTTCCTGGCTTTCTCCACCCTAACTCTAGCAAAAGAAAACAGGGCTTGGGTACTGACACACAGAAATTGCAGTTACCCTGACCCTGACCCTCTTCCTATCTTGGATTGAAGGGTAAACAAAAAAAACACATCCTGCCACACTTAGGTGTGTTTGCATAGTTATGACCTTTATATGGTTCAGTAGCCAACTTGGCAAGTGAAGTGTGAGCATGTCTGTGTGTCTGGGAATTCCCCTGAGAGCTTAATGATTGACAGCATGTGGTCGTCGTCCAGAACGGAAGCAGCAGGTAAACACGGTGTTCAATCAGTACTGATCATATGGTTTCCATGTGACTGCAGTGGCAAAGAAGTGAAGGCTTCACGATAATCCTTCGTTCTGACTGTGGGTAATACCAGCACCCCCCAGGATTGCTGCCTGCCTGCATGCAAAGACAGGAATTTGGGTTTTGTGTGTTCGCAAAAAAAAAAATAGGGCTATGCAGCAAAAGGTTTGAGGAGAGCTGTTGCTAGTGACACTTCGTCCTACCATGTATTCCTGACATATTCCATGAGTTCTTTTATCCACGTGCCTCACATCTGTGTCTGTGACATGGGAATGAAGCTTTTTAAGATTTTGGGCTGTGTGTGATCCTAGTGCACTGAAAATCCCTGGCTTTTCTGTAGTGAATCAAAAGCAGTGATGAATTGGGAGACATAACTTGACTGCTCTGCTTCTTCCTTCCCCTCATCAAATCACTTAATATCTCTAAGCACCCTTTGGAGAGAGAGGGATCAGAGTATTCCCTTTTCTTGCAAAAGCACTGTGAACAAAGATATATCTGAGACTGGATACTACTAAATATTGTGGTAATAGAGGATCTAAGAAATAGTTGAAGAAGGTATTTATACCACCTTGTGGAGCACTGATACAAAGAAATGGGGTAATGGGGCCATTTAAGGGAAAGAGGAGCATTCACTTACATCAGCTTTTTAGTAGTGAAAATCTGGAAGTTGTCTGCTGAAGGGTTTCTGTTGTATGTGATTTGAGCAACTGCTTTCTGTAGCTGAAAATGCATCTGATAAATTCCACAGAAATCAATTGAGAATAAAATCTACTTCTTGAGGAGTCAGAGGAGCTTTTAAATCACAGGTTGTGCTCAAGGGTGATTGTCATGCTGAAGGCCCTCTTGGGTTTTGGAAATAACCTGCAACGTACATAAAATATAAAAAGGTCAGATTCATTGCAGCTTCTGGAGCAATGTTCATGTGGTTGGATTGGGACTCTTGAATGCCTGAGCCAATTGCTCTTCAACTGAAGTAATAGCAGAGTGGATTTATTGCACATACCTTTCATAAGTATGAGATGGAGGTAAAATGTGGTCAGGTAGATGCTCATCATAACAGGAGTCTCAGGGGGTAGTAAAATATGATTTGTGGTTTAGCCTCTTGATGAAAAGCTTATTTTCCTAATTCTGATAAGAGCCTCATAGACACAGCCAGTGCAAGCTGCAGTCACCCCTTGGCTGCTCTAGCTTGTGTTCAGAGCTCAAATTTTAACAGTGGATCCCTTCTGCAATTAACAGGCAAAGAATATGAGGAGGGGCACTGGAGAAAAAAAGTCAGAATTAAGGAGGGAGCTAAAAATTAAATAGAAAGAGATCAAGCGTCTCTAAAACTGCATGGTTGGCTTAGTAACTGCTGGTTACTTGCCTGAAGAAACTCTCCTCTCCAGCCACTCTGCTTGCCTGCTGTATCACGTGTTGCTGGTGATACACCACATGAAAGCAAAACTGCCTCTGAAATGTACGTGCATTGCTCAAGAAAGGCACTACTCTGGGGAAAAGGCTGAAATTTAGGGCATTAACTGGGAGTCTTGTGATTAACTAGTGGGAAATTGCAGTTGACATTTTTACTGGACCTTCAGTTCTTCAGTGTTTCTGTTCCCTGCTGGCTGCTACCTGGAGGTGACTGGTGCATCTTATTTTACAGCACTGATGGTAGTTTGCTAAAGCCTGAGTTTCTGCAGGTTCACAGTATCTCCTTTTGGGTTCAACAGCTGTTCACTAGGAGAGCTCCTTATGTCCTCATTCCTTTCTTATGCTGAGTTTTTAGAGGCATCAGAGCATGTTGGCTTTAATGGGAAGGAAACATCCTGTCATGAGATTGTCTGGGGCTCTAGATTAAAATGGAACAACCTCTCTACACTTTGATTTCTTTTCAGTATAACAAATACAATCATTGCTGAGTTATATTTGCAGTGTATAGTGTTTAGTCAGTGTTCTTAGGTGTCGGTATAACACAGAGCTTAAGGAAGACAGTAGATTTTCTAGCTTCTAAATATGTAGATTTTTTTTTCCTCACAGACTTCTGATGATAATATTTCTCTTGGAGTATTATGAGTACATGAGCATCTTCTAATCACTACTGTGTTTACCTCCAACAAAATGTGCACTTGAGCTCCCTGATTTACAGCTGTGACAGTGATTTCCAACCCATGATGTTAAGAGCTCTGGAAAATCAGTGCATTCAACTTCTACAGTGACATAAATGATTATAAGTAATTACATGGCATGGGAAGCCTATGGAAGATCAGGGAATTAAACCTGGGTTCTCTTGTATTGCAGAATAAGGCCATAATAGTCTTAATAACTGGATTATCCCCTCACTAAAAGTTCTGGCCTCTAACCTTGGAGAGGACTAGTGAGAATTCACTGAGTCTTGAATGGTACAAAGGTCTAAAGTGAAAATCAAGTTTTTCTGCTAGAAGGATGCAATTAGGTGCAGGTGCTTAGAAATGCTTTACAGATGGATATATCTAAGTTTAGAAAGCACTTGATCCATTTGCCTTCATGAAGAGTGCCATTTTAAAGAAGCATAATAGTTTTTAGGACTGATTTCACACATGCTGTTACCTTGTTTTGCTTTCGTTTTGCGTAATTGTAATTGTGTTTCACCAATTTCCCCCCACCAGAAACCACGCAATTTCTGAAGGTTGCACCTTTTTCATTTCTGCAGTTTCCTGATTAATAACAAAACTACGTCCTTAGGATCTCATTTGCGTCACTGGGGTGTTCCTGGAAGGTTTTCGAGCACTGGTACCAAGGAAAACAAAACTAAAATAAGTTTTTTCAGTTTCTCTTTTTAATGGTTTTTTTGTCCTTGATATTTTCCCCGAGGAGCTGGGGAAACAGGAGGACAAAGGCCAGTCAGTGTAAGTCAGCAGGATTTCACTGGAGTCAATACTCCCAGAGGAGGAAAGCAGAACATCTCACTTGGGTACCCTCTCCTGTCTGAATGCATCACTGGGGAATTCAGGTATTGATGCTTCAAGTCAGGAGGAGAGGACTCCAGCTGAGGTCTCCTCTGCTTGTGTGAGCAAGTCAAACTGGGCATGAATTTGTGGGAGTAAAAAAGTGCAGAAAGGGAGAACCGCTGCTGAATGGATTCAGATCCCTTCAGCATATTCTAGACATAAGTTTAGCTTTGATTTCGATTCCCAAAGGAAAAAGGTTTCTCCATAGCTTTACCTGAATGCAGTCACAAGGAGTTTATGCCAGAAGAGCTATTGGGTTTGTGTGTGTAAAATAAATTCTTTCAAATGCTCTCTGCCATCAGCTGACGAAGTAATCACCAGTGTCTGATAATGGAGAAACTGTGAAAGAGAAACTGTGTGAGCACACAGAGAGCAGAGACTGCTGCACTGAATCTCCTACGGTGAGAGTGCAGCTAGAGATTGCTATGTTACAGCATATCAATATTCTGAATTTGTTAACTGTCACTGGCAAAAGGTGCTGGAGCAGACAGGGGAGCTTTCCAGGCAGTCAGAGGCTTTGGGATTCAGCTGAGTGAACTGCAAAATGAAATACAATCCTCTTGCTTCCCATAAGCAGGGTGGTATTTTGGCAGCGTGTTTCAGTTGCTTCATGTATGGATGCAATTCAGTCTCACTGCCTTGCTCACAGTCAGCTTAGTTGGAGGGGAGAATGGAGGGACACAGTGAAAATCAGGTCTCAAAAGTTGATGGCATAATGGGAAGCAAATTCACAGGGAAAGCTGCAGGGATTTTCCTTTCCAAGTCTGGTTTCGGATGAGGAGAGAAGGGCTAAGCCTATTGAGTCGCTCCATGGACTGATGATCTGAAGTAGCCATGGTTGGCCCAAAGGCTTGGAAATTTGGATGAGCAATTGTAGCTTAGATGTTTTCACCCCCAGAGCCTGTTAACAGCAGGGGCTGGAAAGCAGCATCTCCCCAGGGAAGTGCTAGCATTGCTCCGCCTTCTGCACCCTGGATTTCTGAACTCCTGTCACAGACAAGTTTGCTGAAGCTGAGGCTGTCTCTAGGTACGTATATGCTAACCTCCAGTCTTAATGAGGGCTCTGAAACACTTCTAGCCTAGCTAAAATGCTTCTTCAAAAAATGAGGGTTAGGCAAGCTTCCCTGTAGCTGTATATTTCAGGGAGGCAAATGAGACTAAAGCCTGTCCTTCCTCCAGCTGGTTAAAAACATGCATTTTGAGGAAAATACTATTGGAGTTAAGAGACCGGGCAGAAGTGGTTATGTCCCACTTCAAGTGGTTTTTGTGTGAAAAGTAAACACTAGGCAAGAAAAGAGGAAGATGCAGAGGAAATTGGCTGTGGTTTTAGCAGCCTCTGCTCTCACCCAGCACAGGTGGAACAGCACAAGGCAGTCCAAATTATGCTGGATTAGTGCAAAGAGAGGGATGGAAAGGTGTGGGAGCTCAGCTGAGAGCAAGCATGACATGTGTCTTGGAGAAAAATTGCATCAGCAATACAGTGCTAAAGATGCAAGAGAAAAACTTGAAGCTAAGCTGTTTTTCAAGGAAACAGTAGCCTGGAAGTGACACTGACTCAGAAGGCAAGTAGTCTGGTTGAGTGAACTCTCTCTTGCTTTGTGTCACTGAGTTCACTTCCCCTGAACCAGATATCCTTTAAACTTTGTTGTTGCAGATTTGTATAAAATCCCCTTTGCACTGCCAGGTCAACATCAGGGGCTGTCCTGTCTGAGAATTGGTGCTTCGGACTCAGCTGCAGCAATAATGATGCTCTGTGGGTCAGCAGAAGACAGGTCCTGCTCTGATGACCTCTGTTTTATGGACTTGTTTGTGGCTCTTGGAGCACAAGGTGAGGGAGTTGAGATTTTTGCATATGTGTATCCATATGCATATATAGAAATAAGTTCAGTGGGTGTTGGGAAAGTGTGTGTCTCTGTGTGTGTGTGTGTGTTAGGGTTTTCTTCCCTAGACTTGCAGCTGATACTAGGTGAAGAAAAATTAACTTGAAGGGCAGCTTCCTCTGTCCCTCCTTCTGGTGAAATGGAGCAGTGTTTCCCATTGTTTCCCAGGAATTCTAGGGGATGATAAAGTGAGATAAGTTTTTTTATGTTTGTGTATGTAAGCTGAATCCAGGACTTCCTAAGTCTTGTCCGACTGGATGCAAGATAACAGCTCCAGGGGAGCCTTTGGAGGCTTAGGCTGTGCAGGCACTTACCATAATGGGCCAAGGAGAAAGAAGATTGGAGAGCTCACAAAATAGGTTGGGTTGGGTTGGGTTGGAAGGGACCTCAAAGGTCAGCTAATTCCAACTTGGGGCACCTTCCACTAGACCAGGTTGCTCAGAGCCCCATCCAGCCTGGCCTTGAACACTTCCAGGGATGAGTCATCCACAAGTTCTCTGTGACAATGCCTCACCACCCTCACAATAAAGAATTTCTTCCTTATATCTAGCCTATATCTCTCCTCTTTAAGTTTAAAACTGTTCCCCTTGTTCTGTCACTGTGCAAAAAGTTCCTATCCCTCTCTTTTATAAGCTCCTTTTAAGTACTGGAAGGCCACATAGATACATAGAAGTTTCCCTATGGAAATTCCATTCAGGGCCTGCTGAAGGAGAGAGGAGAGAAAGCAAAGTGAGCACTGAGCTGTGTTGCAGGAGGAGGAAACTACCCACCCTGAGGGGATGCCACAATGAGTGCCCAAACCCTTGGCCTGGACCCCTTATTTTCAGAAAGGCTTTGTGGCTGGTGAGTGCTCTGTGCTGAACCTGACTGGCCCCACCACTGTAGGCAACTTGAAAATGCCATTAATGAGGAGAGGTTGCAAAGGGTTTCAGTTCTTGCAGCAGAAAGACTTAGAGGCGGATTTTTTAACATAATCAAAGCAAACAGTTTGCTGTGACACAGGAGTGGATGGGAAAGGGCGTGTTTCAGACTGCTGGCAAGGATGTCTAAGTTCAGGAGAGTTGTGGATGATCCAAGCTGCCTACTTGCTGCAGCTGCTCGCCCCTGACATCAGCACAGAGGGTGAGGTCCTCTGAAGTCTGGAGATGTTTATTCTCTTCATGCTCTGCAGTTGCTTGGGGTTGAACACCCCTGGATACTGGCATGTCAGAAGTAGCTGTCATCAGCTCAGATACCACAGTGGATGTCTGCCTCTTCCCTCAACACATCACTTGGAATACCTGGACTGTGCTTTGCTTGACACACCCAGGCACAATCCATGTATACTTCCTAGTGCCTTTGTGCCTGGCCTTTTCCCCAAGTCCTGGGCAGTCAGTTTGGCCACCTGTGAACTAGACCAAACCCCCGTGTTTGTGCCTCCCTGCGCTCTCCTGAACACTTCTGAGGTGTGGAACAAGGCAGCCAGATGCTGATGGTGCAGGCTTGCCTATGTTTCCCTTTCATCACCCTGCACAAGGTGTGTGTCTCTCCTTCACACTTGCATCCTACAGATCTGGGCCAGGTTCTTTCTTTTCCAACAGACAAAAGGAGGCAGATAATCTATTTAATGTGCAGTGCAGGAATAGCCAGAGTGAACTTGTTTCTGAATAAACCAGATGCTGGGAGTATTTTTTAGACAAAACTTGAAAGGAAAAGGAGCAACTCAATGGTGGACCCACTGAAATCAAAGAGGGAGCTAGATGAGCTCATTGCTTTATCATCAGAGCTGAGGAGCCTGCTAATAAAGGCAGATAAATATTAAAAGTGCCTTCAAATATGCCAATAAATTATTCTCCTTGGCATCTATTCAGAGTTGGCAGTCACCGTTTGATTAAGCTTTGGCTTTCAGAGTGAGGCTGATACTTAAATCTGTCTGTGAAGCTCTGTGCTGGATCTGTGTACACATTTTTCCTTTATTTTGTTTTTCAGAAATGCTTTCATCTTGCATTTCCTGGTTGGCTCCACAGCCACCACTACAAAAGCAGTACACCAGAGCCTGTCGTTTTCCAGTTGGGAAGGAGCTCTTCAGTTTTAAATGATCTCTTGTCTAGACCATTTCTGCCATGAACACACATCATGGTGAGGTGTCAGGGCTGTGCCCCACCACGGGTTGCCTTCTTACCTTTTTTTTCCTGAGCTTGCACATCCAACTCTGTAACATGTTGTCTCTTACCCTCCTAATTCTCAAACAGCAAAAGCTTTCCCCAGTGATTTTAATCACTTCTCTCGATTGATCACACCTCTTTCTCAAGTGCTTCTCTTCCCCACAGTAATAGTCCCATGCTTGTGAATAATTCACTGTAAAAGAAAGCTAAAGCCATCTGTATATAGCTTGCCAAGGCCAAATTCATCCTAAAATAGTCATTAGATCTTTCACCTTTCCCTTTCCAACAGGCTCAAATTAGCTTCTCATTTAAGTCTGCAGTGTGCAAGCTCAGATTTACTTCAAAAAAAGCTAGCCCAGCCTATTGTAATGTCAAGTGTGACTCATCCTCCTCTTTCCTGCCAAGGATGGGAAAAAAGTGCAGGAGCATTCACTGTGCCGACATTGTCTTCCCCATCGTTTTTTTCCTGCTTACTCCTAGGTGTTTAAGGAAGGAGCTATTCCCCTGTCTGAGCCTAAGACTCGTGGCTCAGGCTCCCTTCTCATCTCTGCCACAGTTAAAGTGATATTATAGACCCTTAAAAGTGGTTTGGTGAAGTCCATTGAAACCCAGTCTCGGAGAAAGGCCCAAGGATTCCCCTGAGAAGCCTGGAGATGGGAATCCTGAGTGATAGGGCCAGCAATAGCTGTGCAGCCCCCGGTGGAGGGGGCCAGTCCATCCAGCTGGGAGGTCTCCACACCACTACAGGGGTAACAAATCTCTGACTGCCCAGGGTTATTCAGGGCTATTCAGGGCTTTGGGTCTCACTCTTCCCTCCAGCTTTGAACTTTCTGACACGCTGTGTCTTTTCAGGAACTTTAAAATTAAAAGAATTGAAATATAACCAGGACTATGAGAAAAGGTCCTTTGAAGTATTTTCCTGGCTTTTTTTTTTTTTTCTTAATTGGCCTTTGCAGGTTTGTCCGGGGCACTTTAGTCCCCTTTGTACTTGACCCTATGTAAATAGACCACCCAGGGTTGTGTAACAGATTCCCAGTTCCTCTTGACAGGACTATCAGAAAAGGATTAAATGTTCTCCCGTGCAACCCAAGGGAGATTTTACCCCTGCTTAAAACGAGAGCAGGATCGTGGCCCCAGTCTGTTAATAAATGTGATGCTCATTCTCCCTCCATGTTTGTGTTACTCTGATTGGTGTATTGATTTAGTAATGGACCTGCATCCCCATGTTGTACCTATAAGTCCAACTGGGGTAATTCAAAGCCAGCAGCCAGAGTTTGATACTGTCTGAGCAGCCTTTGCAGCTGGTGACCCACCTGGGAGCTGAGGGTGACTCCTCAGTTCTGAACACACAGCTTTCTGCTGTGGCATCTTGACTAAAACCTATGTCAAATATTCCACATGTCTAATGACTGAAGTTAATTTCTGCTTACTGTTATTTATTACAGGAATACCAAAGGCAGAAATGTCAAAAATCACTAGCTTTCATCAGGGGCTGATGCATCTGATACTTGTGGCCTTTTTATTCTGCATTAGTATTGCTGAGTTATTTGTTGATGAGCGGAGAGAGGCAGGGAGATGGATAGATTTCAGCACAGCAGGGAAGTTTGTAGCTATTCAGACAACATTTAATTCCCATATTTTAGGCCAGGTTCTCTCCTGGTGATAGTCAGCAAGGTTACGTGACTTTACACCACCAGGAGATTTGGAGCCAGATGTCTGTTCCACATGTGAGTTGCTCTATCCACCTTGGTTTATTTTGCTAGTCTCTTGCTCAGCATTGCTTTCATTACAGTTAATTCTTCTTGTTTCCTTGAGCTCTGACTGGGCAGCACTGAGCAGCCATTTCTGCACTAGGGAAAAGCGAGATCAAATTTATCTGCTTAATATCCACTGCACTGACATTCTGTCCTTCTTGCCTGGGGCTGGCACATTAGACATGTGACTGCTGTCATGCTTATTGTTACAGTCTTCTGGTTTTTAGGAGCTGGGCTGAGATTTATTTTTACCTCCTTTCCCCTCCCTTTTTTATCTGAAAAAGGAGTTAACAGATATTTCACACTCTGTCTCTTCCTCCTCCCTGGTCTTAAAATGCTTTCAGGGCAGTCTTGTACTTCTGAACCCTGGCACTGCACTCGCTGGACCTTCTCTGCACTGAAGGATTTCACCTGCTCCCAGTTTTGTGTAGCCAGGACTGCAGCATGGGGGGTACATTGCACCCTTGTGGGGTCACATTCTGGCTCAGCACCACGATGAACTGCACTGGCACGATTCAGGGCTTTTATCAATCGATCCCTCTGTGTGCAGGGTAGGAGCTGAAATGCCACATGGCCTCTAGTGGCTGCAATCAGAGCAAATCCCCAGAGCAAAACAGAGATGGCATTCGAGAGAGCCAGGATGACTCCAAGTCCTATTCTCAGCAGCACAGTCCTTGCTGAGGGTCAGTAGGATTTGGGCTTCCGAGTGCCTGGCTCACACCCACAACCTGGCACTGGCTGAGATGCCCTAAGTACAAAGGCTTCCACGGGAGAGCTCTCTGACCACCCTGCTCCCAGGGCTGACACCATTCGGTGAAATTGGGCTGTGCTGCCTCCCCTGCCCCCTGTAACCCACTTGTCCTACCCCTGTAACCCACTTGTCCTACCCCTGGATTGCTGCTGCATGGGGAAGTGAGACACGTTTGTGAGCATCACCCTGGCAGGACTGGCATGGATGGTGATGGGAGACTTGCCCAGGAGAGCAAAAGACAAGATTGGCTAAAAATGAGCAGCTTTTTATTTAAAAAAGCAAAAAAAAAAGAAAGACTCCTGGCTTCCAATCATTAAAAATAATAGACATTAGCAGACAGAGCCATAGAACCATCTTTCTTCTCCTTTGTTTGAGGGCTAATGACACCCCAGACCGTGGGTTTGTTTGCCTTACATAATAGGCAGCCAAACTGTTTTCAGCAACTGCAGCATTCAGTGGAGAGATTCATGGAGGGAAGCCTTAATTAGAGTAATTGCTCTATTTATATAATGATTCCCTTTTGTCTGAGATCAAATGGATCTTTGAGAAATCTTATTTCCTTTCCAGTTAATTTCTGCCCTCTTAGTTTAGCTCATGAATCTTAATGAAGACAAGCACCTTGGGTATCTCCAGATCTCCCTGCTCTCCCTCACTACTAGAGGAGAGACTGGGGGACATTAATCTCCTGTGCTGCTGCTGCTCTTTACTTTGGTAGCAACATGGAAGAAGCACCAACAGGCAAATGTTAAAACCATGAACAGGGAAACCATCCTTTTCTTTAGCAGTTTGGACTTGATTGTTACATTGGCACTGTCTGAATAGGGGTCCTCTGAGGCTTGTGGTGTGATGGAGAGGAGGTGAGACTGAGGTACTGCCATCACATCTGTGACAGGCTGATCTTGGGCTCCTGGCTAAATAAAGGGATGAATTTTCCTGGGTCTCTGTTCCCTGCCTGTATGATTGGGATTAGCCTCCATCTCTGCTGTGTGCTTGTGTTTAGAAGATGAGCTGTTTGGGGCACGGGCTTTCTCTTACAGGGCAAATACAACAGAGTCTTGGTGGGAACTGGCGTGTCTAAAACGTTCTTTAATACCAGAAAAAATGACTTCTTCCTTGTCCAGATGGCTGACAACATGAAGGGAATGGCTGAGCAGAAAGTTGTATTCCACTTCCTGAAGTGCAGTAGTTCTGTGGCGGGGTCTGGGTTTGTTAATGTTTTCCTAAAATGTGATGCAATTTCATGTCATCTGTCACTGTGATATTACTCATGAAATTAATTATTCTGATGCAAATAGCACATACATCAGTTACGTAAACCCAATCAGGGATTCCAGTATTGGGAAAGGGAACTTGTAATTCAAGGAAATTAATGCTTGGAAACATCTGGTTTGTGCAAACATCCCTTCAGAGGCTCCCAGCCTGTTAGACTGATTTGCAGACTCAGCCCCTTGAGACAGAAGTTGCAACGCTGCATGTCAGCAGCACTGGAAAAGTCCAGTGCAGCCTTGCCCAGCGGACTGGGACTCCTGGAGCCTTTTCCAGCCATGGCTGAAGGGGGGAACCAGCACAGATCCCCTCCCTGCCCTCCCTCACCTGCTCACAGGCGGAGGCTGCCGGGGCTGACGCAGATTTTTCCCAGTAGTTGGCACTGCTATGGCTGCATTTTTTCCTTGTAACTTCACGGGCCCTCCGTTAGACTAATACCCAGCTTTTAATTTCTTGTCATGGCTTGCTGCATTTTCTTTCAGCAAAGTTTTTCAAATGATCTCGTGAAGTCATGTTTTTGGCTCATGCCAGCTGCTGGTTTTGGCTGTGATGCTGCTGGGAGGGTTAGCTAAGGTCAGTGAGAGTCTCATTCAAGTTTGCTGCTCAGCAAAGTGGTGTAGCCCAAAGGATCCCTGTCTGAGGATGCTCCCAAGGGGCTCTTTACCCTGGGAATAGGATAATTTCCCATGGCTGGATGTGATCACAGAGCAAGGGCTTGATGGCTTGGTTCAGATTTAAGCTTGGTACTGTTGCTATTGGTTTTGCTTGGAGGTATCTTGGTTTTGGGTGATTACGTGTTTTCTTTTTGCTCAGGAACATCTCTGGTTTGCCTTGTTGTTGTTACTGTTAAACTTTTTTTGCTGTGTTTTTTCACTGAGCTCTATGTGCCAGAGGTTGAGATTCATGCTGGATTCATGGCTATTGTGCAAAATATGAGATACTCAGTAAACATTAGGAGATGATATTTTGCCACGAAAATCTTTCTGCTGAAAATCTCATCACCTGCAAAAACATTGGAAGGTTGTCCTTGGAAGGACATTTAGGGCTAAGCAGCCTATGAAGCAACAGTCAAACTCTGACCTTCCCGTGGTTGCCAGGAAAAGCCAACTCTTTGTAAGACATTTTCCAGCTTTTTCTGAATGCAGCTAATGGGATCCTGGGGAAGATGAGCTACACTACCTTTCCCCTCTCTGTCTGAGTGGTCTGGGCACTCAGCTTTACCCCTCCTCCTGCACAAGTGCCCCTTACAGGGGTATGGGCTCCAGCTGCTTATTTTGGAGATGAAGGCTGACTTTGTCATTAAGTTCTTCAGAAATCCCGAGTTCTTTGGTTTGCCTGAAGTGCCATCAGACAGCAGAGGTAGCGTGAGATGGGCTGTCAGATGCTGCCCTGTTGTAGCAGAGGAATGTCAGTGCTGTCTAAGGCAGAGAGGGAGAAGGATTCGTGGGCTTTTGAGCCTTTGGGAGGTCATTAGTTTGTTGTTTTTTCCTGTGTACTGGACAACACAAACTGAAACGTCATGCATTTCTGTGTCAGGGCAATAATTTCTGGTGAATTCAAATAGTGTTGAGGAAGGTTAGTTATTAAAAAATTTCATTTTTTCATTTTATATACTTCTTACAACAAGGCAGGTAGCTGTTCCAGTGCAGAACATCAGTGCTGTGTCTCTTGGAGTCATTGTTCACACTCCTGCTTTTCAGCTCTGTTGCCAAATAAAGATTAGAGTCTCTTCCCAGAGAAGAGACCCCTTCAGCAGGCTGTGATGGACGTGCCACTCCAAAATTCACCAGGGCATTTTGTGTGAGGGAGGAGCAGTAATGGCCAATCTTGTGTTTTCCACCACAGCCCCTGGGTGCAGAGGTGGGCATACACCCACAGTCTGAATAACCTGTCAGGGTGCTGCAGCTGCCCAGAGTACAGGACTGTATTTCACATACCAAAGGATGCTGTTCAAAGGCAGCATTTGCACTGCCAGTTCCCACGTGCGGGTGCAATAGCGAGGTCCCAGCACAGTGTACAGTGCATTTATCAGGGTTATAAGTTAATAAGAGACCGGCTGTGTTTGAAATGATATCATAGAATCACAGAATGGTTTGGGTTGGGAGAGACCTTAAAGACCATCGAGTTCCAACCCCCCTGGAATGGGCAGGGTCACCTTTGACTAGACCAGGTCGCTCCAAGCCCTGTCCAACCTGGCCTTGGACACTTCCAGGGGTGGGGCAGCCACAGCTTCTCTGGGAAACCTGATATCCTGCCTTTTTGCTGAAGCAGACCAGTGTGAGTGTGACTGCCATGGAGGGGCACGTCACGTTGATACTCTTTGTAGAGTGCATGATTTCTATTCACTTTCAGTGTCCTGCTAACCTGTGTTAGGCACTTCCAGTACCTGGGAAATAAGCTTAGAGAAGCCTGTCCAAAGTGGTTTCTGGTGCTGGAGGGGATCACTGCAGCCCTTGATACCCTTGTGTTTCCTTGATACCCTGTTTTACAGAGCCAGAGAGGCAGCAGCACCGAGCTCCTGCCTGACAGCTGAGGAAGGGGCTGCTAGATGGGGTGTTCCATGGGTCAGGTCATTCCTGTCAGAGGAAAACAGTAATTCAGAGGGTTTTGTGGCAACCTGATATCAGTTTCAGTAGCCAACCAGGGCAACGTGTTCCAGCAGTGAGTGAATTTGAATCCTTTGCTCTGCTCCTGCCTCCTTTGGGCACCATTGTAGGGTAGGTGGTACCTAGAGTTACCCAACTGAGGTTTCCCAGTCTCTGAATCCAGTGCACAAACCGGAGCTGGCCGGTCGAATTTGGACAGTCATTTTGTTTTGAATGTTTTACTTTTTCAGAGCTCAAAACAGCCCACCTCAAGGGATGGCCTTTGCCTAATCCTCATTGTCCTATCAAGAAGGGTGTTTTAAGCAGCCAGGAATGCATTTACATTGGCTCTTGGGTTGTTGCATTGGATGCCTTCACTTGGTGCAGTTTTGGCATCATGTGGAATAAATCAAACAAATAGAAATGTAAACACACTTTTATATCCCAGGGCTCTGAACTGGTCTGGGAATGGACAGTCATGTTCAGGTTTTGGTCTTATATGGTTGGGCATGAACAGGAACCCAAGCAAAGTGTGTTACCAGTCCTTATTGGAGATTATTTGCTTTCTTGATTACTTTTTTCCCTCTCCACATTTAGCAGAAGGTTTCTGGTGTAATGGAGACAGCAGTAGAGCAGGAGCCAGGAGACATGGGACTTATTCCCAACTTTTTTCTCCATTTCTTTTCTTGTCTTTTTGGACCGTTATGGTCTATACCACACCCAGCACCAGTGAGCTCTGATCTTGTTTGAGCTTTCTAGGTGTTCCAGCGATGCAAATAAGAGCTAGTGAGGCGTAGATATCCATCTGTGGGGACAAAGAAGATGGGCAGGGAATTTATAGAGAAAGACAGAGCTGCCAGGAGGTTTCTGGCCTGTTTTGCAAACCAAAGAAGTCTAGTTCAAGACTTGCAAAGGCTTGTCTGAACCAGGTCTCTGAGAGATTTTGGCTGGACCCATTTCTTGTTTGGAAACCAAGCTGTGTCTGGGCATCAGTATCCCACAGAAATTTTGAGGCAGACTCTTGGGAAACAAACTGTTTTGGGGTTCTGCTGGTAGAAAGGGAGAAAAACAGGCTGAAAGGACTGGGGAGATGCAGAAATTCTGCTTGTCCCTGCACCTGACCCTGGGAATGCTGCATTACTGAGGGCTGAAGAGTCCAGAGAAGCATGGGGAGAACCCAGCTGTGGGACAGCCACATTGGCTTTGCTCCTCTCCTGGTGACAAATCCGGGTGCAGCTCTTTCTCCTGATGTTTTGGGTGTGGAACACTGGGAAGAGGTTCTGCTATAGGGAATCCTGTGGCAGCACATGTCCTTGAAGGGTTCAGGAGGTCAGGCTGGATCTGTGGGGTTTGTGCTGATGCCAGTAGAGCCTGGGGTCCTGCAAGGTCTCAGCTGCAGATGCCCCATCTGCTTTGGCTCTGAAACCCCCTCAGAACGGGGCATTGGAGAATGGGGGAATTCTATAAATCAGGCAGTTGTTTTTCTCCTCCCCGTCTTCTTTCTAGGTAGGGAATGACTAGACCTTTTATCCACTCGTCCTAGGAGAATTTGTACCTTGTGAAAAGCTCCTGCAGTCAAAATGGTCTCTTGCTGCACCTCCCCTTCTTTTCATTTCCCCATTGCTGAGATGCAGCAGACTTGGTCATTCCTGAAACAGTGACCGATTGTCTGGTTTGGCTGGTTCAGCTATTTGCTAAACATAATGCTCTTTCATCTTCCAGGAAATCGTCTGGACACCTCCACCGGAGTGGAGCTTGCTTTATGCTCCTGTTTCAATAGGCAAATAAAAGCAGCTATTTTCCCAGTTTAAACATAACCTGGTTTCTCTAGTGAATTAGAAATATTCAAAGGAAGGGGAAAGATCATTTATTAATGAATTTTTAAGAACTGTAAGCCTAAATTAACAAGCCAACCAGCCTCTTTTCCTTCCTGGGGAAAGGATTCTCCTCCTCCAGCAAAAGAAATATCCACAGCACTCACACTTCATCATTCTTTTTGGGACCTAAAGGGCACTCGCCGGGACCCTCTCGCACCATATGCATGATGTACAGCTTTCCTCATTGCTCCCTGGCAAGTCAGGGCACTTTGGCTGAGGTTTGAGATTTCTTTTCACTGGTAGCTGAATATAAGTGTTACAAAATTAAATCCTCTATCTTCACCAGCAAGAGAGGAGACGGTCACCTGCCTGCTCTCATCTGCTCAGGGTCGGGGCAGCTCTATAAAGCCAGCGCCTTGCCTGTTTTCCTCTGTTTCCTGAGATGACAGGAAGGAGAGTGTAGGCATCTGGCAGTGCTTCAGCAGGCTGAGGTTTTGGAAAAAGACACAGCTTAGGACTGACTCCAGGCCAAAGCCTGGCTGGCTGGTGAGCAGCATTTGAGAGCGAGCTCGTATCCCTGAGAAATTAATGCAGAAACAAATAATGACCAAACCCACTGGGCAACATTTGTAATGTTGCAAATGATGCAATTCAACTTTTTCTTATTGCGGTAATTAATGATTTCACTGCAAGAAAAAGGACCAAGGAGAAATACACCCCGACTTCTTCCTCTAGAGAGTGAGTCAAGTTCCTTGCATGTGGTTCCAGCACAAAGACATTGAGAAGTCTGGCCAGCAACTGGGTTCAGCAGGAAAGCTGAGGACAGGCTTTTGTGCAGCTGCTAATAGGTCCCTCTCCCGTGGCCGTGCCGGATGGGAGGAAACAAACAGCCCTCTTTGTTTTGCAGTTCATGACCAAGAACCCCACCATGCGTCTGGGCAGCCCCGGGCTGGGCGGCGAGAGCGCAATCCTGCGGCACCCCTACTTCAAAGACCTGGACTGGGACCTGCTGAACCAGCGCCAGATGGAGCCACCGTTCCGGCCCCGAATTGTGCGTGGCAAGCAGGGCTGGGGGAAAGGGATTCCTGGGGTTATTTTGCTCTTTTAGACTCTGTAAGCAGATTTATTCACGTGAGACAGGAAAGGAGGTGATGGAAGGGTAACCTTGACACACAAGTTCTGGGCCAGGAGCAGGGAGGTGAGATCTCTGGTCTTGGCTTGGCTGCTGGTTGGTCACCTGATGTGGCATGGGTCACTTTTCCCCTCCATACTGGATTTTCAAAGGTAGCTCAGTAAAAAGGTGCAGGTTTGTAAAAGCAACTGCAGTAGATTTGGCACCTGACTATCCTTTGCCTTGCCCAAAGATAAAACAGGGTAAGTAATCTTCATCCTGCTCACTCCACCTCACCCTTCACAACAGGACTGTCTCTTCCTTGGCTCTCTCTGTCTGTTCAGCACCCAGCACAGAGCTCCCTGCTCAGGCCACTGTCAGCTGAGTGGTTCGAACAGCAGAGAGGCTGCAGAGGACACAGTTCTGTCCCTGTTCCCAGTGGTGCTACACAACCCCTGTGAGAGAAGAGTGCTGGTCTCCTTGGACAGCCTTTCCAAGATTGTTTCTGTCGCTTCCTTATCTTTGAAATGGTTGCCTGGAGTGGTTTGTTTCACGCTCTGGTCACTCTGCAAGCTTGTAATGGCAATGGTCCACCCAGTACTGCCCCATCATCGTGGGGTGCAGGAGCAGGGTCTCAGGGGAGGTGTGACAGCCCAACAGCAGACTTCTGAGTTGTTCCTTGACCTGAATCAAAGCCTAAGGGAGCCTGTTCAGTCTGCTATGAGCTGGGCAGGATCTGGAAACATTGGAGTTCAGTGTCAATAAATTTTATTGAACTTCAGTGTCAATAAAACATCTTGCTCTAGATGCAGGAAAAACACACGCCTCATGAAAATGTGCCACAAAACCCAGTTTGTGTGTGTGCATTCTAAACAGTCCCACTTTGTGGCACACAGCCAGGAATCCAGCACCTGGAGGAGAGCCATTTGTCTTCCCACGGCCCAGTAATTCACTATTGTTTAATGGCAAGTTTAATGGCTGGCACACAGAGGAGCATCCTCCCACCCGCTCCCCAAAACCCAGCTGGGACACTCTGCAGATAAGGAGGGACTGTGTGCAGTCAGAACACAGCAGATAACTGCTTCAAATAGCTGGGCCTCTGCTGCCACTTGAGGGAAGGGAGTGATTTATGTGCCCTGCCCTGCCATGTCTGGGCAGGGAACACCTCAGAGGTGGTGTCAGTTAAATCTAAGGGGGGGTTCCCTGTCAGGAACCTGCAGAGGCTCAGAAAGGCTTTGCACTGCTCCCAGTCCCACCCCAGAAAAAGCTCTTGGTCAGCTCAGGCTCAGTTATGGAGGAGATGGTTCAATGCAGTCAAGACTAAAGGTGCAGAGTGAGGGTCAAGCAGATGATAAATACTTTTGACATCTCTTTCCTTTGTCTTTTCCATTTGACAGAAATCCAAAGATGACGTGAGCAACTTTGATCCAGATTTTATAAAAGAAGAGCCCATCCTGACTCCCATTGAAGAAGGAATTCTTCCAATGATAAACCAGGATGAATTTAGAAACTTTTCATTCACCAGCCCAGAACTGCAGCAATAGCTATGGTTCTGAAGAAGGGTTGCTGAGAGGACTGGGGGGAAATGAAATGAAAGCCAAGTTTACCAGTAGTTTCATTCTCAAGGAGTAACAGTGCACTGACTTACATGGTACAGCAGCACCACTGTCAATGTTACGTTAATGTGAAATTGAAACCTTCCTGTTTGCAGGACTTATGCAGCTCTTGGATCAAATATTGACAGGGTGGAACAAACATGATATTGTAAATACCTGATGCAGACAGAGCATTGAATGCTGAGCTGGTTGGCTCAGCCTGAACGTCACCACTTGCAGTGGATTCGAGGAGTCGGCGTGAGCATGAAACAAGTGTCTTGCAGCTCTGAGCCAAATAGACTTGTTACAATTCTGATTGTTTGCAAGACTATTTTGAGGAGTCCCAGCACTGTCCAGCATTTTGGAGACATGATCCAACATCCCATGGCCTGACTGAATGTTCCTACTGACTTTACCTGTTTCCGCAGTATTTATTTCTTTCCGAAGGACAAATGGCTCTCTTTGCCACTGTTTGGGTTCCCATGTGAAATATTTCATTGTGCTGACTTGCAGAAGGAAAAAAACAAATGCCCTGTGCCCCACACAGATTCTTCCAAATCAAAGGGAAGTCATGTGCTCGTAGTGTTTTACTGTTTGTGCGATATGAAAAGTTTTAGTGTTTGCATTCTGTGAAATGCCTTTTTACATCATGCATCTTCAATGCTCCTTTCTTTGCCTCCCAGCTGTTTTCAACTATAATGTAACTTGTAAAATCCTACTGTTTATTTAGGCCCATTCTATTTAATTATGCTATACAGAGCCCCTTTTGTGGGTTTAGTGCCTCATTAAAATTTTGATCCAAAGTGGTAGCACTTAAATTATTTGTAGTGTTATTGCAATGGGAGCCGCAGAGCTGGCAAACTGCTTGAAATCAGAGTTGTCAACCAACAGGTAACACAAAAGGACAACTTTTCTTCCTTGAGAATGATAAACCTTATCTAAGATGCAGGGTGACTTGGTTTGGTTTGGATTTGAGGACTTATTACTCACAGGGCACTTCTTATCGGTTGTGGCCTCAAGTACAGGCAGACTGAGATGATTTTTTCGGTGCAGGCTGTAGAAACCAGATGCTCTGGGAGACAGACAGTTCTGTGCTTTCCCTGCTCTCCTGGAAGCTGGATGATTTTTCAGTAGCTCCTTGGCACACCTTTGCACTCCTTGATGGGCTTGAAGCTGTATGACAGGTTTATAGCCTCTTCCTTGGGCAGATATGAATTGCTGGAGAAGGAAAGGGATTTCTAACCTCTTGCAAAACTGATGATGTTTGTATGGGGCTACTCACAAGCTGTAACTTGAGAGGAGGGTGAGGTGCAGCAGAGAGGGGCAGTTCTGCACAGACCTCACACCGCTGCAGCCATGGAAGTGGTGTAGGGGAGCAGAAGCATTTGGCAAGGAAATTAAACAGGCACAACCCCCGTTACAGCACAGACCCCTGGTATGTACATGCTCACCTGCTCTGAGACCAAGTTAGAAATAAGAAATCAAAGCTGAGATCTACATGCAAGTTTTACCCCCTGCTCCCTAAGCTCTCTTGGCTTGACGGATTCCCTTTTACTTTTACCCCTAAACCATTGCTGAACTGTCTGACAGGTGGGGCACAGGGTCAGTTACCTTGGACTCTTCGTGCCTTTGTGCTTGTGTGTTGCACCAGTTCTTCCTCTTTCTTCTCTGCATCTCCTCTTCGATGCAAGCACAGCTCTGTCCTCTGGCCTCCCTTCTCTTCCATGGGCATCTTCTGGCCATGTGGAAGCCCGTCCCTTTGCTAGTCTGTACATATCTAGCTCCTTCAAAGTGGGGCAGGAGAGGAGGAAAAACAGGTTGTGTCATATAAAGCAGGAGAAAGAAGTGTGAATAGCCAGAAAAATGATCCAAGAACCAGTCATGCAGGCTAGCTTGAATTGCTTTCCCATATAGGAAGAAACAGTACAGGGATGGATGCATTTGCATGAGGGGGTCACTGTGGCATCTTATTCAGGTGTGAATTACGTGTGGTGCAGACATGACTCTGGGCAACTCCTCACTCCCTTTCCCACTCAGTTTCCCGGCATTACAACTTCAGCAGTGCTTGCTTGGCAAGGGGTAAGTGCAGCTGAGATGGACAGTGGGAGCCCCAAAACTGTGAATTTTGTGTTGATGGCTTTTTGACTCTCCCACTGTCAAGGATTACAAACGACCCATCCTTTCCTGGAGTTCAGTGCTGGAGAACAGTAAGTGATAGACCTTTTTTTGCCAGCATGGTGGTATCACCCCAGGTTTTTATTGGTTATGTTATTCCTTGGGGCTCTTGAGACCTTGTGGAATCATTCCTGCTGAAGCAGCTAGTACCATGTGTTGCCTTCAGCATCAAAATATGATCCCATGTCCATGGCCCCAGGATCTGAGTATTACACCACTGAAGAATGTGTAGTAGTCACCCTTGAAGACCTTTATTGGTGTGGCAATATCATATTATATCGTATCAATACCCACCAATCTGGGTCCTGAAAGCTGGGGAGGGGAAACTAAGTCACTTGTGTAAGTGTTCTGTTGGGTTTTTTGTGAACTCTAAATCAGTAAGTTTGTGGATCTCTGGAGAATTTAAGATGGTGTCTAAGGTCACCCTGGGGAGCAGGAAAAGCTCCTGCCCTGGCCAGCCAGTACCTGCTTTGGCTCAGGGCCTGGCTTAATGGGGATCGAATGCTAAAGGGGGTTTCTTCCCCAGCTTCACTTCTCATTGATGTGAAAGGGTGTCAGGGTCACCCCACTCTACCATCCCCCTCACTGCAAAGCATGTGGACAGATCTGTGAATGGACTTAGAAGCTTAAGATTCTGCTCTATAGGAATTTTCTTGGTTTTCACTGTTTTCCCCTGGATCTTCCTTTATAATTTAGGGCAGCTCTTGCCCTCCATTGCTTGCCTGGAACTCACATGTCTGTGTAATGATTTCAGCCTCTCGAGTCAGCAGATCCTGAGTCAGCCACATTTGGCCAAGGTCCCTGAACTCTCCCATACTTTTTATGAGGAGCTGCCATTTCAGTCATGTTCCCTCAGACTCTGTCAGCATCAGGGATGAAGAGCAGCTCAATAAAAAGTATCTATGCAATAGCTTCGCTTTTGAAAAAGCTGAATTAGTGTTTGCACTGACATTTAATATGTAGAGAAATACTGATTTATTTTTTTAAAAGGGGAAAAAGGTAGGGATACAAAAAGGCATGAATTTTCCCTGAGCTACCCTGCAAGCTGCTTTGGCTTTGTTGCTTGCCTCAGTGCATGCAAGATGGTTTTGGTCTATTAATTTGGCCCTGGCTTTAGAAGTATATTAAGCTAGCAGCCACAGGTTTGTAAGGTTTAAAACATAAAATGCTTGTATTCGCTCCAGTGTGAAATCTGGCAACTGAGCAAATTGTAATTAGTTCCCTTTGCACTGCTTTTAGTGCTTGCATGAAAAGAGAAGATCCCTTTGATGTCTCTAAATTTGTGTTCTGTGCAATCCTTTAATTTTCAAAGAGGTATGTGAAATTTAGCTATAAAATTCAGTGGCCTACGTCTCCTTCAAGGCCTTTGAAAGTTGATGGTAAGAAGCAGATGGTCTAGAATGAATAGATGAAAATCATCTCACATTTACTCAGGCTGGCAGTGCTGCCAAATACATCATTTTTAATACTGCTGCTTGATAGGCAATGGAAAAAAAAAATCTCACAGACTCCCAGTGCCTAAGGGTTTTTAAAGTAAAAAATGTAGTTCTGACTGCTGGCTGAGGATGCTTTGAATGCATTCTCAAGGACAGGCACAGGTTCTTCACTGCTTCTGAAGTCCTATGTGGTTTGCAGCAATAGTTTCCCTTGGAGCTGTGTGTTCCTCCTGCAGAAGCTGCTCTTTCTCCAGCTGGATTTGAGGGAGGCTCCAGTGGCTGTGGTATGAGGGCTTGATTAGCAATGCCCAGAGCCAGGAGCAATGAAGAGGAAAACGTGTCTGGGATCATCTGCTCTGTCCTTTGGCCAGAAAGTAAAGAGCTGTTCACTGCTGCCTGCTCTCCCTTGGTTTGCTCAGCTGCTCAAGCGTGTAGCCAGAAGGTTTCTGCTCCCCCCCAGGGAGACCATTTCACAGCATTTACAACTCTTCTGCTAAGTAAATGTCCTGATATTTGGAAATGACGTGAATGAGATGAAAATCTGTCTTTATCATGCCATTAGGATTCTCATTGGAAGCTGCAAGTCAGGGTTTGTATTACTAAATATATACTGGGCTGCCAAACCAAAACATTCAGAAATGATGAGTCAGGTTGTCTGAAAATCGCAGCTCACTCAGGAACCAAGAGCTTTCCAAAATAATAAATGTCAAAGTCCTTTCTTTTCTTTTTTTTTTCTTTTTTTTTTTTTTAAAGCATCTGTACTATGAATATTTTGGATCCTGACTAGCACTTCTCCACATCACTAAGAGCTGGAATGTCATGTAATTACAGTATTTTCAGATGAAAGCTGGGGTCTGTGAAATGGTGTGAAGCCAGGCGTTGGAGTGTGGAGGAAAATGCCAGACACCAGGAGGTGGGTGATAAAACTGTGAGAACAAGAGGGCATAGGCTTTATGTATTTTTCCATCTCTTCCTATTCTTTATGTACAGTCACCACAGTGTGCTCCCTTGCCTCCCTGTCTCAAAACCAGCATAGCAGGGCATGCAGCAGGCCTGGGAGTGAAGAAAGAGAAGAGGAAGGCTGGAGAAGGCGTTTAGGTGCTGTATAGTCGCTGTGTGTAGGGCTTGTCCATCAGCACTTCTGACCTGCATTAGGCTTTGCACAAGACTCTCATCTTTGTCCTTCTGCAGCCCATCCCGCCTCCCCCTGGGCACAGCACTCAGCATCACCCCTCGGGCTCCCATGGTCTGGAAGTGTCCTGCTGCTGCAGCCAAGCCTGGAGGGAAGGGCAGGAGGTCAAAAAGCATGGAAGAAAGGGAGTAGTGTTGGTGTTCAGCTACCTGGGCGTCTCCTGATCCTGGTGGGGACTTTGGTGCAGCCAGTGTCCCAGGGACATCCATATATATGACTGGGGGCTGTGGGAGAGGGGTCAGGAGGGTGTCCTGTAAGAAATGGGGTCACAGCTCTGGGTTGTGACCAAGAAGGTGCAGTATATTTTGGAAATGCCTCAGGCTGCTTTGCAGGCAACTAACAAAGGCAAGAGTCATCCTTTCATCTCTGCCCCATCCACACTGGGGAAGGCAGGTGCCTTTGCCTCGAGTGGGGTTTGATCGAGGAGGCTTGAGGACCACAGGTCTCAGGGATGGTGGGAGATAGAAACGTGGTAAAAGGCTGCTGGGCAGAAATACTGAGGAACATCCCCAGACTCTTTCATCTCCAGAGGGAAGCTTGGAATGAGCTTGGGTCAGACAAAGACAAAGTCTTCTCTGTGTGGGCTCCCCCAGGTAACATGTCAGTGTGAAGGTTTTAGCCCTGAAACAGTTTTAACTTGCCCATGGACTCAGCTCTCCCGCTCCAGCTTTGAGCTCCCACAGCTGTTTTTGGCAACAGGTCGTATAAAAGTGGGATTGAGAGATTTTAGCAGTGAGTTCAGGATTGCTCAAAACTAATGACTCAGTTTCTCCAGTGCCTCCTTCTTCCTCCTTCAAATGAGGGGTTTATTCATCAGCTGGTTTCTCATCTTCAAGCGTTTAACATGAACTGGGGTCAGAGCCTCAGTTTTTCTACAACAGTGACAAATAAAACCGTTTCTTAAATTGAACCTGTTTCAGATTCAGCTCACTTGATTCCAGGAACAAGACCTCCAGATCTTCAAGCCACTGCAACAACTGCATCACCACCACTACAGCCATGACATCTGCCAGGGGAGGAACATTGCAAGGGTTATTAATGAGCCCATTTTGGAGACTGGTCAAGGTGTGCTGTGGTTGGGCTGCGAGTGAGAGAGAATTCTGTGTATCTCCATCTTATCTGCTTCTAGACTCAGACGGGAAGCAGTTCCAGACCTCGTAGTCATGACAGGCTTGTCTGCTGCCCAGAGATGCCTCCTGCACAAAAGTCTGGCTTTCTTTTCCCAAATGCAGTCCAAAAGAAATGGGGGTTTAAGAGCTTTCTTAGACATTGGTGCTAAACACCATTTTCTTCTGAACACAGTGGCACACAGCGTCACCTTCACCCCAGGAACTGGGTTGCTGGGTTTGTAAATGACTCTGGCTGATGTTTTCTCTAGCTTCTGGGTTGTTGGTGTCTCCCAAACTTGGAGTGAAGGCAGCACCATCGGTAGCTCAAACCTTCTGACTCAAGGCAGGAGGGCAGTATTACAGGTAAGTATTTCACCTGGAGCTGAAACCATTCTTTTTAAGCTCTCTGAACACACTCTGGGGCTTGAGCTTAAGTTATCTGATAGACATACCTGGACATGTTGCTCTCCTTGGGGCAGCCTTTCTGCTTGCCACTTCACAGGCCGTTTATTCTTGCTCATCACCATCCCCTTCTCCAAGGGGAAGGATGGGTGCTGGTTTTGTTCAGCTCAGTGCTTCTGCCACTTCCCTGGACAGTGGGGAAAACCTGCCTCCAGCTGCCTAAGGAAATGAGTCAAGTGAGCCTTATGTCACAGGATAAGGTTCCCTTTCAAATGCTGCTCTCAGTTGCTTAAAACTCAGTTTTAACCTGAAGGAAAAAGGCAAGTGTGACCTTTAAGTATGCTCGGTCAGGCCTGGACTTCAATGAAATCCCTCCATTTATGGGAACCTTCATCCCCAAGTTTCACCAGGGCTCCCTGCAGACCAATGGAAATTGCCACGTAGAGCCTGTGTCTAAATTACACCCTGGCAACTGAAGACTCTCTTGTTTTAGCTTACAATGAGCAAGAGTTTTCCCTGCCAGCTTGGGATGCCTTCTCTCATCTGTTACCCTGGCTCCTTTAATTTTCCTTCCGCTGCACCAATTTACCATGGCCCCAAGTCTCCTGCACACACACAGGGGAATTCTGCTGGTGCCCATCTGGTGAAGATGTTGTAACCCAAAATGGGGTTGTCTCCCAGCTATTTTGGTGCAGTCTGGTAATTTGTCTGACATGGAAAATCCCCAAACTGCAATCTGTGCCCTGGACGCTTGGGTGGAAAATGACAAAATTATAACATGGCTCATCTCCCCGTGGTCAATTACTCTGTGCCTACATATAGACCTGTCGGTGTTGGTGTGGACCAGCCAGTGTGACTGTAAAGGTTTTGGCTCTGTGGCCTCTGAATTGGGCTAGACATAGAGGAAGTGAAGCACCCATGGCCATACTAACAAGGGAGGTTTGTTAGGCATGGGTGATCCTCAGTTCCTCTGAAAGCATCTTGGGCAGAAAGCCATTGATCTCCTCTTCTGTCTCGTTTAGCCAGGCCTAGGCAAAGGGACTGGGAGGGATGGACAGATGCTCTCTCCTCCCAGCAAGAGGGGACATGTCTCCTGGGCCAGAGGGAGGTACCAGGGAGCCTGTCGGTGGGGCCAAATTTTGAGGGTGACCTTCTGTAGGTGTCTCTCAGTTTTGGTGGAGCACAAGTGTATCCCGGGGACTCCTGAGCACTAAAAAATGGCCTTGGAGCTCCCAGCAGCACCGGGAGTTCAACACCAGGCAGGTGGTCCATAGCATCCTGCTTTGGAGACTGGTTCCTAGGCAGGGACACGGCAGGGAGTTGCCTGGAGCTACCCAGGCCTGGAGTGAAAGCCTTAATGCAGCGAGCCTATTAGTGCTCAGCTGGGCTGGAAGAGGCACATGAGGTCACTCAGGGACTTTGCCTTAGTCCTCCACCCACCCGTGCACTCAGGCTGTGGTGAGGAGCTCCTGGGAGAGTGGAGCCTGCTTGGTGTGCAGGACCTGACAACCTGGCTTGAGCAATGCAGGAAAAGGCACCTGTACATCTGGAATTGGGAACAGCAAGCTTCTTCTAATCATAGAATCATAGAATATCCTGAGTCAAAGGGACCCATAAGGATCACTGAGTCCAACTTCTGTCTCTGCACAGGACTACCCTTGTTTAGACAATATCTAAATGAGCATCTTAGTTGAGAAAGGGTGATTGAAGCCTAAGCTGTTGTTTGTGCCAAGACCCTTCCCTGCTCCTTTCTCCCAGCTTTTCCCACTGGGCACTGCTGCCTGTAAGCCAGTTGTTTACAGAGTGATGACACAGGCAGCAAGAGCCCCATGATGATTTAGGGTCATCAGGGAAAGGTCACACAGGGAACACCTACGCTTCTAAGTCTTGGTGTCTACATAAAAGTAAGATTCTGCAGCTTGTTTTTATGATGATCATAAAGTGAATCCCACAGCTTTCTGAGATAGGGTATGAGATAAGCCTGCAACAAACCCAACTAGACAAGTGATTTTCTTTTAATTGCTGTTGTAGGAGAGTACAGATGAAAAACCAAGTGTCCAAGGGTACAGATGCCCTCATCCCCTGATTAGATACATATAATGAGATGGAAAGCTAATCTATCATATTTAGAATCAGTCAATTAGAGGGTTAGGGCTATAGATGTATTTAGCTTTAGCGTTAGGGAGATATTTAAACCACATACTGTACTTAGTCATTACCATGCTAAGTGATAGTAGATGCAGGTCACCCTATATATGGGCCATGGTAATCAGCTTCAAGTATTACTAATTAAGCCTTTTTCACCTTTGGGCTCCCTTCCATGCCACCATGCATAAAATGGGCCGTTGAGGTCACAGTGAGATGCTCCTTAAAACCCAACACCCACTCTTTATTGTGGAGTGGAGGGTGATTTGGCTTTCTAGTTCAGCCTCTGCTGCTTGGAGAGAGTTGTAAACAAACAGCTCTTGCTTTAGCACATACTTTGCTTCTGAGTTGCAGGATGCCAGCTGGGCACTGCTAGCCCTTCACTTGCCCAGCTGCCTGCCTGGCATTACTTGAAGCCTGTGAACTATCCAGGTGAATAAGCCATGTCAAAGTGAGCGTGGCTCTGTCATCTCCCTTCTGGCAATCCTCACTGGGGTTTTCAGAGGAAGTCAATGAAAGCTGCAAATGCTGTAGTTACTCTGGAAAGCAGCTTATGTGATTAAGCTGAAGGTCAAAAATAGAAAAGCCCACAAAGGAAGGCCTAAAAAATTGTGTGTGAGTTACAGTGATGCCCAGCAATGCCTTCATTCCCTCCCTCCACACACCCTGAGACACAGGTGGTGTTCAAGGTCCTCAGCTGGCTCAGGTACTGGCCCCTTCACCACAGAGTTCATGGCTCCCTCAAGCCAAAAGCTCTTGGTGACTTAATTTTATTATGAAGGAGTTTTGCATCTGCTTTTAGGATTCTGCCACCAGCCACCCTGGTGCAGGTGTTCAGGAGAAGAGGGAGCTTTGCAGTGCCTCCCAGCCCAGGAGAAAGCCAAGGGGTGGCTGTGAAGACGGGGGTGCAGTGTCTCTGTGTGCTCTCCAGCCCAAGGGCAGCTACTTTTTTGGAGCAGCTTCTCTCTCACAGTATTACTGAGGCATTCCTGGGAGCATCCAGACCTCCCTTTCATAAAATCATAGAATATCCTGAGTTGGAAGGGTCCCACAAGGATCATCAAAGTCCAGCTCCTGGCCCTGCACAGGACAACCCAAGAATCACACTGTGCGTCTGAGAGCCTTGTCCAAATACTCTTTGAACTCTGGCAGGCTTGGTGCTGAGAAACAACTGCCCTGCCCTTAAACCTCCTCCTCTCCATCCTTTCTTCAAAGGCTAATTGCTCCATTTCTGCTGTCATTTCTGGTCTCCCAGGAATCTGAGTAAAGCTGTCTTCCTTGCAGTGGTAGAGCTGAATACATGCCCAGAACAGCCCTTTTCAGGCACTTCCAAACCCATCAACCCCATCACTCCAGGGCAAGTTTTTGCAAGCAGGCAGGAGCTGGCATGGAAGGCTTGGAGGAGGGGTTCCCTGTCTCAGGAGAGTTCCAGGAACCGGTGCTGTGCACCAGGAATGGGGAAGGGTCTTGACTTTGGCATGCCCTGGGACCAGGAAATTATTTGAAACATTGGGTATTTTCTGGGAGATGGGGAAAGCGTTGCCCCAGCTCCTCTCAGCCAGCTAGAGCCATCTAGTGAAGATCCCCCTCGGAAAGCTGCCAGGTTTGGGGCTGATGGAGACCTGCCCCACAGGGTTGGAGGGAGGATGATGCAATGAGCCATGGCTCTTGCACCACCGGAGCCAGGGCGGGCAGGGAAAGTGTCCATGGTGGCCAGAGCCAGCACTGGGTGGTATGGGAGGTGTGTGACATGGCAGCAGCTCTTCACTGGACTCTGGGGGGGCTGGCAGAGCTACTGGCTTTCCTGTCAGGTCCCCAGTGTTTGGTTACCTATTGTCCATGGGCAAGGGACTCTGTAGATGGAGCACAGAATTTGATTGAGCAGCAAGCACCCATGACAAGAAGCCTGTGGACAAACATTTCATGTTTTCATAGGATTATAGAACAGTATGGGTTGGAAGGGACCTTAAAGATCACCTAGTTCCAACCCTTCCACCAGACCAGTTTGCTCAAAGCCCTGTCCAACCTGAGCTTGAGCACTCACAAGGACAGGGCATCCACAGCTTCTCTGGACAAACTGTCAGTGCCTCACCACCCTCACAGCAAGGAATTTCCTCCTAGTATCTAATCTAAATCTCCCCTCTTTCAGTTTGAAGCCATTCCCACATGTCCTATTACTACATGCCCATGTTCAAAGTCCCTCTCCAGTACTCTCTTCTCTCTAGGTACTGGAAGGGGCTCTAAGGTCTCCCTGATCCTGTGATCAGCCTGTGCTCACAGCAGAGGTGCTCCACGTGTGCAGACCAGTGTGTTGGTTACACATTCCTGGACTCACAGCATGACCTACTTGCTGCTCTCCCTTTTCCCTGGCAAAGCTGCCAAAGGTGGCTGGGAAGGTACAGTGGGGTGGGAAGTGTGGGGCTGGAGCAGCAGGGATGAACCTCAGCCACAAAGCTGCACCAGCATCACCAGCTGCAGCAACTGCAGTTGGTGATGGCTGCTCTAACCCCAGTGATATTTCACTTATGCTGATGGGGAAGCATTTTTGTCCCATGAACTGTGCTCTCCAGGGTGGGTAAAATCCTCTGTTTGATTTTACCCCCCGAGTTCTTAGGCAGTAACTGCAGGTCTCGGAGGGACTTTCTGTCTAGTCTGATTAGCAGGTCATGTTCAGCTGCACCTTGGCACTTGCAGGTTGGTCAGTCACTGGACAAGTCTTTGCAAATCCATGTTCAGCCATGCCAGCCCTCAGACGTGCCTCACTCTGTACCTATGTGATCTGTGTATTGTCTCATTTGATCTCTTCCTTTTGTGTTTTTGTCCATTTGTGATCCTCCAGTGCCATTTCAGGTCCCTGTTTGGAGAGGAGCAGCATTGTACCAAGGAGAAAGTATAAATGTGAGGAGCTGATTTTTATCACTATTTGTGACTGTGTTTTGTTTTGGGGAGATTGTTTGTTGTTGTTCATTTGCTCAGCTTTCTGAGCTACTCCTGTGCTCAGTCCACACTTGAAGGTGGCATACATAAGCAGAGCTCTGCCCACACGGGTAGGGATGTCTTTGTTGCAGGTCTGTGTTGTGGGAACAGAGTTTTGCCATGGGTACGAATGCCAGCTTTGGTGATGGCATGGCCAGAGCCCACTCTGTCATGGGTGGGGAGGGTAGGTGCTTCCCCTCACTCAGCATCATAGCAGGGCCAGAGATGCTCACCTTTTACCATGGAAGGAGAGGGGCACTCTCAGCTCAGGGAGTTTTTCCAACTCTTCCCCCTGTTGTTCTGGCAGAGCAGCTCTCAGATCCATTGGGTGTTCAGCCCAGCCCCATTCCAGCACCTTTGTGTTGGGCTCTCCCAGCCACCTGCACTGGCCCAGTGGGTGGGAAGGGTGCAGGGAGCATGGAAAGAGCTGTGAAACTGAGGAACCTCCTCAATCTCCAACATGTCATGGTGTGGGCATCCATATGATCCACCACCCTTTTTGCTGACTGTTTTTCCCCCTGAACTTTGCTGGTTTTCCATTGGTACCAGGGGTGCTGCACCAGCCTTTCTCTGAGCCATGACCCATCTGCAATAGCCAAGAGCAAAGGCGCTGAATGTGTGGGCATCCCACACATCAGAGACCCTCAGCTGGCATCTGTCTCTGCTTAGAAACATGAAGAGCTCTTTGCCAAATGGGTATTGTGAAACAACATCTATACCAGGAGTGAGAGGATGGAGCCAACAGGAAGTACACCTGTGGTTTGGATAAGGGGTGAGAGCCTGGATTTTCAGAAGTAAACTTTGGGTCATGGTTTGGGGAGATGCTGGGGTTGAGTTGGTATTTTCCTGTTTGTTTTCTTCCATTGCAGCTCTAGGTCTGAGGTCTGAACTTCTGAACAGGGGCGCTTAGCCTGGACTCCAAGCCTGGATTCCTGTTGATGGTAATGGAAAGTGTGCCCGTGACCTGAAGTACCATCTCCTTTCCAAAGCCTAAGCCCAGCAAAGCTGTACATGGACCATTTATGACACATCCCAGTGAATGGCAAAGGAGGAGAGAGAGCAAGCCCTCTCCTGACTACCTGCTGCAAGGATTTGGAGGGAAACAGAAGGCAATAGCCATGGTAGGCACTGACCCAGCCACTGAGCCCAGAGCCAAGATGATGTGAGCACCATGGGGACACACCCCAGCACTGTGAAATGAGGGCTAAAGGCAGACCTGCCCTGTGTGAGCAAGTAACACAGGCTGTGGGGACATTTAGTTGCCTCTTGGCCATTTGCCCATTACAAGGCTTGTCTAGGAGCTGTTTCTTGCAGCATCCCCCAGTGCAGTAGTGTGGGCTGTGGCAGCATTTGTCCACTAGCAGCAACCAAAACCAGGCTGTTAGTCCTGGACTCCTGCCCGGGGGCTGGTGCTGACCACTGCTGCCATCCCTGTGGGATGGAGACCCATGCCTATCACAGGAGGAGGTATCTTTTCACCTGAAGGAAGCCCAGAGGCTGCTTTTTGGGGCTACAGCAGCCGAGCAGGTGCTGCAGTGATGGGAGAGCTGCCCTCTTGCTGCATTTGCTGCTTCACTTCATCTGACACTGTTGTGCCATCCCAGCCAGCAAGCCAGACATTGCAAGGAGTTCCCTTTACTCCTTCCTGGATCAGCTGCTGCTGAATCAGTCAATATTTGTTCTGGTGACATGGCCTTTCTTATCAGAGCTTTTTACTACTTCACCCTTCCACTTCCCGGCACACCAGGGTTCATCGCCTGACCCGCTGGCATTTCCAAGCTCTGTTTGCAGACTCCTGGGGTTTCCATCCCAGCCCTCTGAGCTGGGCAGGCTCAGCATCCCCATTGCCTTCCCAGGCATGTGTCACGGCTGACTAAGGGCTCTGCCTCACTGTCCAGGGGGATTTACCTGCAGCACTCAGCACATTCCTGCTACCTGCCCACCCCAGTTATATCTCTCCTAGGACATTTCTGCCCTCCACAGCATCCTGAAAGCTCCCCAGTGTGCTCTGGTGTCTGGGGTGTGAGGTGAGAGTATCCCAGAGGCCAAACCAATCCTGAAAACAGCCTAAACACCATGCATTTGGGCATGCCTGGTGCCTCATTTTGCTCTGGTCAAGAGGGATGGGGTCCTCAGGAGGATGATTTATGGCTGCCCTCCTCAGGCTCACAGGCCATCTCAGCAGAAGCGTGCCCACATTTTGCATGTGGCTCTAACCCAGGTGACACCACACAGGGAGCTTGGAGACGGTGGGTGGGTGCATCCATTGCCATGCACTGCCAGGGCTGGAGTGTGGACCAGATGATTCCAGAGCCATGGTCATACCCCAGCAGCATCCAAGAGCTGCCATCAGGGCATGGGTCTGACAGAGGGTCACAACTCATCCCCCCTGCCCCACACCACAGCATTGGTTACCCCACACCACAGTGTTGGTTACCCCACAAAGCCATGAGGGGAACCTGAGCAGGGTGGGGCTCCTGCCCTGCAGCATCAGTTCACTGCACCTGGGTATTTATGCTGCAGCTGATTAAAGCTCCGAGTGAGGCAATTATGGGATGCAGAGTGTATAAATAGGAGGTGCTGGGATGTCACAGAGTGGGGAGATAATTCCTCAGTCTTGTTGGAGGGTATCTAGAGGCATATTTGTGGCTTGCTTCTGCCTTCTTCACACCGCTTCATACCCAGCCTGAGCCACTGGATCACCTTCATGGGACAATGATTTCCAGTAATGGTTCAGGGTGGTCAGCAGTGGCCTGAAGGGATTTGTTTTGTCCCTGATGTGGCAGTGTCTTCCCTCCCTGGCAAGGATGATTGAAGCAGCTGGAGAGCCTGGCCCTACATGTCCAGGCAAAAGCAGACCCTGGAAAGCCATGGCTAAGTGGGTTTTGCACTTGGAGTTCACTCCAGGTTTATTTTCAAGGACTTTTCTCAATTTGTAATTTGAACTAATAGAAGATAATCTCTCATAAATATAGATAAACCCAACCTGTCACTACAGCACTGAGCATCCCTCTCACATCTCAGGGTTTTTTGGATTTTTTTTGATACTAGTTTTATTTGAAGGTGTCATAGAATCACAGAATGGTTTGGGTTGGACAGGACTTTAAACGTCATCCAGTTCCAACCCCATTGCCATGGGCAGGGACATCTCCCACTAGACCAAGTTGCTCAGAGCCCCATTCAACCTGGCCTTGAACACTTCCAGGGATGGGACATCCACAGCTTCTCTGGGCAACCTGTGCCAGGGCCTCAGCACCCTAAACATTTTCTTTTAAGCATTTTATTTCTTTCTTTCCTCCTCAGAAGCCAGCTGCCTGTGCACTGTCTGGATGAATCCAGCTTTTCTTACTGCTGCCCCACCTTCCCATCTCCTGGAGCTAAACGGTGGTTGAGACATGGTATTCATGTGCATATACATGTTGCATACAGAGAGATCCTCTATTAATCTTAAACACGCTTTGATCAGAAAAGTAATGACTCCCTGGCATGAATTGCTTCACAAATTTCGCTTTTGTGGAGAGAAGCTACTTGGCTTGAGCTTTTCCATCCTAACAGGAACGAGTTATATCTGATGAACAAACCTTGCTGCTTTCACTCACAAAGCAGTAATTTACTCTCAAGCGGCAGCATCCCAGCTTATCATCCCTGCAGCATCATTTATTCGGCAGCACAGTCAGCCAGGAGGATAATTTGGGACGCAAGCCATGGGGTTGCTATCTGCTCGGCACCACCTGGCATGGCTTTCCTCTTCTTGGTGTATTTTAGGACACATAAACTAGAGGGGAAATGTTTTTCTGCATGTGAGGAAATTCAAGTCACCACATAACCAAATTTACCCCACAGAATAGCAGCTACAGCTCCCAGTAGATCCGATGGAAAATAGTTGTAGCCCAGCAAATTCCTCTTTGGCCCATACAGCTGCAAAGCCATAAAATACTTGGATGTTTCCCTGCACAAAGCTCCTGTAAAGGCTTCTTGCAGCCTTGAATCCTTGCCAGTCCAGCTTCCCAGGCTGCCTGAGCCCAGCCAGGACTTTCCAAAGAAAATCTTGTCAAAACCTCCCCAGTTTCTCTGGTTTGTGTTTTGTGCAGCACTCTGATGTGAAAATATTGATTCTGGACTTTAAAGCAGCTGCTTTGTATATTTGACCAATTCAGTGGTACCAAAGTTTGGCCTGAACTGTCCTTGTTTGGGTCCTTTTTTATCTTTTTAGTGCAGCCTTAAAAGAACAGGAGGTATTGACATTAGGAAGAGCCAAATACAACAATGATGCAGCATAAATCCCATATCCAGGCAATATTGTCTGTCTTGGCTACATGTAGCTTTTATTTTTTCTTTTACCCTCCAGATTCAAAATGGAAAATTTTAAAAGGCCATCTCAGGAGAATTTTAAGCATATATGCAGCAACAGGGAAAAGGCAGTCTGATTGAAAAAATGCCGAAAATTCCCAACCCTTTAGCTGAAACAGAGTAAGTTTAGATTTGATATTGGGAAGAAATTCTTCCCCATGAGGGTGGTGAGACACTGGCACAGGTTGCCCAGAGAAGCTGTGGCTGCCCCATCCCTGGAAGTGTCCAAGGCCAGTTTGGAAGCAGCTTTGAGAAACCTGGTCTAGTGGAAGGCATCCCTGTGCTTGGCAGGGGGTTTGAACTAGGTGGTCTTTTAGGTCTCTTCCAACCCAAAGCATTCTATGATTCTATGAAGGTTTGCAGCACCACAGTGGTTCTGTAGGCAATCTGGGAGCTGCTGAGCTCAGCCCACTGCTCTCCCCAACACTGAAGGAGCTTTGCTCATGGCCAGGACCCTGCTTCACCCCTTGGTCCAAAAGCTCTGTTGCTACATCTGCAGCCAGTGGTGAGGGATTTGGTCCAGAGGATTCACATATATGGGGCCAAATTCCTATTAGTGCAAATTAACACTGTGAGCATTGACCCCTCTCTGACAAGGCATAACTCATCCCATGGTAGGGGCTTCACCTTCAGCTCCAGCTATTGCTTAGGATCTTTGCTAAGGGTTTCTGTTCTCTCTCCTGGTCTCTATTGTCTCATAAGAACCAAGGGCTGCCCAGTACCATCAGACAGTGGTTTCAGTCTGTCCCCAGAGGTCTCAGAGGACAGGGATGTCAAGCCAGCCAGGAGGTTGGGAAACTGCATCCCTGCTTTGCATCCCTGACAACCTGCAGCTGCTTTAATTGTACCGTCTGCCTCCCTCCTCCCAGGCCTTGCAATCAGCAAATGAAGGCGAGTGAAAGGCATAATCAGCTGTGTGTGGTTTTATACCCTGCTCTGCCCTTCAGGCTGGCTGCAGCTCGAGCCATGCACAGGGAGAGGGGAGCCTCTTTCTGCACCCTCCCTGCCCCTGCTTTTCCCAGAGTCTGATCAAGACAGGGCACAGCTTCAGTCCAAAATCACCCCTACCAGGATGGAGGTATTTTTAAGATTCTTGTTGTATCTGCTAATAACTTGAGGAAATGAGACTCAAAGCATGCTGTTCACAGGTGGATGGACCTCCCCAGAGGTCTCTGTGCCTAGGGTTTTTCAGCAATTTCTGTGACTGCAAACCTTTCCACAGGGCTGGAGTCGAAATAGTTTGTTACAAGGAGCTGGAGTGCATCCTGTGCTTGTCATTCACTAGGCCCCAGTCAAAACTCTTCTTCTTTTGGTTAACATGAGCTCAGCTTGTGCTTGTGCCTGCTCCAATTGGGATTCAGGTGAGAGCAGTGTTTGGAGGAGGTTGGGCTCCATTCTGGCAGCCCCCACTCCTCAGCCCAGCACTACATCCTGCTAAGCAGTCCTGAAAGCAACTCTGGTGATGAACTGTTTTGGCAACGCTGGAAGTGACCCCACCTGCAGCTCAAAAGCCCTGCATCAGAGATCTGTGCACCAGAAAACACTTTGCTCTCACTCAACACTGTCCCAGTGAGGTGTCATGCTGAGCCAAACTAAAAATTTAACCCCTGGATGAAGGAACATCAAGGATATGGTTTCTCTAACTTGAAAGTAGTTTTGTATCTCTGACTCAAAACCTTTCCATTACTTGGACCCACTTGAAACTGGACACACTGTGTTAAATCTTCCTAACAACTGGGTGTCTGTGCTGAACCGTGGGAATCTCCCACTGCTGCTCTGCACTGGTAATGGGGACAAGCTGCACGAGGGCAGATGAGGAGCCAGTGGGCATTTTCTCTTCCAGCTCTCCACGTGCCCTATCAGCACAAGGCAGCCCATAATTCTGCAGCCAGCTTGGAGGACAAGACACCCACCACAGGGTTCAGCTGGGGAGTGAATGTCACATCTCTGTGGAGCAGGGCTGCCTGTGCCTGAGCGGTGAGGGAAGGCAGCCTGACCTGCCTTCCAGCTCCGTGCCTGTTTGACACCAGGGGAAAAAGGTATTGTCCCCTTGCCACCTGCAGCCTGCTTTTATCTCCACTTGCCAGAATCCTGTCTTCTTACTTAGTCCAAGCCTCCTTAAAAGGTCAAGAGGCAGGAGGATAAAGGGTGGAGAATTTCCTCTTGGGCATGGCTCAGTGATGCCATGGGTTAAGTGCCCGAGTGTGGTTATTTTGGACACAAAGCAGGCAGGGTGAGAGGAAAAGGAGTCTCTGCTGCCATTGATGGGGTTCATGGGAATGCACTGAAGCTGGGGTTGATGCAAAGGCTGTGCTGTCCCCCTCAGCAATTTAAGACTGGTCAAATCTGAAAACTTTCCATATCACATCCTGATGTCTTAGGCAGGACTGAGGAGCTACTGAAGGCACATCATAGACTTCTCACTGAGCCCAGTGGCAGCTTTGTGGAGAGGCTGGTGCATCTTGTGAGGCTGCAGCCCACCTCTGCATTTGGGAGGGAGAGAGGGAAAAAGATCTAGCTTTCTGTTTCCAGCCTCTTTGGCTTTTTCACAGAGCTGGAAAATACTGAAAAGAAAGCAAGGGGGAGAGGGAAGGAAAATCTTGTATAAGTGAGACACAGCATGACCTCTGAAGCTGGGAGATATCTTGGTCTTATGGGAAGCTGCTCCTGCAATGGGAGTGGTTCTGATGTACCCTGAGCAGCTTGGCAAGAGTGTCCTCATGGAGCATCATGGGACAGTTCTACTTTCTCCAGCTTGTTTTAAAAGGTGAGGAGCTGATAGGAACCTGCCTGGCCCAGCTCTTCAAGCAACAGGATGGTGTGTGGCTGTGATTCAGGGCAGGTATCACATGTTAAGCTCACACAGGGGCAGTGGGGGAGAGCTGAACTTCAGATAACCTGCTAAGACCAAAGCAAGATCAGCTGAGAAAACTATCCTGGCTTTCCACTGCTGCCAGTACCGGCAAAAGCCGGAGATGGAGCAGTCCCAGCTCAGACAAAACAGCTCGCTGAGCTTTGTTGCAGGCTTTTGTCTACGGGCAGGCAGTTTTCCGCAAGGCTGGTTCCCCGCTCCCTGTGAAGCTGTGCAAAACTTGCATATCCCCACAAAACCTGACAGGGTGAGCTGAGAACCAGAGCTCACCTGTTAAACTCAGATTAAAGTAAAGGTGAGGGTTGTTCCTGTCCCCACATGAGGATTTACCCTCCTGGAGCATCATGAATACCCTGAAGTGGAGAGAGCAGAGGAAAAAAATCTTCACATGGAAGAGGTTGTGGATAAGCTACAGGTGATCCAGGGTACTTGATCAGGATAGAGGAGCTTGGAGGGACTTAGCCCAAGAAGAGAGGGAAAAAATGAAACCCATCAGAGTTTTTGAAGCTGTTTGTGCCCTGCCTGAGTTTGTGCTCTTGATGGGCATCTTCCTTACGGCATTTGGTGAAAGCAAGTCTGAAAGTTGTTTAGCAGCAGTTTATTTTTAGCCGGGGTGACTTGTGACAGCACAATGGTGTTGCAACACTACGGTTCTTGTTTGTGGTTCCCCTGTGCTTTGGTGTTGGAGCAAGTTAAGGCTCCTGACAGGGGCTCATTGTGCTGGAAAGTGCAGGGATGTTGCAAGAGCTGCTTGCCTCTTAGGGAGAGCAGAAAGAAGGAAGTGAGGTTGGCCTTTTGTGCAACCTGCTGCAAAGCCATGCTGCCGTGGACCTGAGTGCTCACTGCAGCCCCACAAACACACTGTGGTTGGAGCCAACAACCCCAACCCAACGTGCCCCAGCTCAGCCAAGTGCTGCACAAACCACCCATGGACCTTCTTCTTCAATGGGGTGGAGATGAGAGGTCCTGACACAGGTTGCTCCTCCTTCCAGCTCTCTTTCCAGCCTGTTTCTTGCAGTCACTAAGGGCTTGCACAAGCTGCTTTGCTATCTGTTCTGTCCCCTCCATGAGCACGAACCACACCTCTAAAATAGTTGTTCTAACTCCAGCAACGTTGCTGTAACTGTATGAAGTGATGGGAGCCAACACAGGGTCAGGGAGGAGACTGAGGGCCAAAAGGAAATCTAAACCTCCATCTCATTGCTGTAACTAAACCTATCTGCCAAAAGCAGGCTTCTCAGCTCAGCTTCTCAGCTCAGCCTCTTACCTGCTGTAGGAGAAGACACATCGAAGGAATAAGGGTCTGGCTTCTTCAGGTACTGTCCCTTCACTTGTGCCTGCTTTATACCCGTGTAAATCCAGTAACTCTTGCCCAAGGTAACAGCACAGAATGAGGTACCTGATTTGCCTCTTTTTTAAGGCAGCACAGCCTGAGATTAAAGCTGTGCTAGCTTGGTGCATCGCACTGTAAATCCCTACGTGTTGATTCCCTGTCTCCTCCTCAAATTTTACAGGATGCCAACAGCTTTCTGCTTGTTTTATGATTTCATGGCAGTTGCTCGACACATCAATACGAGAATTAATTAATGTTGGCTACAGGGTAGGCAGCAGCTCAGGCAGCCCAAGAGCAAACAAGGTCAGGATTTCAGCAACAGCACATTTAGAGAACTTGCTGAGGCTCCAGCAGAGCAGCCTCGTCTCTCCAATTTTTATTTGGATCACTGCTCTCTTGCCTCGTTTGCAGGTTCTGTCCTGCTGGCAAGGCTGCTGTGAAGCCAAACCCAGAAGACTACGGCAGATGACTCTGCTCCATACAAGGAGTGAGGATTAGGGCAGGGGTAGTGTTTGGCTCACAAACATACAGCCACTTCAAAACAATTATTGACTTAAAATCCCTTTACTTGTGTCCCAACTTTGATTTGGTGATGTTAAAAGGTCAGAAGGAAAATTAAAGCTTTTTTTGCCCTAATCCTTCTAAGTGCTAAATTCATGGAAAACAATTGAACCAACAATTTAGATTAAGGTAATAGCTTCAGATGGTGGAGAAACTCTGATCCTCAAAGGATGCCTGAATGAAATGTGGCTTTTCAGAATGAGATTGGAATTGCCCTTGGCTTCCTGTTACAAAGATCTTCCCTGTTAGCTCAGTAAGTGAATAATCCAAGGCTGCCATGCTTATTGCAGTACCCGTAGATCACAGCAAAAGACTGAGCAGTAACAATAAATACAGGGGAAAGGAAAGATCTGTGTCAAACTGGCTCCAAATTAATCTGTTTCCTGAACAAATCTTTTTATCAAGTTGGTGCTGCTCTTTACAGTCCTTGGTAGGGATGAAATACTCTTTATTTATTTTTTACCCTCCTTGTGTAGCCTTTTTCCAAGGTTTCTCTGGACCATCAGGGTGCAGAGTAAGGATGCCCTGTTGGAGAGGACAGATGCCCTCCCTCTGTGGAGTGGAGCCCAGTGAGTACAAAGCACAGCACGATGGGAGATGCAAAGAGGGCTCGAGGGCAGTGTGGCTCCTTTCTTCCCTGACCCCCCGTTCCTGACCCTGCTCCAGCTGAATGCCCTCAGCTCAGGCGGGCAATAATCCAACAGGCTGCGAGATGGTAGATAGGATCTTGTGCAGTTTAATTGGGTTGTAGCCAGCTTGTTTCCTTGGTGCCTCTGTTGATAGAAGGGCTTTTACTGCACACACAAGCCTTAGCAGAGACAAAACTCATGTCTCCTGATAGGAGAATTGATAGATAGATATGACACTGTCAGCAAAATGTATTTTCCATGCAAGGCTCTGGGCAGGAGAAGAGCCTTTCCCTGCAGCTACACTTAGCAAGCAAGGGGAGGTCCTGGGAATGGGATCCAGGTCTCTGTCCTCCACAGCAGGGCACAGCCAGCCTGCTGGATGTCATAGAGTGATAGAGGAGTTTGGTTCAGAAGGGACTTAGAGATCATCTTGTTCCAACCTCCCTGCCTTGGGCAGGGACACCTGCCACTAGCCCGGGTTGCTCAGAGCCCCATCCAACCTGGCCTTGAACACTTCCAGGGATGGGGCAGCCACAGCTTTTCTGGGCAACCTGTGCCAGTGACTCATCACCCTCACGGTCAAAGATTTCTTCCTAATATCCAACCTAAACCTACTCTCTTGCAGAGATACTTGGCTGTACCCTTAAAATCAGAGCACCCCCAAGGGCTAAGCTGATGACATGTTCTTTCAGCTTTCTGAAGAGGTGGCCCTGCCCACCTCTCCACTGGGATGGAGACATGACTTCTCCAAAGCCCTGCTCAGGGCTGGAGAGGAGACCATGCAAAGAGTAAACCATACTGGACTTCCTCACCAAGCTCAAGGGGTGATGGGACAGCGATGCTTGGACTTCTATGGCTCAACTCCTATAAACTGATAGTTTTACTGCTATTCCCATGTGAGATGACCCTTTGCAATACAAAGCACAACAGTTGGCCATCCTGGTGAAGGAGAAAAATCCTCTTAGTAGCAGCAGTAGCATATTAAATTCTCATGTACCACTCTTAAACAGCAGTTCCAGTCATTCCTCTACCCCAAATGACTTGGCTTCAGTTTTCCAATTTTGCCTAGGAAATTTCTTGTCCTGAGAACGGTTCTGAGAAACATGTTTTCCATGACTGGTTCCTTCAGAAATGTTATTACTGGCTTGGGATAATTCTCATACAATAAGATTAAGTTTCTCTTGCTGGAAAATTCAGACACTACAAATTTTTAATGTCAAAAACCAAACAAGTAAAAACAAGTAATTTCCTAACAACATACACAATCGGGTGTTGGTAGTCTTTCATGGGAAAATGCTTCGTTCCAGTGTGTTTGTCTGTTTCTAAGGAAACAATGGTAAATGGGGTGAAAGGAAAAACACACAGGATAATTACAAAGCCCCACTTATCAACCTGCTTCTAACCATTCTTTGGAGTGGTAGGCAAACATGCAAAACGCTGAACCACTCTGTATTTTTATGATGCTTTGAAGTGTGAGCTCCAAAAATAATTTAGCTCACATCACTTCAGCATTTCCATGGCTGGTGTCTTTGGGCAACAGCCACCATCTGGCTTTCCAGAAGGAAGTCCAAAGCAGAGGAGATAGTTGGAGATACTGTGTCCTTAATCAAGAGAAGAGATGGGCAAAGGAGGGAGCTTGTGAAGTCTTACTGGATAAGTCCCACCTTGCTCCTTCTCCTGTACTGTGAAATAGTTTCACCATGCAACCTGTGGTGCTCCAGGGTGGCATCTTCAAAGCACAAATAGGGTGCAGAAGGGGAAAACTGAGGTCCTTGAAGTTTTTCAGAGGTCATTTTTCAGGGATGCTTTAGTCGGGGTACACTCCCTGCTTTAGCCAGGCATGTGTGTCCCATGCTCCCCCTTTTCTTGTATCGCTGTCCGTAGCAGTGTGGCAACAAGAGGTGCTGGGTGTCGACACTGGGGAGCCTCTGCCATCAGCAGATGCAGGTGTTGGCAAGTGCAGGCGGGCTTCTAAAAATATCCTGCGTGCTTTATTCTTGTTTCAAAGGCCATTAAGTATTTCTATGAGAGTCTGTTTCATCTTCAGCATGGAGATCTGCCTAATACTCCCACGCATCCTTTATAATCCCCCAAATCTCAGGTTCTTCCATATGGGAATAGCTGGGCTGCAGATCTGTGCAACAAAACCTTTAGTGCTGTGCAGCAGCACTGAGAAATATGGGCAATGAACCTGAATTTCTTCTCATTTCAGCTGTCTCTACAACACTAATTCTGCTGAGTGCAGGCTGTAGATTTACTTCCCCTATCTGTAAAGAGCGCAATCAAATCCAATTACTCTTCACATGAGCATAATCCACACATGTGACTTTTTAATGCAGAATATTTAGGTCTGCTTCATAAATAGCAATGGAGTGTTGCGAGTAAGTATTGGCTCACCTATAGGCACCTCATGAAGCCCAACACACCCGTGCAAAGGCAGGAGAGACCAGCCCTGAAAACAAAAGCACATTGCTTTCCTCTTGCTCTGGGTCTGCCGACACATTTCCAGCGTGTGTGCTCTGTGATTTCCAAGCAGCCCGGGTGTTTTAGTCATCCTAATGTGTTTGCTTAGGCACCAACATTAGTGTCAAAAGCACTTAATGCAAAGGAAACTTCCCAGGAGTGCACCGCTGGCTGCCAGATCCATCAGTCTTGTGTCGGGAGCGTATACACCGTGCGGCATTTACTACTGCGGGCTGGATAATGAATTGCCCACAGATTCTGAAGTCTGCTTCCCACTAGGCCATCTGGGAAAACGTTGCTGTGCCCCATATTGACAGGCTGAGAGGACTGGGGTTGTTCAGTCCGGAGAAGAGAAAGCTTTAGGGAGAGCTTAGAGCCCCTTCCAGTGCCTAAAGGGGCTCCAAGGGAGCTGGAGGGGGACTTTTGACAAGGGCATGTAGTGACAGGACATGGGGGAATGGCCTTAAACTGAAGGAGATCAAGTTTAGATCAGATATTAGGAATAAATTCTTTACTTTGAGGGTGGTGAGGCCCTGGCACAGGTTCGCCGGAGAAGCTGTGGATGCCCCATCCCTGGAAGTGTCCAGGGCCAGGTTGGATAGGGTTTTGAGCAACCTGGGCTAGTGGAAAGTGTCCCTGCCCATGGCAGGGGGGTTGGAACGAGATTATATTTAAGGTCCCTTCCAAGCCATTCTGTATTTCTACAATTCTATATTGCATGCCCATAGGTTCTTGTGCAGTCACATCAGCCTTGACTGACAACAAATCTGAGCCAAGGAGAAATATTTATTCTTGACTGGTGCTGTGATCTCATTTTGAGCAGATGATTCAAACCAGTATCACTGTGATACAGTGACACCCCCTCACCCTGGACTCTGTTCATGAAAACTCATGTTTCCCATCAGGCTAATTAGGGCTGGGTAACTCTGGGTGAGATCCAGCCACTGGGAACTCCTGGTGAGGTGTCTGACCCCTTTCCCAGCCCCTGGCATTCCGTCTGTTCGGATTTTCTCCCGTACCCCCAGCTCTTTTTCAGTGCAAGCTGCTTGGTTTGAAAGCGGGGCTTTAAACAAGGCTTGCCTGAGCTGAGCTGTGGGTTTGGGGAGGAGGATTTAGCCAAGAGCCTTCCCATGTGACCCCATCTTTTAGTAAGCAACTGCAAGGCTCAATCTGTGGGCTCTCCTTAGGCAAATGAAGAGAGTCCTGGCTCACTCTCTGCTTTAAGAAGCCCTGTTTCCTTCATGATTTGTTTGCTGCTTTGATTATTTCTTTTTTTTTTTCCAAGTTTCTATGTCTTTGATGTAAAGGAAACAGTTAGGAGGAATTTGAGCTGAGCTGTGGAGGTGAAGAAGTACTTGGAGATTACATTTAAATCTGCTGCCAGAGTTTTGAAGGCAACTGTTAAAGTAATTTTTCTTTTCTAATCTTTTTTTCCCCTTTGTAGCAAAAAATGAGCTTTCTGGGGATTCCTGTTCATCACATCTTGCTGGAGATGTGTGAATCCTCTGTGTCTATCAGAAGTTGCTGCTTTGCTGTCATTCACCTTCTGCAGATTAACACTGCCTGCAATGGTGCCTCCATGCCATGCATGCTCCCTTCCCTGGGGAAAATAGCTTTAAAAAGGGAAAAAAGAATAATAATATTAATATAAAACTCCCCCCACCGCTGCTGTAACTCAGGTGCTTTTTTTCTATACCAAACCCTTATGCCTGGAAATATCCAGAGCTAATCCATCTGTAGAGACACCAGAGTCATCTTAACAGCAGCTAAACCAAAAATAGCCTTCTGTGCCTCCTGCATTGTACCTATACATGATGCCTATGGGCCCTTCAGAGCACAGCAATGATGGCTTCAACTCACAGGGACTGTCCCAGGTTCCTTGAAGATGGAAGGTGGAGGATCCCATGCCTCTGCTGGAGCTTTCTGGAGGGAGCAGGGAAGTGGCGAGGCTGGTTTGCTCTTCCCACATGCCAATTTATTGTAACGCAAGGCAAGTCACCTCCTAGCTATCATCAAAGTGGTGGTGTTTATTCCAGGGGATTTTTGGGGTGGATTTGCCTAGGGCTGGTGCCTGAGCTGGAGAGGCCATTAATTAGAGCAAACAATATTGACTTTCATCCCCTTTTGAGAAACTGAGGATCATTTTAAAGAGACAGAACCCTAAAAGGGCCTTGTTCCAATCCCTTCCCATTCCAGGAAAGCCTGAGCCAGCCTGGCTCATCCCATCCTGGCCTTCATCTCCTGCTCTAACAAGGATTTAACATTCCCACTACAAATCCCTAGTCTCAGGACTAGAGGAACTGACTTTCTTTCCATATATATCTCTGAGAGAGAGGGAGATCATTACAAGCAATGCAACTATGAACAATTACTTGCAGAGTGAATATTGCCAATAATATTTTCAGCCCAAATCCCAGAGTTTTTCAGCCTGTGGAGAATGGGCATGAGCTCCTGCTCCTCCAGCTGCCTGCCTGGTGTGAAGTCAGTGGTTTTACACTGCCAGGGAGCAGAATTTGGTGTATTTGGGTGCAGACACAGTGGCTGTGTCTCTGTCACCACCTGCTTCAGCAGCTGGAATGTGGAGCTCCTCAAAATGCACACCATCCAATTTCCTGGCACAGTGCAGTTCCCTGGACCCTTGGCATTTTGCAGCCCATAGAAAAGGTTTCTTGCTCAGGGCTTTGTTAGTGTTTGATGTTTTAAAAACACTAAGCAGACACCACACTCCTAATCCTGTCAGACTTGCAATGAAGCAGATATGTAATCCTTCACGGGTATTAAATT
>JAWWTY010000156.1:58580218-58880175 GCA_035222235.1 Margarornis squamiger | reverse complement strand
ACTAAGCAGACACCACACTCCTAATCCTGTCAGACTTGCAATGAAGCAGATATGTAATCCTTCACGGGTATTAAATTTAATAGCAATAAAGTCTATTTAAGAATTACACTGTCAAATGCCTGCCTAAGCAGAGGAAAATATTCTTAATTTTTACTTCATCAGGAATCTATTTCCAGTTGTTATTCCCTGTGAAAGCCTCCCCTGCATGTGTAGGGGTAAAGATGAGAAAAATGAGCAACAGGCCATCCCAGATCACTCTTTTCTGGATACTTTCGGGAGAAACAATTCCCTACAATGTATGACCATATTGACATGCGTGCACATCAGTCTGCATAACTGCTTTTATATACAGAACAGCAGATGTGGGTGCACTCAGGGGCACCTCTGTGTATAAGGAAAAGCCCCAAGCAGCATGATGAGTATTCATGCCAGGGGAAGGATTTTGGAGGGGTGGGAGGGAGATGTGCTGGGGACTGGCAGAGGGAGGAGGTAGAAGCCCTGCCACAGCCAGGATCAGCAGCTCTGGAAGCCAGGGCTATGGAAGCAGGAGCAACAGATGGAGGGGTTGAATAAGGAATGGGGGGCACACCCCTGAGAAGGGGAGCAGTAAGGGGAAGTCTCTGGGCCTCTGGTTATGAAGCTTCTTCTGCTGGGGAGCAGTAGCTTGCCTTTGCTTGGCTTAGCCCAAACATTGAGGTTGCCTAGAGGGAAAGCAGGTTTCTTTTCTGAGTAAATAGCTGATCTAGCTACCTAATTTAACAATAATATTAGCAAGTGATTAAAAGCTTTAACTCAGCCTCTACTTTTGGCCTGAAATGGATAAAAGATCCTTTTCTGACCCTCAGTCCCCCAGTGCCATGGCTGGGAGGAGCCTTGGTACAAGCAGGAGGATGAGGTAGAGCTGCCACAATAGTGATACCTGAGGCACAGGAGTGGGAGGGTCTTACACAAAAAAAAAAGGCTTTTGTGAGACTTGAGGTCAATAAAAAAATAGGAAAACTGTATCTACACTGGCCATGAGCTGTGCAGCAGGATGTGGTGGGCAAAACATGGAACGGCTGTTTCAGAGGCTGAGCAACTTTTCTTCAAGCAGCAATTCCCATTCTCCTCCCACCAGCTGTGGCACAGGGAGCTGGGAGCGGAGAAAACACTTCAGAGGTGAGACCTGCTGCAATCCAGCTCGTCTAGAGCCTGTCACTTCCTATCAGGACATCACACAAAATGAATCCTATGTGACAGTAGTGCCCCCTCTCCACCTCCACTTGCTGCCCCCCAGCCTGTCTGGTAGTCAGGCAAACACACAGTTTTGCTGTGGTTTACATGAAAACTTTTTTCCATGTGACAAAACGAAGCCTGTGGTATCGCCCAGAACCATCCAGCCGTCAGCACAGGAACTGCCCGAGACCACAGGCTAATTAAGGAGCCTTTAAATAGTTTCCGCCAGCGATATGATAAAGTGCTTACTCTCGAGATGACGAAGCCCTGAGAAAGGTGACAGGGTTTTCCATGCCACCACCTTCCCCTTTCCTCTCCTACAATGAGCTCTCAGCAGCTGCTTTCCCAGGAAAGCCGCTTAATGCCGAGGCAGCAATGGAAGATGCTCCTTCCCTATTGAATGCATGGATCATCCGCCCCCTCCACGGGCTCTGGATGCTGCAAAGGGGACCTCTGACAGCGTGGGGTGACCCCTTTGGGGTCAGAGGCAGCTCAGCTGGGTTTGTTTAGTGCTGCAGTTCGGTCCCATGATCTCAAGAGGGTTTATTCTCATCCAGGGCATCTCCAGGCTGCTCCCTCCCTCCTGGCTCCAGCCTGCTGGGTCTCAGGCTGAGCCTGCTGCAACACGAACACGCTCAGCGTGCAGAGCCGGGGAAAGAGCTGGAGTTTGCAGATGTCTCCCCTTAAAAATCCACCAAGGCGGGTGGAAATCCCCCGCCCCGGGCTGAAGTAGCGGGGGCCAGGCCCAGCACTGAAATGAGTTTTGGTTTGATCCTGATTAGAAGAGGGCAGGAGGAGCCTGAGCCAATGTGGCCCCCGTTGCTCTTAACCTCAGATGACCCCGTGTAAAAGTCCGAGCGCCAAAGCCCTGCAGCCGCAGGAACCGCTGGCATTCCTCTGTACGGATCTCATAAACCTCCTCTGGAAAGGCTCTGGGTCCCAGCGAGGAGTTTTCACTCCTGAGGAGGGGCCACTGGATGTGCTTTTGCTGCAAAGTGAGACTTTGTGGGGATAAATCTTCGCAGAATTTGCAGGTCCTTTATCATCTTGCAGGCTTGCCCTGTAAAGCCATCACCTAGATAACTCTGCTGGGTACTTTTTAAAGCAACACAGGTACTGTATTCCCTATAGAAAATATCCCTCAGAAAGCACTCAGTCTATACAGTTTGACATTAGGTAAAACCTGTGAGATAAACATCTTTTGGACGGAGAATTTGAGCTGAATTCTGTGAAATAAGCAGACTGAAGTCCCCTAAACTTGTTTCTTTTAACAGAGTTAGAAATGTGTGATAAAAGGCACATATTTCTGTCGCTGAGTCAACCCTTGTAAACAGAGTGTTGCATTAATGTTTGCCTTGAAACACCTTCCCTTGGAGCAGCCAGCCTTGACCCTTTCAGACAGCATGAAAATATCTATATATATAGTTTCAGTGGCTTTTCATACTGTCTGACCAGCTGCCAGCAGCTGCTTAGGATCTGCCTTCCCCTGAGGCAAGGACACAAACAGGAATCTGTATTATGTGCTCAGTTTTCTCTTAAAAGATAAAATTGACTTTTAACAAGTTATAGAGGTTGGCTGACGACGGGTTATTCTGCGATGGATGCTTGTTTACCTGCCGACTGATGAAGGCTGTAAACCTTCTCCTGATGGAGCAAAGCTGATTTACATGAACTGAGGATGGAGAACCTTGGATTTATGTTAGACAAGGTGACTTCAGCCTCCTTGTTGTGTCCAAGGGAGAGCAGGAGAGGGAAAACTCACCCAAGCAAAGGCAGCTGCTTGCTTCCATGTCTGTGGCAGCACAATATTGGCCTCTTAATTTCCTACTGATTAAACTGTAGGAAAACAAAATCTGCTTTGCCTGGAGCGATTTGGCTTCAGCTCAAAAGCCTTCTCATCAAAATGAAATATCATTTGCTGCGAAACCGTTAGCAGGAGGATAAATGGAGTTATAAAAACAGCTATTTGTAAAACCCAAGTGGGGAGCAGTAAAATGCTGTAATTTCGGGGGTAATCTCCACAAGGGCTCTGGAGGGCAAAACTCTTTATAAAGCCCACGTTTCATCAGGATTGTCTGATGAAACAGACAATTGTTCAGCTCCCCATCATGCAGATACAGAAGCATTTTATTTCCTAACATCTCTCTTGGCTTGTCTAAAGGATGAACTTGTTTGCGTGGGGCTGGAGGGACCCCCCAGTTTGATCTTGATGTTCCTGGGGTTCAGAGGGGCAGTTGGTGACGTCTTATTTGGGAAGGACAAGGCAAGAGACGATGGTGTAGTCCCTGGATCACCCCCATTCTGTCATCAGCAGGACTCGAGGCTGGAAAATGGAGTGCTACTGAAAGAAGCAACCTATACAATCCTATAGAATGCTGAGTAAATAGCAGGTCGTTTTAGTCCTGGGAAGTAGCCACAAGAGGGAGATGTGATTGGATGTACCAAATCGATGTCTTTAATAGGAAGAAATATTGAGGAATTGAATATTAATTCAGAGCTCACTAGAAGCTCAGGAAGAAATTTCACCACAGGAGCTTGCAGTTTTGGGGTGACCAAGTACCTGAGCTGAATTTTGGAAGTACTTTTACAGTAGCAAAATTATCCATGACGGATTTTTCCCTTAAAATCTCCTTAGTCCTAATGAAAAAATGTGTTTTCCTGAATGTTGCCTGAATTACATTAATAATTTTGAGTGAAAATAGGGAAAATGTTGATCTCCCTGAAACCCTAACAAAACAAGGAGCCAAATTTTCATTTCAGGTTGATTCAAAATAAAGTTTTGATCAGTGAACCAAAAAATCCCTCATTCAGGCAGCGCAGCCATAATTATCTTGCCCTTAAGGGCAGACTGACCGGGTGATGTTGAAGCATTTTGGAGCATGTTATGGAGATGACTTGAATCTGTTTCCCATAGCCTGTGCTTTCAGTTTAAACAAAATGTTTCCTGAAAGCCATCGGTCTGTCATGTTTCCTCTATATGAGAATCATTTCTACTAAAAATATACCTCCTTTTTTCTCCTCTCCCTCTTTTTCCCCCCTCCCATCCTCCACAAACCCAGACTCTTTATCAAGAGCTCTGGGAGGCTGAAGATTTAGGAAGCATAGTCAGTGCTGTGGATACTCTCTTTAAAATCATCTCTATGCCCTTTAAGTCATCTGACTCTTGACTGTCGTTGTAACAATGGGGAAAAACCAGGATTTTTTCTCCTCTTAGTGCTGCTTCTGTTACATAACTGCTAATACAGTATCTGGCTCGTCTAGCCCATTGGTCCTTGGGGCTTTCAGACCTATTTACACACAAACAGACTAACATCCTTCTGAAAGTCATCTCGGGCACATAGAAGTGATGTTTTTTGCCTCCCAAAAATAACAATCCTGTTCTGCAGGGCACTGAATAACTGTTTGGCAAAGTGAGTGCCAGGTTGGTGCTTAGGTTAATCTGCTTAGATCGACTAACACAGTTGTGCAAGGGTAGAAAATACCCAGTCAAGTAAATTACATCATCCAGGGAAAAGCTATTCTAAAGAAAGCTCACGCTTTATAAGCCTGAGCAAAATCCTGCTCAGGTAAACATTTACATATATTTACAAGCAGAAGCTCATTTCTTCCCTTGTGAAAAAAAGAAAAATGGGATCTTTGAAGTTTTTGGCTAATAGAAAAGTATAAGACTAAATTAATCACTGGCCAAGATCCAAAATGAATTAAAAACCTATTACAATTTTTCTCACATTAGTAGTACTAAGTAGGTAAAACCCCCAATCCAGAAGAAAGGAGATCAAGGTGTTGCTTAGCATTGTGTATAAGAAATGGCACTTCCCTGGATATATTTGATCTATCTTTGAAATGTAATTCCTTCTAAAAGACCATCTTTTAACAATCTCCATCACTTGATGCTTTGCTAAAATACATTGTTCTCTCTGCAGGTTTAAATGCAGTATGAGAAGGAAAAAAAAAAGGTTTGAGTAGGTAGGAGAATTTAGAGGCCAGAACCACATCTGGATTTAAACACTGAATTCCTGCTGACTTGGTTTTTACTGTCCTTTCCAGAAATATTTTCAGGGGAAGACCTGTTGTCAGTGCTGGGACCTCAAAAGGGCTGATGGTGCCGTGCCTGGCTGACAGCAGCTCTCTAGTTCAGTTTTCTAGTTTGGTCCCCTAAAAGCTTTTGCCAGAGGCAGTGCTTGAGTTTTTAGCAAAATGAAAGATGGGATCAAAAGGTAAGGTTTGGTGTAGCTGTTGCCATCAACCCAGGTCCCAGCACAGGTGTGAGCTCTTGCTCACAACATCCCACAGAGGCATGCCCTTGGGAATTACAACCCAGCTGGCAAGCACCACAACAGTGCAAAAGAGGTGGACAAAATGCCACCACAGATGTGTGGAAAGGTGGCAGAGGGTGCTGGAGACAGACCAGATTTTGGGGTCTCTGTTACATTCCCTGGACCAGAGCCCATCCCAGCCACCTTACACCCCTTGCATGTGGCAGCGTGCTGGAACAGAGTGATGGTTGTGCATTAAAACTAAACACACCACACAGACAGGGCCACGGGGGTCAAGCCCAGTGCACAGACCCCCAAACCCAGCCTTGGCAGCCACATTGTGCCTCTGTTTTGGTTTTGCTTTTGCAGAAAGGACTGTGTCATACCAGGAGCTCTGCTTCAGCTTTCTGTGGCTGTACTGAAAGCTCTCCTCGAGCAAAGCTCCTTGTCGTGGTTTGAGCCTTAGATTGCAGTTTGGACCCAAATATGCAAGTGTGTCACATGGGGATTCCCACAGAATGGAATAAAAGTAATGTGATCGGACTAAGTTCATATTTAAACACAGTGGCTTTTTTTTTCTTCTAAGCTCTGATTGAACTTCAGCTTGATAGAAAATTAGATCTGGTTTCAAAATATTAATTTTTTTTTTTCTCTTCTTCCTCCTAAATTCATCTGATCAAGCTCTCATCAGTTTTAAAGACACCTAGACACTCCATTTATATTAATTTTATTTTGGAATAACCTTTTCTTGCTAACTTTCCCTCCTGTCCTTTTTCATCCTCTTTTTCCTATGATCTTCATTCATGTTAGCTTAAACTTACATGAAATAAGAACAGCCACATTAGTAACAAAGAAAGGATAAAGTTTCTGCAAGTGTAACTGAGCCTTTTATGATTTTATCTGCCTGACTGTGCTAGCAGAAGGACTATGAAGTGAATGTGAAATTTAAAACTAGGCATTGTATGTGATATATTGGCTTCTACAGTGCACGCACGTGATCTCTGGGAGCTGGATTGGTGATTCATCATTATGAGACTTAGCATTGCTCAAGAGTTGAACAAGGCAGCATTAATCAGGTTCTTCACACCGATTGCCCTACCCTGGACTGCTTCTCTCCAGCTCTCCTCTAGCTCTCCCTTCCCAATTGTTCACCGTTTTGATCTCCCCGGTACTCCCAGATCTGATTTCATACTGCAGATAACCTCATCTATCCAACGTGTAAATACAGCCACAGACATGCCTTGGCAGCGTGATGGTCCTACTATCATGTCCATACATTATGTGTGTCACAGAGAATCCTTGTGTTCATAAGAATGAAGAAAATCCTAATAACATTTAGTAAGCGTTATTACAACTGGTATTTAGCAAGTCTTGTCACAGGCAGAAATGTTCCTATGTAGGTGTATATTAAATGCCCATTTAAAATTCTCAATCTATTTTTTTCTATGCTACAAATGAGCTGATAAATGATTGCAGCCTGTTGGGATTATAATATGAATTGACATTCAAAAAAAAAAAAAAAGTTCCAGCTCCATCTGTTTGGGTTACATAACTCATGATCTCAAGCAATCTCAGAGGCAGGATTTTCTGCATAAATAGTACAATTTCCAGTAAGGAGATTAAGGCTTCTTTGCTGGGAAAGGAAGAAATTACCAAAAAAGCTGTCATGTCAATGGGCACAAATAAATCATGTTCCAAAATACACAGGAAGACAAATTTATGTCATTTAGTCCTTCTGCCCTGGATGCTCCCTCCACTCCTGTCAGAGAGAAGTATTTTGCCGCAAAATACCATCCATCCTTTAAATATTTATGAAACACAGTCAGCTATATTTTCTACATATGTTAACTCTTTTAAAAATCACTGCTGCTATTAATATTGTACATTTTTACAGTTCTAATCCTAGTGCATTTTTTTAATATCCGATGGCTTTCCATAAGTGCTGGACTTCAGTAAATCCAAGCGTTGGGAAGCATAAAATACATTTCACCAGAATAAAGAGAGGCACTCAGAACAGCTACTAAAGGGTAGCCTGGCAGCAGATCCTGCTCTGTGTGATGGAAAATAAAACTCTCCCCAGTGTCTGACAGCGACATGTCCACGCTCCATGAGAGCACGCAAGTTTTTAAGTTAAAAAAACACCTTATTTTTTGTGTGTGTGAATGAGGAGAAAACTCCGTGTTTGGCCTATTTCTGCAGACAGACGGGCAAGTGTTTCTGCAGACAGACTGTTACCACACGTCACATCCTCCAGAGGCAAAGCTCCCATTAAAAGGCTGCTGGCAGAGAGCATTTATTAGAGGAACCCACAACACTGGCTTGCCCGTGGCAGCGACGGCAGTGCTGCTCCAAAACCAGCACTGCACAGCAAGCAGGTCCAGATCCCTGTTCTGATGAAAATTCTCTTTGCTAGAGAGGAAAAACAAGCAAAGGCCACCTGGGAAAGCCCCAGCTCAGGCTCAGGCTCTGTGCAGGGTTGGTGGATTGGTGCCCCAGCACAGCTGTGGGCTCTCACCTGCCTCTCATCAGCACTGATCCCGTTTCTGCCCCTATTTATTTTTCTTGCCTGCTGCAGCTCCCATGTGTACCCAAGCCGCTCTGGGCTGTGATGAGGTTTCTCATCTTTTATGCCTAAGGTAATGTTTTATTGTTGACTGAGCTATGGGTCCTCAGCAGATCCCTCTTTCCTCTTCCTGGTATCTTCTCCTTGGAAAGCCAAGTGAGTTGAATATGTGGCTAACAGGAAATGTCATGCTTGTAGCTCTCAGCTTATTGCTTATGCATTACCCTCCCTCTGCTGAAACCGCTTCATGCCCGATTCATGTATTCACCATCTCTATGCTCTTCAGCCATCTCCATTCTTTTACCCATTCCCTGTGTGCTTTAGGAGCTCAGGAACCTCCAAGGACACCTCAGCGAGATGTTCTGGGAAATCCTCCCTCTTCCCAGGCTTCGCTCTTTGCTGTTCAAACAACATGGTGTGTAAACAAGCAAGGAGGCCCTCACCCTGCTCTCACACAAGTCTCCAAAATAACTCTAAAATAACTCTTTATCTCCTCATTTCACCACAGGGGAAATGAACACAGACATAGTGGTATGCAGAAGAAATGGAGCAGCAAAGGTGGAACATCTTGCCTGGAAGTTTGTGTGCTCAGCAGCATTAGCAAACTGAGTCAAATTCAACGTGCTTTGGAGCAGTGTCACATTTCATTCCTGGGGAACTGCTGCTTATGACCTGCCACAGCAAAACATCACAGAATTGACTTGGGAGAGCAGAGGTTGTTTGTGTATGAGAAGGATTATGGAGTCAGTGCCTTCCTGCTGTCTGTCCTCCCTTTTCCATGTGCATCCCATTGACTTGGCAGTGAGAAAGTCCCCATCTGCAGGGGTTATCACACCTGGTTCCCTTCCCACAGACAATGGTTTCCCATCAAACCCCCTTTGTCTCAGCTTCACAAAACCCCCACTCCAAAGAGCTGCACATCCAGCGAGCTGAATAGAGACGCAGGTTTCCGTGGCTGGTCCCTATATTGCTGGAGATGAGCTGAATATTGAAGGGAAAAGCACTGGGTTTCCCTGTCCCACTGGGCTCTGCAGGCACAAAGTGTCTGTGTGGGTGCTGCAGAGAGCACTGACCAGAGAGCTGCATGATACTATTGCATGTATGATTGACTACAAGTGCTTCCCATCACCTGTAAGGAGAAAGGCCTGGTCAAATGGAGAAGAAAGCAATTGTTGGAGAAGGAGCTGCCTGGGAACGCGGAACAGGGCCAGTGACCTGCACCTGGCCCCATTTAACACTTCATGCCTTGCAGAGGCTGCAGTCACTTCCTAAAGGTCAAAATCATGTTATAGCGGGACGTGAACCCTGATGTTGTTTCAGAGTGACAGATCAATACTCCTGGCATGGGAAAGCAGCCAGAGATGAGGCAGAGTCCCATTGCCACAGCCAGGCTTGGCAGGACCATGTGGCTTGTGAGTGAGTTTATGATATGGAATTGCTAATGCAGTTATGCTTTAATTGCTATTTAGCAATTAGGCCTTTGGGAGGAGTTGCCCAGACAGGAGAGATTAGAGAGGGCCAACAGAAGCAGAGATACTAATCAATGAGACGATGGACTTTCTCTGGTCTGATGTGTTGGCTAACTCCAGGAAACTATATTTTCCTCATACCACTCCTATAAGCCTGCAAGAGCTTGGCCTGATTTCACTGACACCCAGCACTTTGAACCTGGCCACATCCAACCTCAGGAAGCGTAGCTGTGTCTGACTCTGGCCATAGCCCCAAGACCAGCAGCTGCCTCTGCTGAGCAGCATTTTTCAGGTGAGCAACCATATGAACCATTTAAGTACTTACACTGAGATGTGCAGTTTTGTAATTTATTTTTTAAAAATAAAGCAGTTGTGCTGTCTCAGACATGATAGACAGAACTTCATTACTCTCCATGGGGCTGCAGTAGCAATTTCTTTACCACCGTATGCAGTCGAGGCTGCAGGATGCTACAGAAACACTGAGGTAATGCAGAAACTTTTCAAACTAATGAAGGCTGCTGGACATAACTATGTTTTTCAAAATAAACAATGCTCCTGTGTAGTTTTCAGCTCATTTCAGTCACTTTCAGCCCATTTTTTTAAGATGAGTTTGCTTTGCAGGGAAAAATAATAAAAGTTGTGTGATGCAAGCTGCTTGTCTTTTCTTGATGGGGTAAAAACATGTGAGGGACTTTTTGTCTGTAAAAAGTCCCTGCTAGGAAGATTAGTGGTTACCACACAAATCTGTGAATTTGGAAGCTTGGGATGTATCCCTGAGAAGCTGAGTGGTTGTCTACATGATCTTGAAGAAGTCAGCAGACTGACAATGAGCTTACCTTTGGGCTGAAACAAACATGCAAGTCCCTGTTTTGGGGAAGATTAGGATTTCTATTCAGTTTTATTATTGTGACTGTTTTTCTATGCCTCTGATTTTCCACTGAGAAGCCACAGAGTTGGAGCAGCCTGCCTGTCCCTGCCTTTCTTGCATCCTGGTGCAGTGGGGACACCTCACACAGGCTCTGCCCCCTCCTCTGCACATACCAGTGGGGAAGACAGATCACACCAGGATGCCAGATAAGGGGCACTGCTCAGCCAGCCAGGCTGCCTAGAGAGGAGCCTTAGATGTCACAGAGGTGTTTCTTTCCCCCTAACTCTACCAGTTGCAGGCCTTTATTCTATAACAGCTACTGAGACCCTTTGGCTTGTGAATTCCTGGCCCAGTTCACCTCAATTATGTCTCCTGTGGATCTTGATACCTAAGGGGTTGATTTTTGTTTCTTTATTTTCAAGCTCATATCAATTTAAAACCCTTCAAAAATATTCCTGTTACACCAGAATGGATTCTTCCTTCTCAAAAAAAAACCCCACGCTCTACTCCTGCAATTAGATTTCTTTTCTGCTGCTTAGAGAGAAGTTGTTCAGCTGCTGGTCCTATCAATAATCCACGAGCTTCTGTACTCAGGCCTATGCTTGCTTTTACCTGGGGGAGATTGCGGGTAGTACTGTCCTCTCGCAGTTTTGCGTAACAGTTCTAGTAAAATAAATGAGTAGTAGAGATGCTATTGCTACAATCCTCTTGCATTTTTTAAAATAAAGGCACGAAATGGTGATGAAATTTAACCGGTTTCTGACGCTGCTGTCCAGTTTTTTGATGACATGTTTTTTTCATGATGAACCGAGGGCTTCTCAACCGACTAAAAATGAAAATTATGTCCATGAACTACTTTTTTCTCTGTTCTAAGACTGAATACCTATATGTACTAAAGCCTTGCCATGAGCAAAAGATGCCAGCATAAACAAATTTTTATTTGGTTCTGAAAATGGTGAGGTCTGTGGTCATTCTTATCTAGATCAAGTTCCTACAAGATCTTTGTTTCCCACGCTCATGAGTTGCCTCTTACTGATGAAGAGTTTCATTACTTAACATGTGATCTCAGATAGCAAAGTGAGGTTTGATGCACCAACTTTGTCATTATGGTTCTGAATTTTGCTTACTCAGTTCCTTGGCAAACTCCTTCCATCCTATGTTGACATCTTTTGACATACAAACTCAGGGGTTTCCTGGGCTCTGAAATGCTGGGCTTATTAGCTCCTGTCAGAACCTTGCCAAATCCTTCATTAACAATATAAGAATGCCTCCAGCCCATTCTATGCCTCTATTATTTCACTTTTTTCTTATTTTCCCACCTGCCAAAGTGCTTGGTGGTCCTTCTTTCACTGCCCCGCACTTCACCCTTCCTGCACTCCAGGAATGAAGCAATCAAAGGGGATGCTGGTCTCTGTTGCTCCTGGCTGAGGTTGCACTAAGGAGAAGACACCAGGCAGAATGTTCAAATGCTTTGTGGTCAAACACCCATAGCTGTTCAGTCACTGCCATTCGTCAGCTCTTACTTGGCCTTTGCTCATCAGCAGTTGTTGTAGTTCTGCTGGAAAGTACCTATTACACCTTTTCTAGGTGGAGAACTCGGTCTCCCTTCCACAGGACCAGATCCACAGACTATTTATGTATTTAGGTCCAACTGATTTCTATCTCAGTTGCCTGAATACCTTTGCATATCTGGACCTAAGTGTTTTGTCTGTGGTCATGTAGGAAGTCTATGGTAAGCAGAGAAGTGAAAACACAACCCAAGCAACTACTTGTGCCATTCTTCCCCTCACTGGGCTTTTTGGAGGGGCAGGAGAAGATCCCAACTTGCTGTAAATAACAGCAGTATTTTGCCTCTGCCCTTTGTCATTTGGCCTTAAAATAAAACCCCATATTGCTGCTGCAAATGATGTCTATTGATTAGCCTCTCATAAACTAGAAAGCTCATTTCAGCTGGCACTGCCGTGGCTGAAAGCCAACACTGCAATTGATCATTTAATTAACTGGAAGAAAATTAAAGGAACTGTAATCTGTGTCTCAGCTCTGTTGTTATCAAGTTGGCAAAGTGCTTATTTGTGCCTAGAGCAATGATTGGTTCCTTGACCCTGCAATTTAGAAACGCTGGATTAGGCATCCCACCCTCACCTACCCACCTGGCTTTCTGCAAGGCAGGAAGCAATGCAACCTGATCCTTCCTTCATCCACCTGTGGATCCCAGACTCTTCAGGGGTACCTGATGCCTCTCACAACAGGCTGGACCAGCTAAACCCATATTTCACCACATCTGTGAAGGCTGTGGTTCTAGATTAATAGGTGGAAAATCTGAGTCTGGAGGAAAAATAGATGTACTATAAAAGTCAGTTTATAGAAGCTGAAAGGAGAACATGAGAGCTTTTGAGTTACTTGAATAGCAATATTTCCTTAAAGGGATTGAGATATTGATTTTCATTTTGCTACTTCAAAAAAGACGGAACAGTGTGTTTGAGAGAGAAATTACTGGTCCTGAAAATTTGGTGAGCTCTTAAAGCTTTGACTTAAACAAACAACTTGAGTGGTCTGTGAACACAGAGAGGTAAAAAAAAAACAAAAAACGTATAACAAACCATTGTTTTAATGATTGTGTTGCCATATCAAGAGAAGAAAGACAGCTGCTTCCAACTTGTCTTTGCATGCCTAAATAATATGTTAATTACCTCGTTCCCCCATAAATGCCTATAGTCCTCCAAAAGACATGTTAAAACAGACATAGTCATTAAAGCTTGCACTGCATTTTCTAGTGTGTTGCTGGGAAAACAAACAAACAAACATAAGAAACCTCAAGCCCTTTGTCTTTTAGCTAGATCCAACTTGGGGAAATGTTAAGTAAGAAACACTTCAGAAACTGTATCACTGGAAAGAAAGTGTGTTTTAATGTCAAAACAGGAGTAAAAAACAATCAGAACTGGAAACTTCAAAATGTTGGATCAGGTAAAAGCATTTGGTCACCTTTACATTTTTATTACAAGTGCAGCCCATTTAATTTCATCGTTCGATTTACTTTGGACTCTTTCTTGCTCTGTGTGAGAAACCTGTGGTCCAGGCTTTAAAATAACAAAAGGCTTGGTAGGATGGATGAAAAGGATCAAAAGAAGGAAAAAGAAACCTCATTCAGAATGTTCCTGCAGATCATAACTAGCTGTAGGAGTCAGAAATCTGCATGAAATTGAAACCACGTCTCCGCCTGAGAAGCGAATTTTCCCTCTGCTCTGGGTTATAACTTATGCAAAGGCTGTCGCACCATTCACGCTGCTCCTGCTGACGGCTACTCTGGTTTCCCTTACGTGTCCTCAAAGTGTTTCACTTGTGTTTATAGTACCTTCAAAAGAGAAGCTGCGCAAAGAAGAAAGTAAAACTAGCCCGGTAGGTCTGAGGTGTTATGGGCTGATTGGCATATTGGGAGTGTCTTGCTGTCTCCAGAGGTGTAGGTTAAAACCACTGTGTTGGTCACAAGGAGAACCAGCCGGTGTCCTGCTTACCAGTGTGATGGCAGACTGTGCTGTGCTGGTCACCTCTTGTGGCCTCACGAGAAAGTCAGAGTGCTCAGTGTGTGAGCAGAGACAGAGTGAGGAAACGAAGTGTTTGTGTCTCCATCTCATACAGTTGAGACTGATGGCCATGAAAACAGTGCTTGGTATGCTCGAGAGTACTCAGGACCAAGCTGAGTAACACCAAACCTGCTGTTTAGGACTCTGAGGGGGAAAAACCTCTGCCCAAATTCTCTTTTGCCTGGTCTGGTGAGAAAATTTAAACACAGTTCCCTTGTGTCCCCAGGTGTATCTCTGGAAACAGCAGTTAAGGGACTAAAACAAAGCAACTCCCAGAGGAGAGAAAAAGGGAAGCTTTGCCCAACTGGTTGCCAAACCTTGGTCTGAGCTGGATAGGACAGAGGCTGAACAAGCATTTCTGACCTCCAAGAGAGAACTTTACCCCCCAGACTTTGGCTATTCTTTCCAAGTCCCATTGCTGTGCCTGTCTGCAGGGTGGAGCTACCACCTGAGGATCCTGAGCACAGAGACATGTTCAAAGCCAAAACCTGGACCTGGCTTTGGCAAGGCTGTGGGATCAAGCAGCACTCCTTATTTTTTTTTTTTCCCCATGTTTACATTGTGGTTGCCTCAGTTGCTCCCTCCTCAGCTGGTTTCTGTGCCAGGTCCCAGGCCTTCTGGTGCACTGCATGGGGAGCTGGACTTCATGCGTGGCACAAAGTGAATTCCTCTGCTCAGCCCTTCGGCACAGGATTGCAGCACTGAAATCTGAAAGCCTTTCTCTGAGATGTGTAGCATCCTGCAGGAAGCCTGGAAGCAAACCTCAGCTCCCAGAGCCTTTGTTCAGGGCTTTGACCACAAACCCATATTTTCTGTAAGGACAATTTTAAAATTCCATCCTGCTTTTTGTCCACATCAGGAAAACCACCGTACAGTTGGCAATATCTGCTCAGGATTGGCCTGGAATAGGCAGGATGCAGCTTACTGGTGAAACTATAGCCTGCTGAGGGACTGCTTACCTTACAATTTTGTCTTTTAAATTCCTTTCATGAGTAGAAAATCCTTCCCAAAATCTAATTGCACTGAATTTGACACACTGCTTTTATTATACTGCAGGATTTGTTACCCCATTGGGGTATGTCTCTGTGTAGAAATCACAGTCCAGAAAATATTTCCAAATGCCTACATGTGCACTGACCCAAGCAAGCTTTAAGAGGTGGTCGTACTTTAAAAAATGTGAATTGTGCAAATGTGAAAAGAAAAATAAATAAAATTGTGGCACAAGGAGAGAAGTGCTGAGGTTAAAAAAGACCAGAAGAAACAACAGTTGCCAAAGAGAGATTGTGTCTCCCATCACGTACTTTTGTTTCAGACAATATTTCGTATTTGAGAAGCAGCAGCATTAGGGCTTCCATCGCCAATGGTTTGGTTTGAATTCAATTCAAATTTCAGTTCATTTTTCTACTGTGAAAAGAGTTAACCACAGAGATCTCAGCCCCTTGCACTGTTAAGCACAGCAAGTTGTAGTAACAACCATTAGATCATCACAGCCTGTGCTGCAGAACCCCAGGTCTGCACAGCGTTAGAGACCTTGTGGCACTTCTCTGTGAAGTCACCACTCCACAGTGGAGCTGTAACACAGGTTTTGTGGTCAAATATTGATAGACTAGAATGTACCCTTCATTATATCTTCATTATTGAGCCAGTGAATGTTAACTCTCTGAACGTAAGGGACTGTACTACGAAGAAAAAGCCCAGGAAAGCCAGCTCTGTGGGCAGGCTGTTAGTGTCATCCCACGTGATGTGAGCTGCCAGCTCCGGCAGGGTAAATGGAAGGAGTCTTTGCTTGTCTTTAACACCCTCTGGAGGGAAGGTGCTTGAGACAATTGAACCCCTGACTTCTTCCCACTGAAATCAGAAGTTTTGCCAGTTGTTATGGATGGGGATGCACTTGGCTCCTGAGAGTTAATGCATACAGAGCCCATCACGGTGGCATCTGACCCATCAGCAAACAGATCTGAAGCCACAGGCAGAAGCACATCTGACACCTTCACGCCGCCTTGTTCTGCTGCCGAATCCCTGCCCCTGCCTCTGACCCCACCGAGCATTTGCTGACTCATCAGCTTTGTGCTTTTGCCCTAATTAGTCATATGCAAACACTATTGTATTCAGGAAGTTCTCTAACGTAAGCTGGAGTATAGTGCTGCAATAAAGGTCAAAAAAAAGTGACTAAAGCATCATATACTGTAATAACTTTCTGTTATCAGCCACTGGGAAAGCGGGAAAGAAAATGTATATTCAGAATTTTAGTGGAGTGACGCAAAAGTTTAATAAAGGGGAGGATGTGTGTGTGGGAGAGCATTTGCTTAACGTCTCTCAAGAGCTGCTATAGTATGAAGTGCTTAATTGCAGAACAAGTTTCCACTAACACCCTTCTGAAACACAGCTGGGTTTTGAAGCATTATTCTTTATTATGAGCTCGGGATAAGCATGTTTGGCATGAAAGAAATGTGTCTCATAAGGAGACCACAACACTTACTCACAGCTCCCCAGCCAGTTCATGCTGGGAATTCTGATATCTTTGAACAATCATTTGAGCAGTGTTAGCAATGTGTAGACCAAGGTTTTTCTGCAGTGGTTTTTATTCATGGATCACTAACACATCTTGAGCCTCTGAGGGATTTAAAGTGCTCAGAACCTAGTGTGAGAATACTCAGTGACGAACTCTTTCAACGTATTGCACATTATGTGAATTTGGATAATGGTAATAAAGGTGCACAAGAGGATCTTAAGACATCCATGCTTACGGGCACCAAAATTGTCATTCAAAGAGTGACAGGATTGAAAGTAAGAGCTTACTGGGTAGGATAAGGCAGGTTCTGTAGGTTACAGCTGGGCAGTCCCTGGTCCAGAACACACCAGTGCCACTAGGTCTTTGAAAGGCACTGAGATTGCAGTCAAAGTGCAGAGGAAGCTTTCACTTTCAAGTGTGCCAGGCTCACCAGGAACCTCTTCAACCCCACACTCAGATTAGAGAAGCTGCAACTGCTGCTCTGAGTTGCAGCAGCCTCCTCTAAGGCATGGGAAGTTCCTCTGGTAGCACCACTTCACTATCGAAACTCCCCCAGTGTGTTTCCAGGGGCTCTGATGGGGAAGATGTCACCAAGCCGGGTTTGTCATTTCTGCACCTGCCAGGTGATCTTCCCATTTCATCATGGAAATTCCTTAGAGGTTGTTATGGTGGCTCTGTGACTGGACTAAAATACTGCATGGCTGCTGTGTACAACAGAATTTCTTTCTATGCTTAAGCTGGCTGCCTAAACCTCATTTTGAAAGATAAAGTTCTCTGTGAGCCCTTGGGTAAGGCTTCTTGGTACTTAAGCAAGACACTCGAGGTTGAGTCTTGCTTTGATTATTTCTCTTCCTGAGGCTCCAGTGAGCACAGAAAAACAGAAATATCAGTAGTTCACAGACACACTGCCATGGGCTATTGTGTTGTCACAGCTCATATGCAAAGTAAAGATGGGCTTTGTCAGTGTTTGGATGAAAAACCTTAAAGGAATAAAAGGAGTCTATAGCACCTGAGCCTCTTCTGTATATCTGTCTGCTGTGGGCAGAAGCAATCCATTTCATACAGAAACTCCTTGTGATTGCTATCAAATGTCACAGTCATTGCTTTTTCTTCAAAATAAATAAATAAATAAATATAAACCCCAAACACAGAACACCCATGGCTGTATGCAAAAATGACTGCTTGTTACCTGGAAGTTGGGAACCCACAGCAGAAGTGTTAGGAAGGTGCAATACTGAAACACCATCACTTTGCCCTGCAGGTCTTTCTTACATCACCACACGTGCACACAGAAGCACAAGAATGTCACTTACGCCTGTCAAAGCTGCTTCTTTTTTTAAAGGTATCATTACCTCTGAGCTGCAGACTGAGTAGTCTCATAAGGTTCAGCTCCACATGATCACTTAAGGTCCCTGCTGGAGGGAGCCCACAAGGACCTGCTGAGCTCCATGGAGGTTGCTCCACCTGGAACTGCACCTTTCCTGCCTCCCCACAGTGCTCAGACACATATGACCCTGAGCTAAGGGTACATAGATAAGGCTTTTAATTTTAATTGCTCGGGCTCTGCCCCCAGTTTTCCTCTCCCTGGTCCCCCACGGCTGTGGCCTGACTCCCAATCCGAGGGGCTCCTTGCATGGCTGTGTCAGTGCCAGGTGTCCCATTAAGACTCTGTCCCCTGTCCAGCCACTCCTGCCGAGTCTCCAGGGCCAGCCAAGGTTTGCAGGAGACCCCATGGCCTGAGTGAGCAGTTCCTGAGGATGCCCTTGCCACAGGGGAGCAGGGAGAGGGAAATTGGGGCAGCGTTGGCCTGGATGGGTAACAGGGAAGGCAGTGGGGTCGCAGTGCTTTGGTGCAGCCCCAGTCGAGCCTCCAGGCTCTGCCACTGGGTGTTGGTTGGGGTTTGGGAAGTTGTAAAACTTGCTCGAAATGTGCTTAATTACCCCCGTGTTCTCCTTCTGGGCCGCCCGGCCATGGAGCTGTCTGTTCCCTTTAATTAATGTGAGGTTCTGAACTCTTCAACTGGAAATGGTCTAGAAAACATGTCCTGTGAGGAATGGATGAGGGAGATGGGTTTGTTTAGTCGTCAGAAAAGGAGGCTCAGGGGGGACATCATTGCTCTCCACAAATACCTTAAAGGATGCTTTAGTGAGGTGGGGGCCGGGCTCTTCTGCCACACCTGCAGTGAGGGGACTAGAGGAGACAGCCTTAAACCAGGACAGGGGAGATTTATATTAAACATTAGGAAAAAAATGTTCACTGTTCGGGTGGTCAGCCATTGGAATAGGTTGCCCAGGGAGGAGTTTAAGGCTGGGTGACGTGGTTTGGGTGTGCTGGGGTGGGGGGGAATGGTTGGACTCGAGCTTAGAGGTGTCTTCCAAATTTCGCGATTCTGTGACTCTAAATGTCCTGTTTTTTTACTGTACCATGAAACCTTTGGGAGACGGAGTGGAACCGAGCATTGAACAAAGTTACGTGAGGAGAAAAAGAATAAAAAAAAAAGAAAAAGAAAAAGTGTGCGTGTGTGTGTGTGTGGGGAGGGGGAAATAAATCAAACAAATCATAGCGCTGTGCCCAAGGGGGGTGCGATTTGTGGGGGATCCGGAGTGAGACTGAGCTGGCCCCGGGAAGGACAGGGAAGGGCCGGGAGGCTCCGGGAAGGACTGGGAAGGACTGGGAAGGACAGGGAAGGACTGGGAAGGACTGGGAAAGGCCGGAAGGCTCCGGGAAGGACGGGGAAGGACGGGGAAGGACGGGGAAGGACGGGGAAGGACTGGGAAGGACTGGGAGCAGCCGGGAGGCCCCGGGAAGGGCTGGGAGGCACTGGAAAGGACCGGGAAGCTCTGGGAAGGACTGAGAAGGGCCGAGAGGCTCCGGGAGCAGTCGGGAGGCTCCAGGAAGAGCCGGGAGGCTCCGGGAAGAGCCGGGAAGCTCTGGGAAGGGCCGGGAAGCTCCAGGAGCAGCGGGGAGGCCCCGGGAAGGAGCGGGAGCAGCCGGGAGGCCCCGGGAAGGACCGGGAGGCTCCGGGAAGGACTGGGAGGCTCCGGGAAGGGCCGGGAGCAGCCGGCAGGCTCTGGGAGCAGCGGGGAGGCCCTGGGAAGGACCGGGAGGCTCCGGCAGCAGCGGCAGCAGCGGGAGCAGCGCCCCGCACACAGCCCCGCACGTGAGGCGGCGGCGCCCCCGCCCAGCTGGGCGCTCAGCTGACCCCGCGCAGGGGCCGGGCCGCGCCGCCGCTCCTCACTGGCACAGCCGGGCCCCGCGCCGCCCCGGCCCCCGCCCACCGCCCTCCTTCCACCCCTCCCTCCCTGCCTCCCCTCCCTCCCTCCCCGCCGCCGCCGCCCGCACCTCCCCGCAGCCTCTGCCCCGATGCTCTGAGCCCGCGCGGCCCCAGACCCGGCCCCTTCCCCGGCCGCGCCGCCATCTCCGGCCCCGCGGAGCCCGCGGCCGCCTCGCAGCCAGGGAGCCGGCGGCAGCCCCAGCCGCCCCCGCCATGGACAGCCCCGGCGGCGTCACCGACAAGAAGAGGTACCGATGCCGCCCGGCGTCCCCGTCCCCCCCTCGCCCCCATCCCCGGTGCTGCCGGCGCCCCCCGCTTTGTTACCTCCCTCCTTCCCCCGGCCCTCCCCGCGCTCCCTCAGCCCGCGGAGCGCCCCGCTCCTCCATTCCTCCTCCTCCTGCTGCTGCTGCTGCTGCTCTTTCTCTCCTCCTCCTCCTCCTCCTCCTCCTGCTGCTGCTCCTGCCCGCCGTCCACGTCGCCATTTTGTCAGCGGGGGGAGCGGGCCTGGCCCGGGGGACACGGGGGGGACACGGGGGGGACACCGAGGGGACACCCCATCGTCCGGATCGTCCCGGAGAGCCCGGGCTTTGTGTGGGGAAAGGGCCGGCTCGCGGTCTGCAGATACCCAGCTTAAAAATAAATAAATTAATAAATAAATCCCCCCCCCCTCCCCCAAACCCCGCGTTGTTGGGGGGGGGGGTGAGTGGACGGTGTGAGTTGAGGAGGATGAATAATTAGCGCGAATTGGGGAGTGTGTATATATGTGTATGTGTGTGTGTGTATGTGTGTGTGGGGGTGAATAAAAGCCTTAAAAGCCTTTGTTAGGCGGTGAAGTTTAAGGAGCCGGGGGGCCCGGGTGAGCAGGTCCCGGCCGTGCTGCTTTGTGGGGGGATTAATTGCCGCGATGGCCATCTGCAGAAGGCTTGTTTATGTGGATATCGATACCCCCGCCTTGGGTTTTTACATTATTCGCGGTGGGTTTTTGTCTGCCCCTGTGCGCGGGGGTCGCCTGAGCAGGTTGAGCGCAGGGAGGGTGAAGTTGTGTCGGGAAGGAGCCTGGCCGGGCTTGTAAAATGGATGGTGAGCTTTGTGCTGAGCTGGGAGGGATCGGGAGCCGGGACAGCACCAGTTCCCGGCGGCTTTTGGGGATGGGGATGGGGTGGGATGGGATGGGATGGGGGAGAAGCAGCTTTTGGCGAAGCACCTGGGGTGGGGGCTCTGATTCCCGAACCTTTGGTGCCTCCGCTCAAAGCTGGTGGCTCCTTGGAAGCCTGGGAGAAAATGTTGCAACCAAAATGATTATTCTCTGCTCTGCTGCCCTAATTTAGTGTCAGGTCTAGAAAGGGGGTTTGAGGCTTAAGTTGTTCTCAGATCCTCTTTTTTTTTCGTTTATTTGCTTTATTTTATTTTTATTTTTTTGTTTGTTTCTCCCCCCCTCCTTTTGCCCTAGAGCATTTGTTATTTTTTACTTACCATTCTGCCCCACTCGAGTGCTTTTTTTTTCTTTTCTTTTTTTCTCTTTTTTTGCAATTTCCTTATCCTGGATGTAATCTGCTTTCTTCAGAATGTAAGAATCAGTATGCAAAGCTTATCCTTCCTTCCTAAAGGGAGGGCTTAAGAAAGAGAATTTGTTGTTTTCTGTTTCCTGCAGACCGAGTTCAAAGTTGGGAATGTTTCTTATAAAGCAGCAAGGAATATTCAGATTAGTCCTGTTGTAGGGATTTTAATGGAAAACATAAAGCTGTGTCTATGGTATGTTCATCCTGGGGGCTGTGGATGTGCAGTTGAGCGAAGATGGCTAAGAAAAAAGGAAGGATATGAGGTCAGCGGAGAACTTAATTGGAAATCTCAAGCATTTCTCAAGAACCTGGGTTGTTTTAGAAAGGTTTAGGTTTGATGATGTCCATATTCAGAATACCTTGAAGGGAGAAGGCCTTTGGGTCCTGTTCTGTATCGTCTCTGATGATAAAACTTTGGCTGATTGTATATAAAGTACACCTCAATTTTGGCATGGGTTAAGATCCTTTTATTCCTTGCCTCTCTCTGTGCTTGCATTGGATAGTGTTTATCTCTTGATAGTTAAGGTGAAGCTTGTTGTTTATTTCATTTCATGCTGTTAGATGCAGAAATTATGGAATTTGACCAAGTTTGTGTCTCAGTCTTACACAACTGAAATTTAGTCATTACTATCTGGAGGTGTGGATTTTTCTACTGATCTGTTGAATCCATTCTTTGATGTAGTTCCAGGCTTCTCGTATATTTACAGGGGTCAAGATTCCGTAAGAAATCAAGTATCGGCACCATGATTAGATACTGAGTTATTTGGGTTTTAGCCATTCCTCAGTAGTTGTATCACTTTGATGTGCTCCTGGATTTTCCCCCAGGTGCTACAAGGAGCTGTTTCAGTGCTTGGAGTGGGTGAAACAGTGTTGCTGGGAGCTTTGTTTGCTTATCGACTCCAATTTGAGCCAAATTTAGGGCTTTTGCTGAGAAGTATGAGATTTCCCTCAATATTCTTTTAACAAACTCCTGTGCAGATGGCTGATGCAATGAAGTTTTTTCTGAGGTCTGTGGTGTGACACTTCACTGTTAGCAGAGGAATTCTTGGACCTTTTTTAAGTAAATGAGCCATTTAGGGTTACTGGTTAGTTTGGTAGTGGCTTGCAGCTGGTAGATAATCCAAGATTCATTTATTCTACTGTGTTTTAAGTCCTTACAGCATAAAATAGGTATTTTTAATGGTACGAGTGCTAAATAAAAATGAGAAATGATTTATGGAGTGCTCATTCTCAGCCTGAAGATGGTATAAAAAAGGATTGAGTGCCTTGCAGAAGAACTTCAGCTTTTCAGTTTCTCGGAGTTGGGCCTTGAAACTTAATTTTTAGTGTCTAAGGGGGATGATCTGAAAGACTAGGTTTTTTTCTGCTGGATCTTTGCCACTAAAGTCCAGCTCCAGGATTTGCTTGAGGAGCCTGTGTCCTGTGCTGCTGGCTCTGAGGGGCAGTGGCTACTGCTGGTTTTCTTAAACCTGTGTGAGGTCTTTAGGATTGTATGTGCCATTGCTTTTGTCTGATAATTTCTTTCAGCGCTGGTGGAACTGAGCCACCATTACTGGAGTTGAAAGTGAATACAAAAACCTTTTGTATATAGTCTAACTGTGTCTCTCTCCGAGTTGTAAGAAGAGGAGAAATCTTTCAGTAAATCTCCTTTTAGAGTCTCCCCACAGGTATGGGGGAGGCTGAGTGGTTTCTGGCTTTCAAAGCAGTGGTTTTACTGCTTTCTGGATTGTTTGCTTTGCCATAGGGCTTACCTGATGGCAGTCCTTGTGTTGTCTGTTCTTTGCGCTTCCTCAAACACGAAACAGTTTTGTGAATTCCTGCAATAAAAGTGCTCAGAAATGGCTTCCCATTGCCCACTAAAGATCAAGGGGGACAGCACAGTGCTCTCCCCTTCCTTCTCAACATCAAGGCACTGAAAGTCAGGGAAAAATAGCTGTGGAGGATTTCCTTACTGCAGAAATTTTCCATAATTTTCCTCTGTTGGTGCTTTGGTTTCCTTTTATCTAGTGAAGGTCTGATAATTTGGCAGTATGCTGATGGAAACAGCGGGAGGTTTTCTGGTTTTTGTTTACAGTCATGCTTGCTTTGCCCTTTAAAACACGGTGTCTCCAGGCTGCAGTCTGGGTCTCTTGGTTGGGATGCCTGAAATACCAACAACCAGTCCACACTAAGCCAAGAGGGCTACTGAGCTGCGATCAGATGGTCCAGGTTGTCAGGTGGTCTGTAGTAGGGCGATGGGATAATAAGAGGTTTTTATTTCAAGTACTTTCAAGCTTTTTTGGCAACATTGCCTTCTGCAGAAATGCTTTCCTTTCTGGTGTCTCTAGAGGGAAGCACATCGTTGACCACTTTTGGAAGGTGAGGGGGAACAAATGTAGCTGCAAACTGTTATCAGCAGCTTAAATCTGGCAGTTAAGTCAGCTATTGGTTTAAAGGTGGAGGTGTGAAGTGGATAATCCATTTTATTCTCTCGTTTAATTGCCATCCCCATCTTCTGGTTGGTTTCTCTCTTATCAGAAATGCCCATCAAGGGTTTATTTAGGTTAGGCTAGGATGCTATGTCCTTTGTAAGCCTTGAGGAGGTGAGAAGCGTAGTTACCTACTGTCTTTCTACTGCCACCAGAAGAGAGGCCAGAGAAGACCATCCTGCTGTCCTGGGTAACACCTCAGTCAGCAGTATCACTCATGCATTTACTTACAGGTGCTTCTTCCTCTGCACATTGTGAAAGCAACCATAGACCTTTGTTCCCCCCTATCCTTGAACTATAATGCCTGGAGTTTATAAGGCTGGTTCCAAGACACTGATTGCTGATGGTGAAGTGAAAAAAAAAAATAAGTCAATAAATATTAATAACACTGGCAAGTGTCAGCAGCATTGCAGTGTAAGCCCAAACTCTTCTGAGGTTCTTAAGATTGCACACATTCCCTCTGGTGTGCTTCCAGCTTGGAAGCCTCGAGGACTCTTGCTGAGCCTGTGTAACATAGTGGATTGAATTCTTGAGTGTGTTCATGTTGTTCAATAGTAATATTGCATCAATTTATGTCAGTGCTGGATTTCAAGTAGGCTTGCTTAAGATCTTTCATATTAAAGGGGACATTGAATGACAGAAGCTGCTGATTTTTGAGTATTCTTTTTTTTTTTTTTGTACTGCAGAAGAGAACTTGGCAGTATTAGCTCAATTTATTCCTGAAGAGCTTGGTGTTATGATAGAGTGTGCATTGCTAAGTAAACCCAGGAGGGAAGTCCTGCATGGATCAATGGTGGCATACAAGAGCATCAAGCTTTTCCTGATGATACTGTTCTTCCAAGGAGATGCAAATACCAATCCGATTACAAGATGTGTTCTTTAAAAAACAAACAGCTTCAAAACCAAAACAAATCTTGCAAGAGCCTTACAGGAAGGCGCAGTAACCTGTACCCATTCCTAGCAAGCTGATGTCCAAAAGGAAGGAATGTTCCAGATTACAAGTCATCAGCTCAAACTGCTTCTTTTATCTTAACGTACACAGTTATATGGGCAGGTGTTTACATGCCTCAGAAAAACCACCTAGGCAATGCATGGGAAGAACTTGGACCTTAATCATCTTTTCATGTTGTAACAGACCTTTCTCTTTTGAATCCGAGAAAATTCGAGCATTTTGAGCCTCTCTTGAGAAATCTCCTTTGTATTAGAGCAGACAGAAGAGCATGCAGGAAAATCTGAGTTTTCCAGGGAGTACTGCTCTGAAATAGGAGGCACGTGAGGGTTTTATGACACTGGGGACTACAAAAATGGCCCAGGAGAGAAGGTGTGCCTTTGTAATTTAACTAATGACTGGAAATTCAGGGGAGATACAGGTTTCCAAATTACCATTGGATATGAAGGCTATTAAGGTTTTCCTCTACTGAGATCGCTGCTATTTAGCTTAGAATAAAAGTCTGTATGAAAATTAAGTTCTGAAATTATTTGGAACATGAAATCAAGTGATTGCATGCCAGCATATATATTTTTTTAAATACAGTTTACGTAGGTGACGAACACTTCAGGGCTCTTTGATGTGGAGCCACAGCCTCAGTTGAAGCTACGCCTGTTCATACCAGCCTGGGGGTTGGGTCTGAGATCTCAGAGTCAGTGCATTGATAAAAAAGTTTCATTGTGTGTGTAATCTGTCATTTCTTCCTGTTGAAGTCTGATCATACTGGGACTTGTACAGAAATGCAGCCTTTTAAAACCTTGAGATATTTTAGTATACCAAGACATTCAAAATGGCTCTGCTGGCACCGAAGAACTGGTGCTTCAAGATGATCCTTCAGTCATTCCTTAAAGATATCCAATACATAACAAACTGTGTGTGTTAGGAGAGATGCTGTGCACCTTCTGTTTAATTTGGTGTGAATGAACGCTCCTTAAATGTTTTGAGAGGAAATGTTACAACAAATCTTGTAACTCACTACATTAAAATAGAGCCTGAACTTCAACAGCAGAATTGAGGCTACTGAATCAGCAGCACTGATTATGTTCACAGCAGTGGAAGGTTTTACCAGGCAACTTATTTAATGGCTTTTTTACTCAATTTGTAATGCTCCTGGAAGTGTTACCTGAAAAAGATGGCCTGTTTTGTTTACCAGAATGAGTTCTTTCTCTGTCAATTCTAAACCAAAACTTAAAGTGATGTCACTTCATGGAAACTTATGCAGTCCAAGAAGCAAAAGAATTTGAGGCCAAGGCTCCTGTTTTTGCTCACAAATGAGAATAGTAAATGGGCCATTACATTAGAAAGGAAGTTACTAGAGGCTTACCTCCTCTTTGCATCCTGCTTGGCTCCATTGGAAGAAGATATGCTCCAAGGAACAGAAGACTGGAAGTTATCCACATCAAATATAAAGGCTGCAGCCTCCACTAGCTAAACTAAAGACAGGAATGGTTTAGCTGGGGACATAAATATTTGGTGCTCAGTCCTTCAGACTTTAGAAAGGACTTTTTTACCTGCACCCTATTGAATCTACTGGATGCTGAACTGACTTTGCTGCAGGCTTTCTGTCCTAGCTATTGTGTTTTTCTTGACTGCTCAGTGGGTCTGTTTGTTCTTTATTCATATAGAAAAATAAAAGTTGAAAGTTGATCTCTCTTACTTTTGTTCCTTTTTTGTTTTGTTTTGTTCTTAAAAACCTTTGATCACAAAATACCCTGTTAACTGAAAGCACTTGAGGAACTTGAGGTGAAGGGATGAGAACTTGGATTGAAGCAGTAAGGGAAAATGTCCAGCCTCCAGTCTAAAAACCTGAATGCAATGAATAAAATAGATAATGTTTTAAAGCCATGATTTTGTTACTTTATCAAGAGTCTGCATCTGTCTGAAGATAGACCAGTTCGTAGCTAAAACATTGTTAACTGACAGCCTGAGAGATATCTCGGGGATATGTTTTGCATCACTTTTTGTGAGCTTGGTAGAAGCAAAAGCAGGAAGGCTGAAGGGAGGAGAGCACTTAGTGTCTAGTTCTGTCAAGCCCATGTTCAGATATCTCTTTTAAATAGCTCTGATTTTTCTGTAATAATAAACACAATTTAACTACCATGTATCTTTCATCTTGAAGGGCAAAGCACAACTAATTAGGAAAGAAAAAAAAAAGATATATTCAAGGAAAAAGCCAAATAACCTAGCTAAAAGAAAAAGAATTTTGCTACAAACCACCACTGTATGCCATGTGGTTATTTTGAAATACTAAATTATCATGCAAAGGTAAACTATCAGTGGGTTACATTGTGTAGTGAGACATAGTGGAATCACTTCACCACTATGTGAATTAGAAATTAAAATCTTGGAAGCTTTTACCTTCTTACTCACACCTTCTAAGAGGGGACGTAGCTGGAGTTTCAGGTCAATTCAAGGCCAAATCCACATGATGGATAATCTTGTCAGTGTGGTCCTGTGCTGGCTTCAGGACTTTCAGGCTCTGCTGCTGGCTCTTAGGCCATAATTTACCTGTCTGTAAAATGGGTGTTTATATGGACTTCATGGTCTTGGTAGTACTTCACTAGGAAAGCTGATGTGTGGCCCAGTGGACTCTCCTCTCACTGCCTCTCCCCACTGTCATTTTGCAAACCGCAGTGGGTTTTGGAGTGTTTGTGCTGCTGTAGCTAATTCAGGCTGAACTGCCTGCCTGCTCTCCTGATTTGTTAAGAGTTTTATCAGTTAGGGGCTTTCTGGTGGTGGTCAAGCTATGGTAAATGCCTGTAACTACCCTCGTACAAAGAAGATGGTTTAAATTCCTGTTAGAAAGTAACAAACAATGAATTTTAATAGTTTACATACAGAGGTGTTGTCTCTGCTTGGGTACTCTGTGAGTTTCTGAAGTTAAATGTCTTTTAAGTCATTCTTACTGTATCTAAGGAATTCGTGTTCTTTTCCTGAGTTGGATTAGTGGGCTGTGGTGTTCATTAATTCATGAAGAGCAAGACTTTCTTCTGTGTAATCACATGTTTGTGATTACACATGAGATTGGGATTTGGAGGGGTTTTGTTATTTTTTTTTTTCTGATAGGTTTTTATTTGTTTGTTTTTGGTTTTTTGTTTGGGGTTTTTTGTGGTTGTTGGTTGGTTGGTTTTGGTTTTCTGGTTTTGAGTTTTTGTTTGGTTTTGTTTGTTTCTGTTTGGTTGGGTTTTTTTGTTTGGTTTTTATTTGTTTTGTCCTTGTTTGGCATTTTCCTCACAAGAACTCTCTATGCAGACTATAAAATAAGAAGAACTGGTAAATAAAATTGGCCATAATGATGAAAGCAATGATACTTAAAAAGGAAATCATGTCAAAGCAAGACTCTGGGTGATGTTTGTGTGGGTCCAGCTCAAGACTTGATAGTGTTAATGCTACAGCTCTGTCCCTCATTGAAGTTGATCAGCTTTGATTAAAAAATATTTTTAAGGGGATAAGGGGGCAAGCTGGCATGTTCTCCATCTATGCCAGGTGGAAGATGAGGAGCTTTTGGGTGGGTTGTCTTGTTTTTTTTTCACTTTAGAAGAATATTTGCATCATTAGCTCCCCATATATCCAAATAGTTGGATTCTCTTTCACTATAAATACATTTTTCATATGAAGTTGTCTATAGGGTAGTTCCACTGTTTTAGTTTCTCTGTGCTAAGTGCAGGGCTTGCCTGGAACTTCTTTCCATGGAGGAATAATTTAGCCAGCTCTGGATAAAATAGAGGTCTAAACCAGTGAATAAAAACAAGTGGCTGCATATTCAGTACAGTTGAGAGAGTAGAGCTCTGTTGTAACACACCCTTTGGCTATAGGTGAGAGTGGTCAGCGTGGACTTGCCCAGGGTTGAGCCCTTCACACAGTCCCCATGAACATAGCTGGTTACTCCGGGTGTTCTGCTTGGATACGGCTGCAAACTGGGAGCTGGTCCTCTGTCTCATACAGCTGTGCTGGCAGAAATACCTGGATTAAGCTGGGCCTGAAAAGATGACCAAGTGTTACACCAACTGCAGGAATGAGTTCAACTTGAAAAGCGAAATACAAGGCTAATTCCAGGTACTGGAACTTTCTGAAGTTCCAATACCATCCTGATGTCATATACTGTTAATGTACTATTGTATTGTAATAACTGCATCTTTTTTTGTGTAATGAAGGAAAAGTGAGCTATGATATAGTGGATGTTGTCTTTGTGACTCCATTTCTAAGCCAGGTATTTCCCATACCAGTTTTACCATCTGATAAAATACAACAGGAGAGAGGTTGTATTTAACATTGATCTATTCTGTGAATCTTGTACTGGCAAATGGTGGGAACTAATGGCAGGACTGAAAAATAGTTAAAGCTTAATAAGGAGATGTTACCAGATTTGAGGCACCTTATTCATTTGGTTTACATCGTTTTCACATGGTGTATTTCTGTGAAACTTAAAGAACAAATAATACAATAAATACAAAGAAACTTGATACTAGAAAGCAATTCTAAAGAGAAAAATGTGAATTACTGTCAGATATTTGTAATTTTTTTTAGAATGTTCTCAAAACCTGGATCAAGAAAAGTGCCTGGATTAATACGTTCACAATTTAATATGTTGAAAACACCTATAGGGCAAAATGTATCCAGTTAGGATAGGAGAAAGGCTAGAAAATCCATAACTGTAATAAAGCAACATACAGAAAACCCACTGGTTTTTTGTGTTACTCTAATATTGTGTACACAATGTAACATTTCCTTAACACTGCATGGCCATTTAAGAAGGCTGGGAGGAAACAAAGTGGACCATTTTAAATCTAGTTGTATTCAATTAAAGTTTATCAGTTACTGATGATATTTTCCAGCGTTCTTTTTGATCTATTTCCTAGTGGTAAATAAGCAGGAATTAATTAGTATATACATGGCCATTGTTTAGTTTTACACTGAAGGAGATGAAAACTGTGGGCCGTATTCAGACAATCGTGGACTGACTTACAGGAATATGCCATGGTGGGCAGAGGGGTCTTTGGGATGGTGTGGGGAACTGCTCTGGCCCAAATGGTTCCTGTGACCATAAGGGCAGGAGTTGCACAGTGGAGTGAGTAGAGAGGCCACATTAACATCTGAGAGTGGTGTTCACGGGATTGGTTCTGGGGTGCTTTGCTCTGAAGGCAGTTGGGCCAATTCTTGCTGTAAAACTTTGTTTCTATTCACCATGCTGTATTTTAAAGTCTTTTTGATTGGAGGCAGAGGGTGGGAGTCTAGGTTATATCCTTTAGCAGAGCTCTTGGTTCAGCTGCGGTGAATGCTGGTCATTAAATACCCTTTTGCTCTGAGTCTCTAACTTGAATATCTTCTGGAACTCAGATTTTATTCAGCTATTGCTTGTAAACTTCTTTTATATATAAAAAGTGCCTGGTATTGGGTTTAAAGGGGTCAGTGAAACACTGCTATGTGTGAGTTATGATGAATAATGTGTTTAGGATTGCTCTCTGCTTCTGTATTCTGTAGCAGAAATACAAAATGGAAATGGATGTCTGGCGTTGAAATTATGCAGGACAAATCATAACTGCAAATTCATGCAATCTCCTGTCCAACACCAGCATTTCTGATATTTTCACTGCATGTATAATCCACTCTTCAGCTGAGATTTTCTTCAGACTCTTTGGGTGTTTTTGTTCTGTGCAAGACTGACAGCAAGAGGTTGCAATACAGCTCTCAGGCTTGGGGTTGTTTTAAACGGAGCTCAGTTCCACTTCTGTGGAGTGGTACTTCTGTTGTGAAGATCATGAGTTGTAGACAGGGACAGTTCTGAAGAGAAGTGATATGATTTATTTAAACTGATTTTGTGGTAGTTCGCATCTTGCTGTTTAAAGTCCTCTTCCTTGAGCTCCTTTTTTTTTCTTTTGGCCCCCAGTTGAGAGAATGCTCACTTTGGAAATACATTTTCTTTACAGAAATTCAACATCATTTAATTGGCTACACAGAAAATTGTGGGCAGCTACATATGCTGAAGTGTGTTTTTTTGTTTACTTTATGCAACTGTAAGTAACAAAGAGTAGTTGCAACAGTAAAGGATTTTTTTTTCCTTTTTTTTTTTAATTTGGTGGCATTCAATGTTGAGGCAACAATGACTTCACTTGGTAATTAAACCTCATTTGTGAAAGACCTTTTCCCTATTAATTTGATCCATTAAAGAAATGCTCTTTGAAGCTGGTAGTTAATCTTCCTATTTAAATGGCTGGGTTTTACTCAGATTGGTTACAGCTTAGGTTTAAATAGCAGCTAAAAATAGCAAACTGTTGTGCTGTACAGTTTAAACATCTATCTATAGTAGTAGCCTTTCTAGAAAGGAAACACATAGTAAAAGGGAGAGGAGACACTTCTGCTCAGACAGCGCTGGTTGGTACGAGCATCACCCTTTTCCTTGGGTTTTGTGGATCTCACAGTCAGGCAGCACTCCCGCCGGCAGCACTTGAGGATCTTACTCTGGGATTAATTGTTAACAGAAGCACTATGAGCTCGATTTGAGCTGTCCCTCAGTCGGTAATTAATGATTCCATGGTTGTGAGAAGTTTTGACTGTTCCTGTTGAAGGCTGCTGCTACTTGTGCTAAAACCTGGCAAAAATCTAGAAACTACCCAAAATACTTTAAAAAGCATTAGGCTGTCAGAAAGAAAATGCAAGGGCTGAAAGCCCAGCTTGTGAGGTTACCATCTATTTTCATCTCTTGCGTTGTCCTTCACTACGTGCCTTGTGTGATTCACACAAGCCTGACAAACCTGTGGACTTGAAGTGCACTCATTGCCAAAGCGGGGTGGGGGGAGTTAACTTAAAAGTGTCTGCAGTTGAAAAGGAAGCCATGACAAAACTGCAGGCATCTGGGTGAGTAGAAACCAGTTACTTCCAGTAATTCTCCCTTGAGTTTCTATTGTAGGATAAACTTTCAGCAGGTGATGGAATCTTGAATGAGTGGGTAACAAAGACAAATTAGAGGTGTAAAGGTGAATGTGTCTAAGGCATCAGAATTGCTTGTGCTACTGTCATGGTTTCAGCTGGGATAGAGTTAACTTTCTTCCTAATAGCTGGTGCAGTGCTGTGTGTTGGATTTAGTATGAGAATGATGTTGATAACACATCAGTGTTTTAGTTGTTGCTGAGCCGTGCTTAGGCTGAGTCAAGGACTTTCCAGTTTCCCATGCTCTGCCAGTGAGGAAATGTACAAGGAGCCAGGAGGGGACACAGCCAGGACAGCTGACCTGAGCCGACCACATTGATATTCCAAACCACAGAACATCATGCCCAGTGTATAAACTGGGGGAGTTGGCCGGGAGGTGCCGGTTCTCTGCTTTGAGATGGGCTGGGCTTTGGTCAGTGGGTGGTGAGCAATTGCATTGTACATCACTTGTCTGCCTTGGGTTTTGTTTCTCTCTCTCTTTTTGTTGTCTCCCTGATGATTAAAACTATTATTTCAATTATTAAACTGTCCTTATGATAGTCCATGGGTTTTACCTTTTTCTGGTTCTCCTCCCCCTCCCACCAGGGCGGGACAGGTAGCGAGCAGACAGCTTTGTGGTCCTTAGTTGTGGGTTCGGGTTCAACCACGACAGTTGTCTTTAAATATCTTTGACAGAATTGAGTTATAGTGAAATCTGTGGTCCAAGAAATGAGGACAAAGAGAATCCAGATGTTTTTTCACCTCCACCCTTAGTTTTTCACCATGAGAAAAGGTATTTGAGGCCTGTCCTCAGTGAGAAATGTTTAATCAGTCAGGTTAAATAGCTAAAATATTTTTGCAGTATTGTTAAAGGTCAAACTTTTCGTAATGGCTCTTTCTGGATATACCTGTATGTCAGGAGCCTCCAGCTTCTCAGACCAAGATATCCATGACTAGAGCAGGAACATCTGTTGTCACAAGGAAATTGAATGTGAAGAAATCTGCAAGATGGGGAAATACTGTTAGATATTTTAGGCTACCCTTCTGAGGGACATGAGCTTATATTCACAGAAACCAGTAGAACTATTGTATGTCCAGAGATTTTTACAACTATAATTCCCATAAGTTAGCTTTCCAAATATCTTCGTTATCATTATGTTGATTTAATAATGTTTCTTATTACATAAAAATAGTATTTCTGTGATCTAGTAGCCTGATTTCGCTGCCAAAGGAGAAAACATAATCCTGTTCTTGGGTCTTATAGAATTTATGACTGTGAAAATCAAGCAGCTAGTGCTTCCTTCTGCTGGCAGTGGCAGGAGGCAGGAGAGAACAGTGGGATTGGGAATGGGTAAGAATGCCATGCAATTTTATGAAGTTGGAAGAAAATAAGGTAATCATAGAAGAGATTCTCATGGCTTACTCTGCCTTTATCATGGGTTATTAAACTTCTTTCATGTTTCAAGGAAAATGTTTCCTTTGTGTTTCAAGCTTCCATCGTCAGTTGTAATAGTATTGTCGCTTGCATGTTTCTGTCTGCTGTGTGTAGGACATCAGGTAAAGGACTGAAAATGTGTTCTTTTGGTTATGTATTTGACTACTTATATTGAAGAGGGAAGATTTAGATTAGATATAAGGAAGAAATTCCTCACTGTATGGGTAGTAAGGCCCTGGCACCAGAGTGCCCAGAGAAGCTGTGGCTGCCCTGTCCCTGGAGGTGTTCAAGGCCAGGTTGGATGGGGCTTGGAGCAGCCTGGTCTAATGGAAGGCGTCCCTACCCATGGCAGGGGGTTGGAACCAGATGATTTTTAAGATCACTTCCATCCCAAACCGTTCTGTGATTCTGTGAATCTGGTTAACTGTGTCCCAGGCAATATTAGCCCATGATTTGCCTTGCTTTGTAATTTGTGGTACCTCTCACAAGATGTGTGCTAAGTAAAAAAATCCGCAGACTAAGCAATGTGAATTTGGCAGTGGTAGTACATGGCTTTCAGGTCGAGTGAAATTTGAAAAAAGTAATTTGGAAACTGCAACTGTCTTTTGTATCTCAAGTATGTGCAAAATGGAGATAGGGTGCCTTCAGAAGACATAAATGTATAAAAAGAAAAATGGGCAAGAAAAATTTGGAGCTCCCATCTCAAAATGTTTAGTTCAAAACTCACGTGACAGATGCATGAGGCAGATGTGAACCAGTGTGGGTGCTGGGAAAAGGGGGAATTATCTGTGTTACCAACCAACAGTCTCAGTTGTTTCGGTGCCTGCTCTCAGTGAGCTCTTCTTTACCTCATGTGTTGTGGGGGAGGCAAGTCTACAGAGGCAGTGAAAGGAGGACGAGAGTTTTCCAGTATAGGGGAGACTATGGAAGGGGCTGTACTGGAGAACGAGTTAATCGTAGAATCATCATAGAATCAGAATGGTTTGGGTTGGGAAAGAGCTGGGAAAGAGACTTTCTGGATCACTTGAAAAGAAGGATATCTCATGCTGAATCAGTATCCTTGTTCATCTGACTTGTGAGGTGGGCTTTGTAATAATGGTAAAAAAGGATGAACTTGGAGATTGTACAATGATACCAGAGCATTGAGCTGGAAATAACCTACTTTGTAGTTATGTTGAATGGACTTGAGGGGTTAGGATTTGGAGACTGGAGAGGCAGCAGTCAAGGTATGAGATCAGCAGGAACAGTTCTGAGTCCATACGTGTCTGTTTGAAGAACTGATCTTGGTTCAAATCCAAACTCTGTGGGTTTGAATTCAGTCCTGGCAGAGCCCAATGGGGGCAGAACTGGATACAATTACCCTTTTAAACTGGGGTTTTAAATTATTCAACTTCAAGAACTAGTTAATTGGCCTCTGGGCAGCTTAGTTTCAAATTTAACTTTCACAGAGAACTCTGTTTTCTTTGCTGACCCCAAATTTGTTTGTTTAGGATCAGCTCTGAACGCAGAAAAGAGAAGTCAAGAGATGCAGCGCGGTGCCGAAGGAGCAAGGAGTCAGAAGTGTTCTATGAACTCGCTCACCAGCTGCCCCTGCCCCACACTGTGAGCGCACACCTGGACAAGGCGTCCATCATGAGGCTGACCATCAGCTACCTGCGCATGAGAAAGCTGCTGGATGCTGGTAAGGCAGAATCTGGGAAAGGGGATGGAGGGATATTGGGGAAGAAGCTATCTGTGAAACCTACCAGCAGGAAAATAAATACATTAATAGTTGTGTCCTTTTCTCTGGAAAAGGTGGAAGATCTTAAAGTAGAGATTGCCTATTGACAATGGCACAGGAAAAATATGGTCACTGTTCAACAGACTTTGTTTGTCCCTTTCTAATCTAGTGGTCCTGGTTGGCTCATCACAGCTGTAGTGCCATTTTCAGTCACATTTGGCATTTCTCCCAAAGTTAATTTCCTTTATTTAACCTTCTTTTCCCCCTACACTTATTTGTTCCAGCTGTGCTTTACTCAGCTCTAGGTAGTTGGTGCAAGGCTTATTATCCCCCTAATATAAACTGCAAGGAATATTTTTGTAATTTGTGCTCCACTGAAGGTGAAGTTAGCTGAGGGGATGCTGTCTCTGCAGTTACACCTGCCCATGCAACTACAGGAGTATCTGAGGTTACGAACCAGTATCTGTATAGTGTGCTGTGGGTGCTGCACTGGTTATTTGTACTCATGCACATCTACCTTTAGTATATGGAGGAGTAAGTTCAGTAGCCAGACTCTGAAATCTCTCCCAGCAAGCCCTTGAGTGAAGTTTTTGAGATAAATGGTAATATTTTTGCCATATAAACTTTTTCCTTAAGGTGGAAAGGTTTATTGCTTAATGCACAAAAGCACAGAGGGTTAACCTCAGTCTTGATTTTCGGTGATTTGTGATACCATTACTGGAGCTTGAAGAATTGAACTGATCACTTATCTAAATGAATTATAGTGGTTTTGAATGGTCCTGCAAGACTGGCTTCTTGCAGACTGCTGCACATTCCTGATGGTAAGTGAAGAATGGGTGGTGTTTACTTAAACAGAAATGTGTGGCTACTTGCAGGTGAGCTGGAGACAGAAGCCAAAATGGAGAAGGAACTGAACTGTTTCTACTTGAAAGCTCTTGATGGATTTGTCATGGTTCTGTCTGAAGATGGGGACATGATTTACATGTCTGAAAATGTGAACAAGTGTATGGGACTCACTCAGGTGAAATACTGTTTTCTAAGAAATACTGAATTTCCTAAGACTGTTTCAGATCTGTAAAAGCTGTTCTCTTTTTGTATACGTGAAGTTAAACACCCATATACCTTCTATTTTTTTGCAGTTTGAGTTGACGGGGCACAGTGTATTTGATTTCACTCATCCATGTGATCATGAAGAGCTGAGAGAAATGCTTACACACAGAAATGGTGAGGAGAAAGAAAAAAATGAATTTAATTTCCTTGTGGATAGTTCCCATTGGCATTAATACAGTTAGATGTCTGCCAGAAAGTGGTATTGAGTGAACAAACTAGTGTGTTTTTTCTGCTTAAATCTCAAAATAAACCTTGTTGAGAGATACTAACAACAGAAATAACCAAAATGTTTTGGCAATATCCTAATTATAGGAGAAATGAGACTTCATTAGTACTCTTTAATCTAACAGAATTAATGACTAAAATGGAGTTCTTGAGGGTTGAAAGAATTCAAGTGCCTACAGGAATAAAATTAGAGGTAGGCTGAATGAGAATGATTTCAAGCAATTACTGTAGAAGGACATGGAGAAATTCAGATGATGCATTTGTCTTAGTCTGGGCTTGCCTTTACAGGACAACTGAAAAGCAAGTGCTTTCTTCCAGAAATCTGTGATGGTATACTTAAGAGACAAAAAAGATAATGTATTTAAATTTTAGAACACCAAAAAAATAATTGGGAAATACTTGAATGGCCCCCAAAACAGCTTTGGGATTGATGCTTCTGTGCACCTTTTAGTTGGTGCATGAAATTGGTATCTTTTCACAGACTTCTGACTCTGCCTTTCTCCATCTGAGGAAACAGAACACTGTGTTCATGTGTTCTGTATGCTTTTGAATTTAACAGTTGCCCATGAATTACTGCTGTTATGCCTTCTAAAGATTTGATGGTGACTAGAAAAACTTGGCAGCCCATGTGCCTCCAAACAATTTTGATTTACTCAGTAGTTAGGAGTCTAAATCTGACCTGTTTCATCAAACGAGTTATATGGACTCTGAATCCAGATAGTGATGAATTACTAAACCTGACCTCTGCTTTTGTGTAGCACTATAAATCAGAAGTCTTATGTTGTCATCCTGTTAATTGAGTGGAAGAGACTTGATAAGATAACAGCATTAAGGGCCCCGACTTTGATTTTGTAAGCATTTTGTAAACTTGTCTGCCCTTAGTATTAAAGTATATTTCTAAGGCTAGATTAGACTCCCCCCTGCCCCCGCTTTTGGAATACAGTAATGCATCTTGGGGGTGGGGAAACAACTTCCCTAAAGCAGTGGAAAAACCCTTGGTTTTGTTGCAAAAAACATATTCTTAAAAATGTCATCTCACTGAGTTTCATGCAAACCAACTCTAGCATGTCTAAATTGGCCAGACTGGAATAAGATGTCTGGAAAGCATTATTACAAAAGCTGTTTTGCAAATGTAGTTGGCAGACAAAAGTCTGAATTACAGTAATAAGAGTACATTTTTATATTTATTAGTATTCCCAGGTTGCGTTCTACTGCAGCTCTTACATCAGTGGAATTATTTTGGTTTTGAATTGAGTATTAAATATTCCCCTTTGGGATTGTACAAGTGCAAGTGAATATGAATGTGATTGGCAGAAACAGAACTGCGTTCTCATTTTATGAAGCTGCTTTTTAAACTTTCAAAGCTGGTGATTTTAAAAAATAATGTGTGATGCTGAATCAGACTTGAGAAAGTTGCTCCATCTTTTAGAGTTGCTCCTTAAAGCAGAACCTTAAGCATCAGGGTTTGGTAACTGTAATGTTGTGTGATCTTCAATTATCAGTTTCTAGACTGGTTTAGCTCTTTAAAAAAAATATTGAATTAAAGAAGTGTTGGTTGCTTTTGTCAACCCTGCTTTAGTTCTCCTGCCCCTTTATTGAGGATATTTTAATGTGGCATAAAATGGGCTTCACCCTGTTAGTCTTTGCCTCTGCTAGAAGCAATAGCAATGTAGCATAGGGGTTTAATGTTTTTCTAAGTCATTTTTTAAACTAGTAGCTGCAGTGCAAGCCACCATGAAGGATTTCATACCTGCTATTATCTGTGGAGGATGAGAGCAAATTATTGTATCAACTTGTATCAGCAGCAAGGTCGTGTTCGCAAACTTCTCCCTCTGCCGTGACTTGGTCCTTGCTCCTCAGCAAACGGGCCCTTCCACTGCTCCTTCTCCTGGGTGCTTTATTTCCTACTTCCACACATTGTGAGCTGCTTGCAGCTCTCCTGATACCATCAGTTACATTTTCTTTGCCCACAAGAGCGTAACCAGTAATCAGCTCTGAAAGGTTCTCCCCTGTAAAGGCAAAATCTGATAGCTGCTGTTAGCAAGTAAGGCTAAAAAATTAGTGCTGCTGACACTGATTTGTGTTAGGGTTTCTTGACTTTTTTTTGTCTCCAAGAATGCTAATAATGTGTTTAAAAACTTGGTCCCTGTTTACTCCAAGAGTGTAAATCACAGTGGAAGCATTTGGATGCATGTAAACAGCAGAATTATTAGTTCTGAATTAAAAAATTTAAAACTACTGCAGTCCTGGAATGCTACAGGCCTGAAAGGTATTTGGTTTGAACCTCCCCATAGTGAATTACTATAATGCATTTCAATGGAAACCAACTCAACAGGGCTTCTCATTCTGCATGTGCTTTTCTTGTCCTCTGCCACAATGAAAAAATATTAAATATTTAAAATACTAAATTTTCAATCAGTCTTTTTCCCCACCCCTTTTTCTTGATATCTGTGAGTGTGGAATTGGCTACAAATACAGTACTGATCTTAAAACATTGGAACTGGGCTTGCAGAAGGCTCTCCTGTGAGGACAGGTTGAGAGAGTAGGGGTTATTCAGCCTGGAGAAGTGACGGGTCCGGAGAGATCTGTGAGCCCTTTGCAGTACCTAAAGGGGTTCCAAGAGAGCTGGAGAGGGACTTGGAATGAGTTCATGGAGTGACAGGATGAGGAGGAATGGCTTCTGACTGACAGAGGGCAGGGTTAGATTGGTTATTAGGAAGAAATCCTTCCCTGTGAGGGTGGTGAGGCCCTGCCACAGGTTTACCCAGAGCAGCTGTGGCTGCCCCATCCCTGGAAGTGTCCAAGGTTGGATGAAGCACCCTGGTGTAGTGGAAGGTGTCCCTGCCCAAGGCAGGGGGGTTGAAACTGGGTGATCTGTAAGATCCCTTCTAACCCAAACCATTCTACAATCCTATGCAACTTCAGGTTTTTAAGATGTGATAGTAAAACTTGTTCTGAAAAGTGTTACTATTGAAAGTGCTTTTAGGTTTATGAATCATTTTAGTTGCTTTTTTGAGTATTCTCCTAGATTTCTCTGACATGCTTGGGGATTTTTTTACACCTTTGGAAGATGATCCAAGAGCTTAAGAACTGGTTTACTGTTTGCTTTTGCCAGGTCCTGTGAAAAAGGGCAAAGAGCAGAACACAGAGCGCAGCTTTTTTCTCAGAATGAAGTGTACACTGACTAGCAGGGGAAGAACAGTGAATATAAAGTCTGCTACGTGGAAGGTAACTAATGCAAAGGAATATTTACACAGCTTGGCAGCTTTCTCTTCAGATGTCATAACACTATTTCAACGTTTTTACTTCACATAACGAGCTTGAGTTTCACTTTATAATTTAATGATTGTGCTTCAATATGCTGAATACATCATGGAGGTAACTGAAACAATGTTTTAAAATCAGTTTTTCAAAGCTCTTCTAATGAATTTTCCCTTTTAAGTTAGAGGTAATTTACTTACAAACAATTGTAATTACTAAATGTGTTTGCATAAAGCCTTCCCTGGGAAAAAAATACTTGACACCACTTATGCTGATCCCTGATTTCTTTTGATTTGATACTGAAAATGTGACAGTTGAGGTCTCTCTGAAGGACTTCAATGCCATTCTTTTGAAGCTGCTGGCTCTCCCTTTTGTAACAGTTGGAACAAAAAGAGGCCAGCCTGATAACTTTCTGCAGTGAATGCATTTTCTCCTCTGCACAAAAAGTAACCTTTTACTGTATCGAGTGGATTATGGCTCACAGTTCTCTTTTATAACTTGAATTTGATTATACTGGATCAAACAACTTCCTTGATGCTGTCTGTGAACAAATTCTGCTTCAGAATGGTTAAAAGAAAACTCCACAAAATGCAAAATATCTAGTCTCTCGAAGAAAATACTGCATCTGTAACCTCACTTCTGCAGATCTAAAATGGAGGTTGCTGCTATTACCGTAATATTCAAATAGCAAGATACTTTTTGCTGGGGCAGTTGCTTATCAGTGTCATTACTGTAACTTTCACAGAGCAGCAGCTCACAGAAATGCAGCAATGTATGGTGTTCCTTCGTGCAGTACTGAGAGGAAGGAGCTGGCAGGCTGTGTACCCATCACAGGGTGTGTGGTGCAAGAACGACTGCTCCCCTGTAGCCATCCATTCATCCATCCATGCATCCCTCCATCCATCCATCCATCCCGCAGCAGTGTTCCTTCCTCTGGCTGCTATCACATCGAGGGGTGGGGAGGGAAGGACTTTGCTCTGGGTGTGCTAATAGCAATATGACTGTGCTGAATGGCAGAGAAGAACCTCGTCTCTCTTTAAAACACAACTTCCCCGTAGGTGCTCCACTGCACTGGACACATCCGTGTGTACGACACGTGTGGCAACCAAAGCCACTGCGGCTACAAAAAGCCTCCCATGACATGTCTGGTGTTGATCTGTGAACCTATTCCTCATCCGTCAAACATTGAGGTCCCCTTGGACAGTAAAACGTTCCTCAGTCGTCACAGTCTTGATATGAAATTTTCCTATTGTGATGAAAGGTAATATATATAATTTATACTCTAAAAAATAATTAATTTGGCTAATGTTTGCCTTATACACTTGCATAGTCTTTCTGGATAACTTGATTCATTTCCACAATGGAATAATTCAGTGATACTTGGGCTTTTACTAACTGATCAGGATATCTTAAAAGCCAGATTTTCAGATCTAAGGAGGACACAGGGTTATTACTTTGTAGTAACCAAAGGGAGAAGGACTTTTTATATGGGCAGATAGTGACAGGACAAGGGGCAATGGTTTTAAACTGGCAGAGGGCATGTTTAGATTAGATATTAGGAAGAAATATTTTACTCAGAGGGTAGTGAAGCACTGGCACAGGCTGCCACAGAAAAGCTGTGGCTGTCCTGTCCCTGGAATTGTTCAAGGTCAGGTTGGATGGGGCTTGGAGCAACCTGGTCTAGTGGAAAGTGTCCCTGCCCATGGCAGGGCAGTTGGAGCAAGATGAACTTCAGGGTCCCTTTCAACCCAAACCATTCCTGAATAAATTCCTGGCCTTCAGTTAACTGTCTTTCAAACTGATCTTTACGACAGTGACAGTGATTAAATTGAAATGAAAAGATTCTTCCAGACACTGAAAAAACAGTAAGGATTTTAGGTTTGTCAAATACAGGGCGTTTTGGTGACTGAAAAGAGTGTGTGTGTAATACTTGTCAGATGCATTTTATGGCTACTGCTTCCCCTCTCTGTCTTCCTCAGGACATCACTGTCTCCTTTCTTCAGTGAAAAATAAACCCCAAAAGTTCAGCTGTATTTTTAATACAATACATCTGCTGTTGAAAAAGGAAATTTTGTGTTTTGGTACAAATCAGGGGTGTAGTCAAACACCTAATACTGATTTTGCTATCCTCTGGAAACTTAGCTTGACAAATCTAATAAATGTAAGTGAAGGAAATAATCAGCCCTGAAGATTTTTGTTGTTTGGGGCTTGTTTGTTGTATTTTTTTTTTGTTTTAATTTGGTGGTTTTTGTTACTGCCCATTTCCTTTTCTTTAGAACAAAAGTGAACTTCTACTTAGTTGCTGCAATTAGATATAAAAAGAGGTTATTGCAGGTTATTTCTGTCCTCTGCAGGAATTACCTTTCTAGGACTGATGGTGTCATATAAAAGGTACTTATTTGGTCACATTCTGCATCTAGAATGGTGCAAAAGACAAGCGCTGCCCTGGTTAGCACTGCCCTCTAGAGACTGAAGAAATCCCATTTTTGTTAAAAGCAGGCAGTGCTTGAGTGGGAAGAGTAAATCTAATTTCTAATTCCTCTTAGTTGCAGGTTTGAAACTGTTGAAGCATGTCATTGTTATTTTATTAAATTCTCATATTTGCCTAAGCTGGTCTGTAAGTAGATTGTCTACCTTGAAGCAAAAAAAAATTATAAATGTCTAGGAAGCAGGGATTTGCTTAATCCTATCCCACTGTATGATTTATAAATACTTAGAAGTAAAATCCTATGCCTGCTGAAATTTCTATTTTAAAGATGCATAAAAATAACAGTTTACTTCAAAATGAAAAGTGTCAGTAAACCAAAGCTGCTGCTGCTGTATATGGAAGTGATTTTTAGGGTTTTTCTAAACGTGCAAGCGTTCAAATGCTCTAGGAATTGTCCTAGTCCATGTCTGCTTTTACAGAGTAATTTTCCCCCTTGTTTTAAAGGATTACAGAGTTAATGGGGTATGAGCCAGAGGAGCTCCTGGGTCGCTCAATCTATGAGTACTATCATGCACTGGATTCTGATCATCTGACCAAAACACACCATGACAGTAAGTGAAAAGTGAATTTAAAGCCCTCCAACTACAGGGGATGAGGGGCAGCAGTGGGGGAAAGCAGCAGAAGAGCAAGGCCTTTTTTTTTTAAGTGCATATATGAATCTGCAATGAATATTTACCCTAAATGATTTTGGGTTTTTTCTGCCTATAATTAAAGTTGGTGTCCTTTCTGTTTTCAGTGTTCACAAAAGGGCAGGTGACAACAGGACAGTACAGAATGCTGGCAAAACAAGGTGGCTACGTCTGGGTTGAAACTCAAGCAACTGTTATATACAACACTAAGAATTCTCAGCCTCAGTGCATAGTGTGTGTAAACTATGTGTTGAGGTAAGCTGAGTGGACTTGGATGTTCTTTGCCTTTATATTGAAGACAAAGTCAGGTTCTGATGGCACTACATCTTTTTTTTCAACTCCCTGAGAATGCCATCCCCTCTCGAATATGTTATAATATTACTGTTCCCTACACATGAAATGAATTTTTGCTTAGAATGCTGCCAGTCCTAGGATTAGAAATCATGCTTGGAAACAAACCACATTTTGGATGTAGTGATGAGTGTAGGACCAGCCTCTTCTATACTGTCTCACTGTAAGCATTTGAGCATTTCTGTGCTCAAAAAAACTCTCCAATCTTTGTTTGAGCACCTAATTCCACTAACAACTTTTAGTCATGGAGTCAGAGCAGCAGTAATGGTGCCTTACTTAATCCCATTTTTCTTTTTCCTTAGAACTCGTTTTTTAATTGAAAGCTTCAACTCAAAGAAGCCTTGTTGACTTACTGCAGCTGTATAATAGTCCTAAATTAGTTTTTCAAAACTTTAGTGAATGTACCAGTATCAATCTATCGAGACAGTGTACGTTCATTTAAAGTAAAGAAAAGTAGTTTAGGAAATACCTAACTTTTTTCCCCCCTCTTCGTTAACGCTTTCAGAAAAGATGCTTATTTTTGCTTGTGTGGTGGGTTTTTTTGTTTGTTTCTTGTTTTGGGGAGGGAGGTGGGTTTCAACTTGCAAAACTGCCAAGCCAAAATTTATTTCTTTTAGCTGTCCTTTAACAGTCATCTTCCTCTCTGTCTGACAGTGGAATTGTTCAGAAGGACTTGATTTTTTCCCTTGGACAAACTGAGTGTATGCTGAAACCAGTGGAGTCTCCTGATATGAAAATGACCAAAATATTCAGTAAAGATGACCTGGATGATACCAACAGCCTATTTGAAAAACTTAAACAGGAACCTGATGCTTTAACTGTGCTGGCCCCAGCTGCTGGAGACACAATTATCTCTCTAGATTTCAGCAGTAATGGTGGGTGTGTGTTTAAATTGGAGAGCATGCTAACTAGCAAAGTTACTATTTTACAGTAGATTTCAAAAAATAACCTCCAAGTACCACTTGCCCAGTGGTACTTCAGCTGCTGTTTAAATTTAATGAGGTCCATAGACACACACAGTACTGTTACTTAGGTTGATGGTTTCTTTTAATTTTTATAGAGTCTGATGAACAACAATGTGATGAAGTTCCTTTGTATAACGATGTAATGCTCCCCTCATCCAGTGAGAAATTGCAGAATATAAATATGGCAATGTCCCCACTACCTGCCTCTGAAACTACAAAGCCACTCCGTAGCAATGCTGATCCTGCACTCAATAGAGAAGTTGTATTAAAGCTGGAGCCAAACACAGAGCCACTCGAACTTTCTTTTACCATGCCTCAGGTGCAAGAGCAACCAACCAGCCCTTCTGATGCAAGTACCAGCCAAAGTTCACCTGAGGTTAGTTTCGTAATTTGGATATGCTGTCATTAAAATGTATGTGCTGTTGGGGCTTGTGGGGCAAATCTAGTTAAGGATGCAGCCAGGACAGGAATTGGAAATTATTTCTACCTTGTGACTTAAGCTCTCGTCATGATCCGAGGAAACAGATAAATTTTCATATCTTTTTTATTAATTAAATTAAAGTGAGTCTTGCAAACACATGCAATACCATCTGATAGAAATAAGGAGAGATTGAGATAGGTCTCTTTAGAAAAGAATGGTTCAGACACAACTTCCCTAAACAGCTAAGTAGTTGTAATAAATTACTGTAGGGGCTACTTCCAGGTTCCAACTGGGCACGTGCTTCCCAAGTGGGGTAAATCTGAATGTATACAGACAAGTGTGAGTCTTTTCCTTTCCCGTTTTAATTTGTGCAGCTAAGTTTGGAATTAAATTAGAATGTTTTTCAGAGGATCTGTATATAACAATGCAGAATGGTGTAATGAAAGAAACCTAAAACTGTGCTCAAAATGTTTTCACAGCCCAGTAGTCCCAACGACTACTGCTTTGATGTGGATAATGATATGGCGAATGAATTCAAACTGGAACTAGTGGAGAAACTCTTTGCCATAGATACAGAAGCAAAAAATCCGTTCTCTACTCAGGTAACGCACAGTAACTTCAAATTCTTTATCATCACACTACTTATTCTGAATGCGCTTCTCTTTCTCCTTAGAATGTCTTCAGGAACCTCCTCCATGCTTTATGTAATATTTTTATTAAAGTGCAAAAAATACTTAAGGATTTGATAAAAAGAAAGAGCCTTAATGAAGCAATGAAGTAATAGCTGGGATTTCTTCCATTTTTATAACTTTCACTTCTCGTCCTTTCCAGGAAACCGATTTAGATTTGGAGATGTTGGCTCCTTACATCCCGATGGATGATGACTTCCAGCTGCGATCCTTTGATCAGCTCTCTCCGCTGGAAAGCAGCTCTTCCAGCTCTCAGAGTGCAGCCACCATTACCATATTTCAGCAGACTCAGACACCCTCAAGTCCTGCTGAGGAAATAAAACCGGTGGCGGAACGTGTGGATGATGTGAAGACAATAATTGTTCCTTCGTCTCCTGTGCACGTGGGCAGTGAAACGAGTAGTGCCCCAGAGTCGCCTTACAGTGGGAACAGGAGTCGAACTGCCTCCCCAATCAGAGCAGGAAAAGGAACAGTGGATCAGACGGAAAAACCTTCTCCAGGAGCGCCCAGCTTGCTAACAGTGACTCTGAACAAAAGGTATTTTAAAAGCCCCAGTATCAGTCCAAGGAATTAGATATAGCACACTTACAAATTTGGCCATGTGTTGTATGTTGTCTTCAGCATCCTACTTCAAAGTAGGAATTGATATGTTTAAATTTGGACACTTCAGACAAGTCTGGGTTTTTTTAATAGTAAACTTTCCTAAAGTTAATTTCATGGTAGCTTTTACATAAGCGCCTTATGTAATAGGCAGCTACTGTATGCAGACTGTGTTCAGATGTTGTTCTGCCTTGTACCTGACCAGCAGTCTTTGTAAAAGAAGGCAGTAGGCAATTTACAGATAGTTACACCCACACAATATTTCTGCTGCTTTCCTTGTCCGTTTTTTTAGAAGTAAGAGGTGACTACAATCTGCTACATTTACTGCTTTTAAAATGAGCTGTATTTTATGATGATGGACTGTGGTGTACGTAGTAGATATTTACCACAATAGAAAACTATTTAAAATCAAACATCAGATTTATGGCACAAAAAAGATTTATCTGTACATAGAAATATTCAGAACATACTTTCCCTCACCCTTCCCTCCCTTCTTTCTTTTGAAAGTAAATTGCTGAACTTTTATGCTTTTTTTCCTAATTTAAAATTTTTTGTTCAAACTCATTCTGAGCTTCACAGCAAGATTAAAAGCTAACATTTGCTATGCTCATAGACGATGATTGTTGAAATGAATCAATTAATGAACAAAAAGTAGTAGAGTTCATAAATTTCATTCTGTCATGTTGTGTATATATAAGTGTCCACGGAAGAAGAATGGCTTGAGGAGAGTAGAAACGTCTTAACAGCCTGAATCAATTTTTCTTAGATCTACTGCACTGGATGAAGAACTAAATCCAAAGATGCTAGCTTTGCATAATGCTCAGAGAAAACGAAAAATGGAACATGATGGTTCACTTTTTCAGGCAGTTGGAATTGTGAGTTTTGTTTTACCATTTTAAAATATTCACTTTTAACCTTGCAATTTCTGAAATGAGGCATCAGTGCAAACTCCTGAGTTGAGCAGTGGAATCTTGGGATCAGAGATAATTGTTTGATAGTGAAATTTATATTTATATATCTATGCAGATACTCAATTTTAGTTCTCTTTCACTGTCAGCTGCTTCAAAAGTGCCCTCTACACCCAAGCACATTTCTTGATTAGGCAGAAGATACTCTTCTGTGAACATACATGTTCTTCAGTAAAATATGCACAAATGTAAGACATCACATTTAAAGGTGTAACTGCTGTATTTACTTCACTTTTTTATTGAAACTCAGTTTTCATATTTGTTGATACCAGAGATTTCTTATGTTTTTTCCTATGTTTTCATTTATCCACTGATTCTGAGACACCTTTACTTAATCTGATAACAAGACCATCTGAACCAGGAGGGAATAGAATTCTATAACAACTTAGCAAATGTCTTTTACTACCACTCTCTTTCATGCACACTCTCTCTAGTATTAGTGTGTGTGATTTGGAATAGGCCATCATCATCTGTCCTAACTATTCAAAAGAAGCTTTTTAGATATTCTTAGATTTATGTCACTTAATTGGGGGTTGTCCAACTTGTTATTTTCTGCAAGGGTATTTTTGTCTCCATAATCTTTGTTTCTCACTGTCAGTTCTTAGTATTTTGAAACCTTGAGCTTGGCCATTGCACACTGATCTCTCTCTTCTTTCCTTCGTTGCAAATTCCCACTTGTTAAGTTTTGCACAGTTAAGCCTTAGTTCCTCTACTGCAACATAGCCTTTGAGATTCTCTGTTTCTCTAGTGGTCCATCTTCTAGCTGGAGTCACCCATCATGTCTTACAGTGCAGGATTATTTTTCCTCTGAACTATGCATTATTCGCGAGTTCTGATTTGGGCATGAGAAAAATTGCTGTATGTTGTCTTTATTATTGCTGTCCTTGAAAGAGCTGTGAAAGACTTTGTGTCCAGTTTTTCTATGAAGCAAACACTATTTAAAAAAAAAAAAAAATCATACTTATGCCATTGTTTTAATTTGCTAAAGGCTTTGCACTTTCCTGCATGTTCTGTTGCTTCCAGAAGCCGTCTTGGAATTCATAGCTCTGCAAGAAATTTTGTTGCCTTCCATTGCCCTTTTCTCATTCGAGGTGCTATAGCTGTTACAGTGTTGCTGACAAAATATTCAAAATAGCTTGGGATGCCACAAAATACTCAGGACACAAGCAGTTCAGTATTAACCGCTGTAAGAGTTTTCAGGCTTCTGTGCTTAGTGCCAGTTTAATGCTTGTAGGTTCAGACTTCATCCTTTGCTAATCCTTTTTCTTTTTTCTGTATCTGACAAAAGTGTTGTAAATATTTTGATGGTTTCTCAGAGTCAGAAGCTGAATTTCCATGAAGCTGGGTCTTACTGATGTTATATTAAGCAAGTGCTTTGGTTGTTTGGCCTCTTTCTCCACAGTGGATTTCTGAGAGGATACACAGGCCTTTGACACACTCAGAAGAAAAATGATGTTAAACCCAGGCTTAGAATACATGCTATTCTGGGATTGTACAAACACTTGGCACAGTTTCTTAGCTTTAGGAAAGCAGGATGGATTTTGCAAAGAGTGGAAATAAGTGAAGACCAAAGTAAAATACTACTTTAGCTTCCTAGGAAACAGGAGAATGAGACAAGGGCAAGATGTGTCATCGTAAGACTATAAAACAATGCTCTAAATCATTACACTGGAACAGTTATGAGCCATACCTTTCTTAATATGAAGGGCTCGATTGCATTGCAATAAAAAAAAGTGAACCAACAACAATGTAGGTGACTGACCTCAGTGTGAACTGCAGCTTCTGAGTAAACTGTAACTTCTATATTACACATCTGTTCTTTTGACTTGCATGGGTGTTTTGTAACCTGAAAACATATGCTCTTTACTGTTTTAAGTGCTGACTATAATGGCAGGGTTCTGGAATACCTTTTCCTCTTTTTGCAAAGTCAGTATTACTAACAAGACCAAACTTTGCAGATTCAACTATTTCTGCCAGGAAAGTTGATACTAAGACAGCATTTTTTCTTTCCACCTGTTTCAGTGGCAGCTTTTTCTTCCTTATCCTAATTACATGGAGCCCTTGCAGCTTCCTAATCCCCATACCTTCTGTGCTGCTGTCAAAACAATATGCTAAGGAGCCATATCTGCACTAGACTGGCTTAGGACTGCATTCCCCACAAGGCAACAACTGGAGTGCAAGCAGAATTCACATCTTAAATTTAGATAGAATCGACCTACCGAGGTTCCTGAATCTCTTGTCTATACACTGTTAATTCCAGTGCAGAAAACCATGAGAGACTCCAGTGAAAACCCGATGCTTACTCACACCACAGCAGTGCTAATTAAATGGGTGTGTATGTGTACATGTACACGCTAATCTTGAGCATGGTAACTGATGATAACCAGGATTTAGTAATTGTTTTCTGTAAGGGAAGTAGGGTCTTGAAGTCTGATTCACTTTTCTTTTAAATAATTTTCAAGGTTAGTGTACTTGTAAATGTGTTTCTCCCCAAGTTCTGAACAAAGTCCACTTTAAATTGCAACAATGCCTACATTAGTAACTAGTGACGGGAACTGTTAATTTGGAAGAGGGATGTGGAGGGATAGAAAGATACAGTATTCAATAAAGAAGATTCATTTTCTTTCTTTCTAGGGATCTTTATTCCAGCAGACAGGTGACCCTGGAGGAAATGCATCACTTGCTTGGAAACGTGTAAAGGGATGCAAAACAAATGGTCATAATGGAGTGGAGCAAAAGACAATCATTCTACTATCAACTGGTTGGTATCTTCCTTTAACAGGCAGAGGGGGTGGAGGGGACTGTTTGAAAGACAACTGAGTGGCCAAAACTATCCAAACTTATCTCCTTATGAACGGCTCTGGAGGAGAGGTTAAGCATGGTGAATAAAGTGCATTTTTCTCCTTCCCCTCCCTCTTTAGACATAGCAAGTAAACTTCTAGGGCAGTCGATGGATGAGAGTGGCCTCCCCCAACTCACGAGTTATGACTGCGAAGTAAACGCTCCCATACAAGGCAACAGAAACCTGCTACAGGGTGAAGAACTGCTCAGAGCTCTGGATCAAGTTAACTGAGCTTTCACAAAACTTGTTCCTTTTTTGGACACTGGTGAATCATCACCTAAAGCAGTCTATTTATATTTTCTATATCTGATTTTAGAAGCCTGGCTACAGTACTGCACTAATTCAGTTAGTTCAGTTTTGATCCCCTTTCTACTTATTTTGACAGTCTTTTTAATATGTTCTTTATGTAACAATAACTCAAACTATAGTGCATTTTTATAATTCTTTGGTACATACACTTTTAAGTCCATTACATTTAAAACACACTTGCAATAGCAGCTTTGAAATATGCACCTAATTTTAAAAAAAAAAAAAGTATTTATTTTTTGGCTGGGGAGTTGGTCACCAAAACTTATCATTAGTAAAATGTCAACACAGGAAAAACTGGCAGTACTTCCATCCTGCTTTTCGTAGGTAGTTGGAAGACTTGTGCTCTCTTACTCTTTATGTTCAAGTAAGTTTTTTTATTTTAATAGTTTTTATAAGAAACAACAATGCTTTGCAGCGGTGCATTGTAGCCACAATCGCACAATATATTTTCTTAAAAAATACCAGCAGTTCCTCATGCAATATATTCTGCATTTATAAAAACTAGTTTTTAAGAAGAATCTTTTGTTTGCCTATGAAAACATGTTTAAACCTGGATTATGTCATTATTTTAGTCACGTTGTAATATAAATTGTTCTTAAATGCTGTCTTATGCTTTTGACTTCAATGAGTGTGGTTAGTCAAAGGAAAGGCTTTATCTGGAAAGGGCTAGCAGCATTTTATTTGGATACGTTCTCAATTTAGAGAAGGTTTGATGTTCTTAAAGTAGTCACTTTGCCAGCTTAAAAAAAAAAAATCCCTGCCTGTAGTTGTTGAAGTTAATGCTAATATTGTGTATGATCTTAAATCTAAATGTTCAGCTTACCCTGTGTGGTATAGGTGATATTTCAAGCAGATTGTAAAACATCTTGCATTGTTAGCAAACTTTTATCTAGTACAACATTGAGTTGCTCAATATTTTGATGTTTTGGTTTTATGCACCTTGTTGCTATTAACATCCATATGTTTTCATGTAGATTTCAATAACTTGAATATATTTAGAAGCCTTTTTATTTAGAAATATATAGTTGTCACAAACATCTTATTTTCCTATATGTACTGTACAAAACCTTCATTCACTCATTCTTTTGCTCTTTGTGGTTGGATCTAACACTAACTGTATTGTTTTCTTACATCAATAAACTATATGTGGACCAGGCCCCCTTGGGGAGTGTGTTATCTGAGAGAAATGAGATAATTTATATTTTTGTTAGTGGTTATTGTTCATCCGTGTTCCCTTTTTAACTTAGTGTTGATTGGAAATCACTGCTTCCTTATTTTGATTGTAACATCTCTGCGTTAATTATTTGAGCCTATTCAGTGCTGAGGTCTCCTAGACAGTGTTGTACTACCACTCGCCAAAGACGTTACACTTCTCAGTCTGTTATCACACCAGTGAGCAAACTAGAAAGCCAGGAGGCAGCATATTCGTGTTACTTTAGAGCAGAAAGATTCATCTTTGTGAACAGCTTAAAGGCTTGTCTCTGGAAGCTTTATCAAGGTAACACAGGAAAGCAGGAAAAGTTAAAAACTCACAGGAGTGGTCTATCTAAGATGGATTTTTATCACAAGACTCCATGATTAAAAATTTAAGCTGGTACTTGATAAAACTTGTTCTACATTCTTGTGCTGTTGACTCAGTGACTTTTCTTATTTTGCTGTCATAAACCTCGATGTTACTGGTATAACCCTGTGTTCTGTAAATATGGTCAAGATATTCTGTGCATTCTCCAAACTATTTTAAAAAAACTTATATCAATGTAAGTAATCAACTGTGGAGTGTCACAGGAATTGTTTTGGTGTCACGTTGTAAACTTTGGTTTCATTGCAGTGCTTTGAAATCAATATAATAGTACATAAGCTTAACTTGTTTTCTAAAATGACTGTTTCACTGAAAGATGCACTTTCCAAACCGCCACAACTGTATTAAACCAAAAGGACACTACTAGCTACCAGCAAAAAAAAAATAAAAAAAATAAAAAAAATATAAGGCATTGGCAGCAGCAGGTGGTTACACACTTGTTGAAATTTTAAGTAGAAGTTGCACAGTTGCACATAGAGGGGAAAATGTGTAGGGACACTCAGCTGGAGTTGAAGCTTCATGCAGAGAACATTTTCACTATATACACCCACCAGTGAACAGTAAAGATTTTTAATGCAGCCTACAAAGCTTAAAAATTTCTCTGGCTAAAAGCAGCAGAGCTCCTGCCTGGCTGCTGTGTGAGGTCTCTGGGCTGGCATTCTTTCCATGGCATTTCTTTCTCTGTCAGCAGTTAAAAGGTTTAAACAGTGAAGTCGGGTAAAGCCCCCGCTGTTGGGTGTTCCTCGTGCTTAGCTCTGTGTGGATTGACGTGGTGCTTTGGGGAGACAGAGGGGAGAGTCGTGCAGGCAGGTAAAAGGTGCAGCTGGGTTCTGCTTTCTGTACTGCCCCTGCAAGCTTTGAGCTGGCTGGGTGGGTTATCCCTTTGCATCTCCCGAGAGAAACGTCACACCACCCTGCTTGACTATTTTGGAGGAGCCTGACTTGTTTGGATCTGTCAGTTCCTCTTCGGTGTACTTTAAGAGGGCACTAGGTTTTCAGAGAGAAATCCATATTAAAAAAGAGGAGGAAAACTGAAGTGACCCACATGATTTGTGGTTGTGAGGCTGCTGGAATCACAGAATGGTTTGGATTGGAGGGACCTTAAAAATAATCTCATTCCAACACTCCTGTCATGGACAGGGACACCTTCCACTAGACCAAGATGTAACCTGGCCTTGATCATCTCTGACCTTAATGCCAGCAGCTGTGGATTTAACAGCCATGTTTCATCTAAGAGTCTTCCCTTTCATCTAACAATCTTCCCAACTCTCTCATTTTTTACCATGCATAATAACAAGGCACGGCATTTTGTTTACTGTAATGAGCTGCAGTAGCTGTCTTGGTTTACTCCAGGGGAAAAAAATCCCAACCTAACAAAAACCTACCAAACCTCCTAGAGCCAGTGAAGAAAGCATGGAAAATAGTAATTGCTCTGGCCTTGTAAGAGCTTTGCTAAGTCCAGGTGTCAGTTTGCAAAAGCCAGAAGTATACCTTTCAATTGCTTTTTTGGTTTCCACTTTACTACCTTTTTTTTCCCCTTAAGACTAGGGGAACACACAGTATGATTCTAAACCTACTTTGGAAGACTGAGCTTCTGGAATAAACTGCTTTCTTACTGATTCTTGAATACTTGCTTTGCTGACTTGCTGCCTTTTGTTAAATGCTGAGGTACTGCATTATAAATTAGGAGGAAATTCATGACTGTGAGGGTGGTTTAATGGAAGGTGTCCCTGCCCAAGGCAGGTGGATTTTAAGGTCCCTTCCCACCCAAACGATTCTGTGATTCTAGGATGTATTCTTAGCCATCGGTAGATAAGAAACTCTGGGTAAATACATTGTTTCCTCCTGTATATAGAACATGCTAGATTACTTGGAAATGATAAATTGAGGAGAATAACAAAGTTAACTTCCAGGTTTTTCTGACTACAGCAGTGGTCAAGCCAGGCTTTCTCCAGGGCACAGCACAAGTACTATTTTTACATATGGATTCTAATTGATGTTTTAATCATCAGCAGTGATGATTTTGTTAAAAGGTAAAGGAATTTTTAAACTAGTATTTATGCTGGCATCGTTCATTCCTTTACGTGAAAGTAGTTGCAACAGCAACTGTAGTTCCCCGGAAGTCACTTAAATAGGCTGTCTAGTAACTTATCTTGGGTGTAATATACTGAGTAAATTAATGTAGCCTGGAGTCCAAAGTACACCTTTCTAAAATACCTTCCTCTCACCTAGCGAGACTGGCTTGGATCTTGGTGATCTTTAAAAGCCTTTGGGTGAAATGGAAAAAACTTACTGTTAAGTTTTCTTCCTTGAGTGTCTGTGTACACACATTAAACTCTCACTATGTAATTACTGAATTAAAGAATCACAGATTAGGGTCAAAAAGAGCAATTTACACATAACACTGGTGACAATTTAAAGACTTCAAAGCGTAGCTTTGATGAAATGATCAACTCTGCTTCCAATGAAATGTAACTATAGGGTCAGAAAAGTCTGATGATTACAGGTTAAACTATTGCATATTTAATGGTAATTTTTCATTATTTAAAGAGTTGTTTAATTAAACAGCTAAATGATTGTAGATAAAAGCAGAACTGTAGGCTGTTTTCACCAGTATCTGTTGGCAGGTGTTCTCCCCTGTTATCCTGCTGAGTGACCCTTTGCTGAGCAGTGCAGTGGGAGCTGGGAGCATCCTGTCACTGCCAGCCAGGCTGGACCTGCCCCAGGTCAGCCATCTGTTCCCACTCCCACTGATGAGCTGCTCCTCAGCAGAGCACACATCTCACTCAAATGTCACTGCACTTAAGCACATTATTCAAACTGTAATTGTCCAGCATGAAAATAAACACTTCACAGGCCAGGAGTACTTTGTAGGAAGGCCATTTTCATAGGAATTCACATGAGTTGGGTATTTAGCTTTCATTAAAAATACCATTAGCCAGTAGGCACTTGACTCCCTGGAAATCTCCATTCTGGAGGAATAGTGATTTTTTAATCCAAATTCTAGAAATGAGTTGTCATTTTCCTTCTGCTTCCCTGTTTACCTTGAGCAAGTTACCAAAAAGTTAAAGAGTTTGCTACTGGATTTATACAGTACAGTAGATTTTGTGAATAATAGCAGTATTCTCTCATGAAGAAGTGGTATATTTTAATGGAATTCTTTTTTTGGAACCAAGTACAACGTATTGCAATTGATATTTCTCTTGAAACATTTTGACGTACTTGTGACTGTATTTCTTTTTGATTGTGTAACAGTATAAAATTCAATAAAAGAGAGGGTTTGTTTCTAATTTATGACATCTGTGATTTTTCTGTTCATCCCTTTTCCTTGTAGTAATAGATGGAGGTGGCAGCCCACTTTAAAGTGAACTAAATAACCACTGTGCAGAGTAACTGGAACTCCTTGCAGGTTTGAGATCTTAATGCCTGCTGTCAGAAACTTGGGCACCAAGCAGACCTGTGGTGACTTTCCCAAAAGCATTCATATATTTTATATTAAATATTATATAAACATATAATATTTTTATATGAGCTGAATCTTGTTCACCTCAGACAGTTGGTTATCCCACCTGTCCTATCCCAGTATCCCACCTATCCCACTAAGCAGACCACATGCATGAACAAAAGAGGTCAACCATACAATTTAAAAGTCAGACATAGGGATGGTGTAGGTTTTCCTGTGGAAAGCCAAAGAGAGAGAGAACAACAGAGGGATAGAGAATGTTTTATGAAACCTCCTTGAGTAATCACATCAAGAACACCCTTAGTAACAAAACAGAAAGTCATTTGAATCCGCGATCGTGTCTCCAGGTGATTTCAGCTGCTGTCGGTACAATGCAAATAACTTGACAAGGACTTGCGACTCCTGCTGTCCTGCTAAATCAATACCACTTCCTATTGCACAGATTAAAAAGCTTTTGCAACATTTTTACCTGGTTGGGAAGTCTGAAAGCAGAAAGCTTATGTGAGTGCTGTCACAACAGAGTATGATCCTGTTATCTGTTATTAGTGATAGGTTTGTACATACAGAAGTTGGAATGTGCTATTTAATAAAATATATCCATGACTTACTTTCATGAAAATCGATTAAAATATTATTTATTTTCATGTTTTCAATTTGAATTCTAATACAAGCATATAAGGTATTTAAAAAAAAGAGTTGTTTTGTGCCATGGGCACCTGGAAAACCCCATTATTTATATCTATGCAGAATAAATGGCTTGTAACTTGCAACTTATAAACTAGGAATGAATAGGGCAAACAGGATTTTCTCCTTTTGTTTTGGAGTTTAAAAAGAGCATGAAGAAGAATCAGTAACCAGCACACTCTTCCTTACATCATCTAATTTTAAAAATTTTTTTCTTTAGTTTGGAAGGCATCAATTAAGAATTAAAATGTACTAATGAAAAAATGAAACAGCACTGAAAACACACAGTTTATGAAGAAAACTAGAGTATTAATTAGTCTAAAAATTGAAACTACTGTATTTCATTTTATATACCACACAAGGGACATTATACAAAGAGACCCTGTCACTTGGTTTTATTCCTCTGCATTTTCAATCTTTAAGCTGTACCCAAACTTTCTTCAAGGGAAGACTTAGCACATGTTAACATGGGCACAACAGCCTCATCCTCACTACATCTTGCATCATCTGACACAAAAAAAACCCTGAAGTGCCACAACATGCAGCCCCATCTACCTTAGGAAAAAAAAAAAATTCCATGCAGTGCTTCTTGAAACAGCATCCCTGAAAAATCACCCCACTCACTGCAAATATCAAAATATCCATTATAAAAAAAATATAAAAATCAGAAAACACACTCAAGCTTTACAAATTCAGCATCACTTCCAGAGCCAAGCTCCTCTGCTCCCATCAAATCAAGGGATAACTCCTGTAACTAAACAGAGCTTGGCTTCAGCTGTATGTAATGATGAACTCACTCCATCATGTGTCAATTTTAACTTACTTGTGCTTTGAATCCTTAAATCCACTGAGGGGGGAGCACATTATATCTGTTTTCCCAACAGTGTTGGCATTCTGTTTTAAAATCAGTACAATCTGTTGAAGTCAGGGTCACGTACTGGATGAATGAGGTCACTGCCCTACATCTCTAAACATGAATCCAAATGACAAGATGAAAATGTCTTTTCAGAAAAAGAGAAAAAATGCAACTCAAACCTCAGCAGGTGCAGCTCTCCTCCTGCAGCTGCTAAAACCTGTCCAGTTCACATGCAACAGCTCTCTGAATGCTTCTGTTCCTATAATCAATGACACTGGCAACCAGGGGTGCTCACAGACAACAGCTGTTCAGCCGATGCCCATTCATCTCCTAATAAAGGCTGCTAAAGGTTGGATTCCAGCAACCTTTTGGGAAGCACAATAAATATGAAAAGATGCTTGTGTGCCTGGAGCACTGTGGAAGCTCCTGCCACTATAGGAGCTGACAGCTTGACGTGCCTCACTGTAAGGAGCAAGCTTTGGACTAATGAATTAATGCTAATGATGAACTGGAGAAACCACAGAGAGCAGAATTTAACAGTCCTTTTGCCGCGCACGATTACTTGAGAAAGCCAAGCATGATTTTTTTAACCTGGTCACTTGGGCAAAACTCCTGCAGGTTTTAAAATACCCCAAAAGGCACCACACGCACAATGCTCCATCCCGTGCGTGTCCCAGACTTTCTCTACGTGCCGTTTTCTCACTCGTTAAGGCTGTCCCTGCGCAGGGGCGATCTCCCACCATTGGAGACCACATCCCTACATCCCCGAGGTGCAGAGGCGCTTGGGCGCTCTCCTGCCAAAGCCTGGGGACCACTTTGCTGCCAAGCCTGGGACCTGCTCTCCTTCCAAACCGGGGACGCGCTTTCTTTCCAAGCCTGGGATCCGCTTTGCTTCCAAGCCTGGGACCCACTTTCCTTCCAAGCCTGGGACCCGCTTTCCTTCCAAGCCCGGGGACCCGCTTTCCTTCCAAGCCTGGAACCCGCTTTCCTGCCAAGCCCGGGGACCGCTCCCGGCGCAGGTGCCGCTGCCCATCCCCGCAGCCCAGCCCATCCCACCCCCGACCGCCTTGAAACCGGAGCCCCCATCCCTCAAAACCCTCCCTCCCCGCGGGGAGCCCCCGGAGCACCAACCCCGGCTCCCGCCGCTGCCCTCCGGTCCGTACTCACGGACTCTCCGGCGCCGGGGCTCCCTTCTCGGTGTGCGCTCCGCTCCCGCCGCCGCCGCCGAGGCCGCACCCACCCACCCTACGTGCGGCTCGGCAGCCGCGGCCCCCTCCCCGCCCGCCCCGTGCCCCGGCCGCCTACGTGTGGCTGTGCATGCGGGGAGCGCCCGGCTCGGCACGGCTCGGCACGGCAGGGCAGGGCAGGGCACGGAAGGGCATCCCTCCGCTCGGGGCGGGGGGGCGCCCGCCGAGTCGGCCCTGCCCGCTCGCCCAGGCGGGGCCGGGGCTTCCCCGCAGCCGTCGGGTCCCCGCTGCCTGGAGGGGTTTTGGGAGGGGGCGGCCGCCAAGCATCCCCCCTCGCCGAGCATCCTCCCTCTCCGAGCATTCCCCCTCGCCGAGCATCCCCGGCATCCCCGGCATCCCCCTCGCCGAGCATCCCCTATCACCGAACATCCTCTCTCACTGAGCATCCCCCTTTTCCGAGCATCCCCCTCCCCGAGCAATCTCCCTCTCCGAGCATCCCCCTCCCCGGGGATCCCGGGCATCCCGGGGCGGGGGGACAGCGCGGGGACCGGCAATGGCCCTCGGCGGGCACGGCCGGCCGCAGCGTGGGGCTCGGCACGTCCCCACAGCCCCGAGCCCCGGGATGCTCCTTGGGAGGGAGGGGAGGACGGAGGGATGGGTGCCCCGAGCGCCAGGAGCATCCCCGGGGCCGTGGGGCAGGAGGGACCCTTCCTGCCCGGAGGGGCTCTGTGCTGCGGGACGGGGTGGGGACCGAGGGGACAGCACCGACAGCACCGAGAGCACCCAGAGGGGCTCGCCCCACACGGGGCACGGGGGACAGGAGGGGACGGGAGGGGACAGAAGGGACGGGAGGGGACGGGAGAGGACAGGAGGGACGGGAGGGACGGGAAGGGAAGGGAGGGGACAGGAGGGACGGCAGTCCGGGTCGGCCCCACCCCCCTCACGGCGGCTCCGCCCGGCGCGGTGTCTGCGCAGGCGCGCGGGGCGGCTGCGCATGCGCGGGAGCAGCCGGAGCGGCGGGAGGAGGGGGGGGATGAAGAAGGCTGTGGGATGAAGGCCCTGGGATGAGGAGGGGGGTGAAGGCCTTGGGATGAGCGCCGTGCCGGGGCTGCAGGCGGACTGCGAGGAGCTGCTCGGCGCCTTCCAGCAGGCAGACACCGTCCGCTTCGAGCGCTTCGCCGAGCTGTGGCGGGAGCGCCGCTTCCACACGGTGTTCTAGTGAGTGAGGCAGGCAGGGAAGGAGGGCCCCGCATCCCACCCCGCATCCCCCCGTGCCCTCCCGGAGCCCGCAGCCCCCGCTGACAGCCTCCCCTCGGCAAAGGCCGCTGTGGGTGAGCCGCCTCCCCCTCAGGCCTAACCATGGTGGGGTTTGCCCGCCTGGGGCCTTGAGGGAATGTCAGGGAACCATCGGTGCCTGTGTAACATTGATAAAGAATTGTTACTTCAGTCGGTTTCGTGCATTGGTAATGTGTCTGGTTTGAGAGCTGACTCCTCAGGAAGCTTGATGGGAGTCCTCATGGGATTAGTAAGTGTGACTGCACGATATACGCCTGATTTAATACAGAGAACTTAATGTGTGAGAGCTTAAGGTCTGACTGTCCTTGAAGGCTTCCCAGAACTTGGGCCCTGTGACCATATATCTGCGTTGTGATGTTGGGATTGTCTGTGCAGGGCCAGGAGTTGGACTTGATGATCCCTCTCCACTCAGGACATTTGATGATTCTATGTTTTTAAAATACCTAAAGCTTGTTTGTGCTTTATGGATTGTCTAAATCATGCAGTTTTATATTTGCTTGCTATAACATGCTGCCTTTTTATTTTTTTTTTGCTTTAGTGGTAGAATAAGAGCCTTGGAGAGGAATAAGCTCACAAAGAAGACTTTAGAACTGGCCCAGCAGTATTTCTTGCCCCCATATGCCTTCCAGATCCGAGTTGGTGCTCTGTACCTTTTGTATGGGCTCTATAATACCCAGCTTTGTCAGCCAAAACAAAAGGTAATTGTTCTGGAGGTTTTATTCTCAGCAGATAGTGGACTTAAGATATGTGGTTTACTGCTCTCTGCTTTGTCATCATAAGTGGTTAGGGCATTTCCTCTCATGTTCTTAAAATAAAAATACTTAAAACCAGATGGTCCCTTTGGAAAATGTAGGGATGGAGAATGTGCTTATCAGCTATAGGGTGAGCTACATTATAGCCTCAGTTAGTCGTTATAATTCCAGCAGAATGAGGACTGGCTGAATTATTTCCCGTTCCTGTTAGCCATAAGTGTAATTCATAAATGAATTGAGAGGGTGCATGCCTGAATGACATGCCTCCTGGCTGTTTTCAGGATAGGAGTTGGAAACAAAGTGCAAGAAGTGGTTTACTTGCTGTGTGATATATTTTGTGTGCGTATGCATGGTGGAGTCCAAATTCTTTAAATAACAAACTGAATTTGGAGTAGTCTACAATGATGCCATGATGTCTCATATCTTAACTTCAGAGAGATCAATACCTTTTATGGAGATGAATTTAGGCAATTTTAAAGCCACTGCTATAGAGCAGTGAGTAAGAGAGTATATGAGTTATGAAGGAAGTTAACTTGGGTAGAGAGAAACTGACGTGGCAGAGTAGATGTGACAGGAAAGAAAGGAAGAGACGAGGGTAGCTTCCTAATCACCAGTGGATGGAGTCTCCTTGGTGCAGACTAATTTTCACATACTTCAGAATGTGAAAAATTAACATTTTCAGATGTCAAAAAGGGCTTGTGTTCCATGTCACTGTCAAAGAAGGCTGCGGGGAGAAGATTTAACAGAGCAGTATAATAAGCTCATCTGCATAAAATGTTGATAGTAATAACAGAAGTTATAGGATTCTTTCTGTAGTTCTGTGGTCATGTGACATCCTACACTCTAGACATTTTGCATATTACTGTCTGTAGTAGAACATGGTAACATTAGTCAGCTGGATTAATTTTTATTTGTTGAAATATACAGGGTGGCTTAACAGTATGTAACTGTTCTGTTGCAGATCAGAATCGCACTCAAGGACTGGCCTGAAATCCAGAAATTTCAGCAGGATCTGATAGACGCCCAGCATTATGATGCAGCATATATCTTCAGGACACTGCGACTTGCCAGAGCATTCCATTTCACAGCAATGCCAAAGCTGGTGAGTTACGGCATTAATGATTTATATCTTTAAGTACAATACCCTCATCTTTCAATGGCTAACAGTTCAGCAGCACTTGTGGTTAGTTTAGCCTTGATGCTGTGTTGAAATGTGTGACTTTACATAGGTATGTGATGTAAAGCTTAGAGGATGTTTGAATGCTTCTCACCTGAAAATATTTTTTCAGTATTTAATGTTCTTATTAGCTCTGAGATGTTTTATCAGTTGGGGAAATGAGTCTGAGTTTAAATTCTTGACTAGGGAATAATTTGTGAGAAGTGCTGACTCCGAGCACTGTGACAGCAAAGATGTGTGCTGTTGTTGATGAGATGGTTTTATGCCTTTAGCATCTCCTGATTGTTGGATATGCAGTAGGAATTCTCAAGAGGAGGTTCCATTTTTAGTTTGCTTTTAGGTTACAAACATTGTCTCTTGCTTTAGCTGAACTACAGAACTAAGAAGAAGATTGAGGAAAATGAATTTAAAGAAGAGTTTAAGGACCCAAGTAACAGAGTAAACAGCCTCATCACTAATGATGTATTGGAGGTACAGTAACTTAAACTACAATTAATCACTGGGGTTTGCTTTGTTTTTCTTCTGCTGTCCAAGAGCTATAACTTCTCTAATCAGCACAGTCTTGTCCTTTTTAAGTCTCTTAAGGAATGCAGACTAGGGTAATAGCCTGTAATTTTACTGAACACTCAGGAACACGGCATTTGGTTTGACAGAATTGTGGTACCTTTTTCAATAATGAAATGTGCTCCAATGTTTGGTGGGTTTGCCTCAGTAAGATGTAGAAGGGGAAGGTTAATTGTCACTTAGAAAAAGATGGAAAATAGGGAACACATGTTTGTTTCAATGTGTCTGCAGGTTGCAGCTGGAGGATTGATACTTGTGGTAATATGAATTTACCTATCTGCAGGTTTATAGCCTTCTCTAACCTTTGTTTTCCTTTCAAAACTTGGTTTCATTTAATATATAATACATTTTATGAATAACGGGGTGATTCAAGATAGGTACAGATTCTTATATCTCTCATTATGACTCAGTAATAGATGTTTGTTAGCAGGTTTTTCCGGTTACTCCTAGCAAATGTGTATCATCAGTAAGGTCGATTGCAGTGGTACAAAAATCAGTGATCTGTGAAATGACAGGATGAGAAGAGCTGCTTCTTCAAAAGGAGGAAATAAAATGCTTCCTCCAAAGAGATGAAAATAGACCACCTATCAGAGTGAAGCCTCTGTGATCAATGATCCTGAGTTTCCTTTTTGTTTAAGAAATGCAAGATACACTTTTGTTTTACTTGTTTGGTTGGGCTGATGGGTCAGTGCTAGGTGGCAGGATTGCTTGGCTCCCCAAAACTGAACTGGTCTAAACAGAATCTAACACTCCTCCTGTTTCAATGATCTCCTTGGAATGGTTTGTGTAACCTTGGTTTTGCACATTGAGGACTAATACTGCTTTACTGCTGGAATATTTTTTTTTCTTGAAAAGACACTTTTTTAAAATTTATTTTAGGAACTGATGAATATTCATGAGCACTATCAGAAAATGAAGTGTGTCATTTCAGCAGATAAATCCCAGCCAGACAAGGCCCTGAGCTTGATAAAAGATGACTTTGTAGTTACTCTTAAAGACATAACCTTGGAGCATCAGGAATGGCAGCAGAACAGGATGGTGAGTAATAACAACCATTATGCTGTGGCAATTTAGCAGATTGTGTGAACGTGTAAGAACTGGCTTTCTTGGGGTGATTACCTCTGAGCTTGTAAATCTCAGGCTGAAGCAGAAGGAACTGTAACACTGAAGATATGGAATGTGCAAAACCTGAGGCAGAGATATGGTATGGTGGAAAGGTTTTGGATGTCCTGCTGCCTCTATGGTACCATAACCATTGCTGAGGGGTCATCCCTGAAGGTGTGGCTTATGGGCAGTGTTAGACTGACTTCATGAAATACCTCTGTAATACTTACTCTTGGATTAAAGAAGGGCCACAGTGTAAGATTGGTGAAGAAAGTGGGCCTGTGTGTAAATGTTTTGGTTTTTTACAGTTCTTGTGTTTTAACTGTCTTGTATGTGACAGATGTTTAAAGGAAAATACTTTTTTTCCCCAGAAATTATTCCTAAATGCTAAAGAAACTGATGAGACAGAAAATAAAAGGAAGGAAGAGACTTTGCTGGAATCAGAGGTAAGAAAACTCAACTAGTTTGGTACATTGCACAAGCTGTTCATTTCTTGACTTCAGATCACAGTGTAGGTCAAGGCTTGATAGTGTCATAGTAAGTTCTAGAGACAGCTAGTGGGGCTGGTTCGTTTTTCTTGTTTGCTTATTTCGTTTTGATTCTAAATCACATTGTTTTCTGTTCAGCTGTGAGCATTTACTGGTATAATAGCTCTTAGATGCTCATAATAAAAGGTCCCTCTCAGGTAAGGAAGGAAGAGACATGTATTTTCTTGGCCAAATGCCTTAATGCTTCCTCCTGGAATTTCAACTAAACACAATATTCATTTTTTTATGCTACAAAATTATCACATCTCTTACATATCTGGTCATTTCAACTTTGAATTTGATTAAGGTGTGAAGTTTCAAATTTGATTTTCTCCTCCTTTGTAACAGTGAAGGCAACAAAAACTATGGTCTGCTTTTTTAATGAAATTTGAACTTTTTTCTGTAAGTATCACTTTGACAGCGTTCTAATTATATAGAACTAATTCTAGAGTTACAGTTGTCATGAGATATTGCTCAAGTGATTGTCTGATATGATACTGTGTTTCACTGCTGCTATAATACAATAAGAAAACTTTTTCTGACTGGAATCTTGTTTCTTTGCAGGGTTCTGAAAGAGCAAATGCCCTGGCCAGAATCAAATACAGGTCTTACTCTGCAGTTGCTGAGGTAGGTATAAAATTTGATGGTAGGGATGTATTTATTTTTAAAGAACAGTTTTAGGTACCACTTTAATGTAAATGCTGGGTCAGAAAGGTATGAGTTAAAATTGCACTCTGTAATTCAGCCTTTGAATGTTCTAGTTTTCCTAACACATTGGGGAAACTCAAAGCTCTTATTATTCTTGTTAGGTTTATGGAAGAGTGGCCTGTGCCTGGGAGATTCTCATTTACAAGATACCTTTTAATGTCAACACACTGTTTAAGTAGGTGGAATTTTAAAGAGGTGGAATAAAAATACCTGTGAATTTAACTGCTCAAATTTCTTGGATCTTAGATACTGGAATCTCGGAAGATGCTTGTGAAAATGGACCCTGGGAGTTTAAATTCAGTTGCAAGTCCTTGAAAATATTGTTTTAATAACTGCTGCTTTAAAATAAATTTTTGATTTGTAATTTTTTAGCAGGATTATGAGAAACATCACAACTGTCTCTGCTTATTGAAATCTCATATTGAAAAATGTGTTATGCTCTGGATTTGTATGACAGTCCAGACTTGCATGAATATGCAGTGATAGTGTTTTCTAGGCACTTAAGCAAAATACGATGGTAAAGAAGCTTTATGGTACAGCAGTGACCTGGTGTAGGTTCATAGTAACAGAGAATGGTTTGGGAATTAACAAATGTGCATGTTAAGTGATACAGCCATTAAATCATAGAAGGGTGTTGTCCAGTTAAAACTGAAGAACAGCAACTAGTGGGAATCATCCCTTCCTCTTTGTCTCCCCTTCTATCCCTTCTCCACCCTGACATCAAGTTGATGCTTTGGTCCTTGCTGGTTTGTAAGTGACATGCAGGAATATCTGTAGAAGTTCAGCCTTTTTTGTGTCATTTCTATGTTTGGGTTTTAGGCTTCCAAATCCAGAAGACATCGTCAAGTAAAATTAGAATCTTCTGAATCAGGGAAGTCTCCAAGCCGAAGCAGAAAGACCAGTAGGAGACCACAGCCAGCAAGGAGAAGAGATTCTGCAGAAGTCAGAGGTATTTCTCCATTGCACCCATGAACCTGGAGGGACTGCAAAATTGTACCCATTGCTTTGCTATCTGAGGCAGCTGGGTTAAATTTTGCTATTGGTCACTGGAACACATAGGAAATTACTTTTCCTAGGGGAATTGTCTTTCTGCTATCCAACCTGAAGTTGCTCTGCCATCTGAGCTTTTTGTTTTCTCATTGTTTGTTAAAGTTTAAATGAAGTAGAGCATCGAAGTAGTTTTGAATTATCTTTATTTTGAAGGCAGGGGTCTAATTTCAGAGTTCCAAACTGTTTTCTGAATTGCTTAGGTTCTGCTAGAAAAAAAGTTATTGAGAAAATTAATCCCTCTTAATAGATGAGCATTAGGCAATGTTACCTTTTCTTGACTTTAAAAGATGAAGTGTTAAGGAGGAATAAAGGCATTTTGAATTATCTCTGGACTTTATTGGTGATAAATTTGCTTTGAATTGGTAGTGGTAATTACTTGCTATTGAAGGTTTCTTCAGTGAACTATTGAAGGTGCTGTGGAATGTAGGTTTCTTAACAGCATCTGACTAGGATGTCAGGAGAGCAGCAAGTGAACAGTCTTTCAACTGCTGGACCAGGGATGTAGAAGCAAAAGAAAAAGCTGACAGTTTTTCTTCAAAATCTGTTTGCAGATGAAATGCAGGTGGCAAAGGAAACTGTTACTCAGCATATCGGGATGCCAGTAATTACAGAGGAGAACTCGGATGAAGGAGGTACAATGACTGGAATTCTGGCAAACCACTGGCTTATCTTTTAATAGCTCTCTGCTGTATTTTAGTGAAACTAAAGCTGGTATTTTCAATCATGTCTTACTGCCTTGAAAAAGCTGAGATGAGTTTTTAGCCTGCAGATTGTTGCATGAAAATTGAAGCTTTGATTTGAAGCTTTGTTATGAGCACACCATGGCAACAGAGTCATGTTTTTCTACACTATTTTGTTGTAGTGTGTTCAGAGTTAAAATTGGTCCAGTTAAGAGTCTCACTCTTCTGTAATGCAAGGTTGGCTTGAAGAGTTCCATTTTGTAGGGAAAAGTGATTTTTTTGGTCATTCACCCACTTACAGAACATGCCTATTCTAGTATCTCTGGGAACTTATGAGGTAAGATTAGCCCTTGCTGCCCTCACCTTTGTTGAGGGGACATAGCAGGTTCCCCTCCAGCCTTAGTTTCAGCTGAGCACTGTTTCAGGGATCGAGTTCCAGTACACATGTACAGTAATAGCATCCTCTGCTGTACTGGAAGTTGTCTGACATCACTGGAGGAGGACTTGGAACTGCAGCAGAGGAGTGGATGACTCAGGTTACTGGAAATAATGTCATTTTAATTTGGAAGCAATGGTAAAGCAGATTGCTCAAAGCTTATATTGGAGTTGCTCTGCAGAAGCATCAAATAGAGATGTTAGATGATCTTGTACTGCTCTGCAACTCAGAAGCTTCAGGGTCTGTTCTCAGTTGCTTGAGGAGAAAGAAGCACTATGGAACAGGCACATTACAAAGAAAATTGCATCCTCTTTATCCTGAGGTACCTTATTTAGCTGTGCTCTGGGAAGAACCCAGGGAACTGCTTTGCTGTCATGTCTCAAACACAGGAAGTGTTCCTGGGAGAGGAGCTGGCCAGATAAAGGCAGGATTTCCACTGGCAGTCCTAGCAACTCTAAGGCTGATGGGTCTTGCTTACGCAGTGGAAGGCAGACTTGATAGACCAGAGGTACTGGTTCTTAACTTGAAAGAGGGGGATTTAATTAGGTTGTGTAAAAAGGGAGAGCAAAGGGTTAAGTACAACTTCTGGAAAGCTTTAATGATGCAGATGAGCACAAGGAGTGTATATTTTGGAGTTAATTTTCATACAAAGGAGTATAAATTACCAAAATACATTTATAGTGAGGTAGCATGTTTATATTTGCTCTTTTTAAAAGCAAAATAGCATCTTGTACTGAAGTGAGATTGCATTTTCTGATCACTTTAGTTGCAGACAGTAGGAATTCATTCAATTTTAAATGGTCAGATTGAAGGCACAGTTGTGCATTTAATGTACTTGATTTTCTTTTCCTTCACTTGTCTGCTTGTTGTGGACAAAAAAATTCTTTTTAAATCAGGAACATTCTGCATTTCTCAGAATTTTCCAGTAAATTCTGAAGCATTAAAAATACTCATAGGCAGTCTCTTCAGATATTTTCTGCATAATTTTGTGAGTACTCCATTTGTCAACTTCATAGCAAAGTCTTAAAGGGGGCTCATGAGGAGCAGAAAGCTCTCATGATTGATTGAATAAGTTTTGAAGTACGGAATTCATCAATGGAATTTTAGTTGTTATTTTGAATGACAGTGTGCTGTAGAATATAGAAAGATTTTTTTTTTTCATATTTAAAAAAAATGGGTAGAGAAATTTGGAGGGGATCTCAGGAGCTCATCTAATTAATTTCCTTTTGCTGGATAAAATTAATTCTTCTTGAACAATTCCTATGAGGAAGACAGATTGAAAAGCTTTTAAAAAAACTCCTCTATTTCCTTTCAGAAGTGTCTCTCCCCAAGAGGAAAAGAAGATGTTAGAGGATCCAGTTGGAGAAGCACTGATGTTAATTTTAATGACAAGATGTAAATGTCAGAGGTAACACAGAGTGCTTGTTTTAGATGCCTTTGAACATACAAGAAGAGTCTGGGATCAGAACTACAGGTGATGCTGGAATACTGGTAAAGGCTGGGATGCTCTAAGTGTCTCAGGGTACAGCACTTGGTGCTTTTTTCATTTGGTGAATTCTTCTCCTGGGAGACAGAGTTGCTGTGTCCTGTCTGAGATGGAAACAGAAGGTGGTGTCTTGTATTTAGCTTGTACATGTGAGTTATCACTTGGAACTCTTGTTGATCTGCAGTGATGGTTTTAGCTGAGACTGTTAAAAGAACAGTTCACAAAATGTTTGTCCATATAAGACATGTTTATAATCTTTGAGCATAAAATTAAGGTTACTGACTGTTGAAAATTAGTACAATAAATTATTTTTCACACTTTACTTGCTGCATTTTATAGTGTGTAACTTCAGTGTTTATCACAGTTTGATCCCACACTTGTGGAAGTGAACTTGGTGATAGGCCTTTTTTTGTACTCTGTCTCCAGCAGATCTGGAATTGTTCTGTATTTGAATAAAGAGATGTAAAGTGTGTTTATTAATGCTGCAGATGACCCTAAGCTGTACAAGGGCAGCACTGGAATTCAAAATGATCTTTATGAAATAGAGGAGTGGAAGAAGTGGGTGTAGAAATAAACATGAAGCTCAGTACTGAGAACAGGCACAGAATGGGAAAATGATTACTGGGCAACAGGTATGGCAGAAAAAACAAACAATATTTTCAAAACAAACAAGTATTTTCTGTAAACAATAAAAAACAGTAGAGTTTGTGTCACTCAGTCCTGAAAGGCTACAGCCTTAAATACCCCTACCTGACCACAACAGCTCAAGAAGAATGTGGATAGTTAATCTCCTTAAAATTTCTCCAGTTGATCATAGCTGGTCTGTCAAGAAAGCCGACAGAGGAGCTGAGGTGTCCATTTCTACAAGAAGAAACATAAAAAAGAAATTTGAAAGATTTTGAATATAAAAGGATCCTAAACTGAATGAATCAGTTTGGCAGTATGACTCTCAAAGGCCAAAGGAATTGAAGTGCTCTTACCTAGAAGAAAAAACATTTTAATGGAAATATAAATGGTTTTACTATAAAAGGGGTCCATATTAAATGCTTTAATTGGAAAGGAGGAGTGGGCATAAGTGACAAACAATTTGGACACTGAAGAAGCTGATAAAGTCTCAGTGTTTCAGTCGACATTGTTAATGAGAAAAGAGGTAACACTGTAATAAAGCCAAACCTTACTGCATTGTAAGCTGAACCATCAAATATTTGGTTGAATGACTCAAACCTTTACAGTTTAATCCAAAAGTCATTATTAGTCCAGATCTAAATTTTACAGGAAAAAAGTACTTTACACAGAGAAAAAGATCCCTATAGTGGTAATAATAAAGTCAAATTTACCATACATGCTTTTAGTTTCTACCCTTTTTTTCTGGTTTAGTGTTCACTCTTCCATTATACTTCTGGTCCAAAGGTTATTTGGTTTAGTCTGTGGATAGAATACACCATAGATGGGTTTGCTTAAAAAGACTCCTCTGTGGTTATAAAGGTTTTAGAGATATTATTTCTGTGAAGTTTGAACAGTTTCGTTTTACTTCGGTTTTCTGACTTACTCTTTTCAGTTACCAGCACTCACTCTCTTTATGCATTTCTGCTCCTAATTTTTGGTGACCAGGTACAAGAGACATGAGGAGGTCTCAAGGGAAACTTAGACTTTTTTTGGTCAATTAGGATCCTGTTGGTAATACTGTATTTGTCAGGTACATCAGTTCCAGCTGGTGCTGTGGGTGCAGCTGTGCAGATTGATGGAGCAGGGGATGGACAGCAGTGTAGGTGTAATAGAGGAGCAGTTTGGAGATGAGGTGCAGTGAAGTTCCTGAATCTTCCTGGCTGAGAAAGATATAGACGAAGAGGGAGAGTTCTTTCCAGTAGGTATTGGGACTGCAACTTCAAATTCATAATTTCTTAAGAGTTTCTTCACTTAGAAAGTTGCTTAAGGATGAATTTTACAGCACCATCCTCTTCTGCTGTTTCTAGGCACTGAGGCAAGTTAGGTCTTCCAGCTACCTTGCACTGGGTTCCTGTCTTGAAAGGAAACCTGAAAATTACTTTTCCATTTCCCTCTAATTTGCAGCTATCTTTCTCAAGGAAGCTAAAAATTAAACACAGCTATAAAAACTTACTTTTTGTTTTCTTGACAGGCTCTTTTCAGCTAAATTATTTTTCAATGTGTATGGCATAAGTTTCTTTTAACATGTTTAAGGAATGCGTTTAATACTTTTCCCTGCAGTGGAACTTTTTCTTAACATGGCCATCTTACTTGTCTCTTCTTGTATCTTTGAACCATCCCAAGAGCTGAGTAGGGGGTGGAATTTGTCAGAATTTTTAATACTCCATGACATGAGTCTTCCCTAAACACAACTCTGGAAGTGATTTGCTAGTCTGCATTGGAAGCATGCAGAGGCTTGACTAGGCAACAAAGATGGGTGCATTCAATTAGGAGTTATTTTAATATTGTAGTAATGAAAACAAATGTTCTGTAATTAGTTTATAAAATTACATAGATGTAAAATGGAAGTTTTGATGAAGAATAAACTTAGAACTGCTGACTATGTGCATGGTAACATTTCAAAACAGTAATCCTGAGAATTCAGAGACAGCTGTAAGCAGTTTCGTAATGCTGGTGTAATCTTTTTTTAAAAAAATAAATAAAATCCCTTGCTGCAGTCTGGTGGGCAATTACAGGCTTTGAAAAACAGGAAAGGGATTTCCTAAAGTGTTTCATTGAAGCAAACTGCTGTCATTAATAAAACATAACAGTAATTCTGGACTTCCAAATAGTAGTAGTAGACTTAATAGTATCTACATTCTCTCCTGGTTGTAGTCTCGGCTACTACAGTAGTTAAGGGCTGCAAGGAATCTTCATCTCTGTAACAGCAGCCTAAATTCCAGTTGTGCTGATGGGTAGGAATGAGACAACATGACAGTATGTATCTGGATATTGTGACTGTTTTCATAAATTAAATAAAGTGTTTTGGCTCAAGCTCCTCAGAGGTGGATACACAACTGACTGAAGAGCTCCATTCATCCAATAGTAATCACCATTTATTACAGCTTTCAAAGCTAAAAGGTGCTCCAAGTGGAGGTTTGAGACAGTGCTGTGCAGTGTTTATAAGTATGATGTGGATGATGAAAAGCAGAATAAACATAAACCACTTAAAGGTGACATCAGTTTACAGAATCAGAATCAATTAGGTTGGAAAAGACCTCTAAGGTCATCGAGTCCAACCTTTGACCATGGCACTAAGGGCCATGTCCAGTCTTTTCCTGAACACCTAGAAATTGTTTAAGTGGGATGCATTTTACAACATTGTTTTTATTCTTATAACTAAAGAAATTAACAAGGTCTAATTAAGTCAACATAAATGCAAAAGACTACACTTGGACAAATCAAATACCAGCTTGGGAATGCTCCTGTAAGCAGCTGTGCTCAATCTGGAGGTTTTTGCAGCCCTCAAACCAAAGGTGGATCATCAATATGGGGGTGATGTGAAAAATTCCAGATGCCATGGATGACAGTGGAGATCTCTGGTGTGTATAGCATGGTGTTGATGTAGGTATCAACTTGAGAATAATTGGAGAACCCTAAAAAAGAAAAAGGCAATGAAGAGAATGCAGATTGCAAGAGAGTTTAGTCTGAAAAATAAAGGGTTTGAGAATGAGATGTAAATGTCTTCCTGGTAAGAGTGTATATGAAAATGGTGATTAATCGTTCTCCGTGTTCATTGAGGTAGAAACCTATAATTTACAGCAATATGAATTTACTTAATAAGAGAATTTTGCATTTAAGTGAGCAATTTGGCCTTGTAATAAACAGTAACATCACATTTACTGTAGGAGTTCAAAACAATGTTGGATAAACACATCATGGCTGAGGCAGACCTGATCCTAAAGGACTAAAGGATACCTTGAGGTTTATTCTAGTATTCCTCCCTGTCTTACATACTTACATAACAGGACCCTATGCAGAGTGTATTCAACACGCACACGTAGCAAATTCTTCAAATGACACTGATATTTTATCCCTCCTTTTCTGGAATGTTTAATTTTGAAGTTCTTTCTACTTCTGGAGTTGCCCATTCACATTTTACAAAGTTTGCTACATGGACCTGGCTTCCTCACCCCAAAGTGAGGACACCTCAGGTGTCCTCAAATCTGGTTAGGTAATGGAATATTTCCCTCCTCAATCTGTATGCAGCCCAGCACTTGGAAATGGGACTGCAGGAACTTCATGAGCTACAAGAAACTGACAAGTTCTGTCTTGCTCCTAGCACTTGGGACTTAGAATCATAGGATATCCTGAGCTGGAAGGGACCCACAAGGATCATCAAAGTCCAGCTTCTGTCCCTGCACAGGACAACCCTGAGAATCACACCACATGCCTGAGAGCATTGCCCAAATGCTCCTGGAACTCTGGCAGGCTCAGTGCTGTGACCAGTTCCCTGGGGATCCTGTTCCAGTGCCCAGCCAGACTCTGGGTGATGCACTTTTTCCTGATATCCAACATAGACCTCCCCTGACACAACTTCAGGCCATTCCTTCGGGTCCTGTCACAGAAGAGATCAGTGCCTGCCCCTCCACTCCCCCACCTGAGGAAGCTGTAGACTGTGATGAGGTCTCCCCTCAGTCTCCTCCAGGCTGAACAGACCGAGTGACCTCAGCCATTCTTCCTATGGTTACACATCCAGACCTTTCACCATCTTTGTAGCCCTTGGGTCAGTCTTCGAGCTGCACCATAGTTTGACTGCAGTAGAAACATGCAAAGCAAAATTGTCTTGCAACAGCTTGAGTTTTCTCTAACAAAGACCTTCTTTAGCCATAGAAGTGTAAGCCTGGATATGGACAATAATGGAGGATGTAAGGGCTGGCCATCAGCTATTAAGGGTTGTTGAGGATGAAGAGTAACTTACTTCTTTGGAAAAGAGTTTTGTATGTGTCTTGAAAAGTGAGCTGGCAATTAAATCAGGGAGACAGGCTCTGTGCAACCTGCTGAGCAGGTGAGTTTCGGACACGGGGCTACAAGTTGCCATCATCCATCCCAGCGAGGGTGGGCTTGCTGCCTACAGGTCATCACCGTCCGGGCGACTCGTGAAAAGAGAGACGGCACAAAATTTTGAAAGGAGGGGGCGAAGCTCTCCCCCCTCCCAAATCGGATTGTGGGGGTGAAGTGCCGCAGAGCCCCCGGACCCTCACCCCTCCATCCCCGGGAGAGGCAGCGCCGGTCCCTCCCGCAGCCCCCGGGACCCCGCGGCCGCGCCGGGCGGGGATGCGCTGTGCGGGGCCGGCGCACCCTCCGCGCTGCCGGCGGGGCACGGGCAGCGCCCCCGCCCGCTCCGCCACCGCCCCGGGCGGCGAGACAGGCGGGCCGGGCCGCGGCCATGGCCACGGACGGTGAGTGCGGGGCGGGGGCGGCATCCACGGAGAGCGGGGGGATCGGGCACCGGCCGCGCCCCGCGCTGGACCGGGCTGCGGGGAGCGGGATGCTGCGGGGAGCGGGATGCTGAGGGGAGAGGAGATGCTGAGGGGAGAGGGGGATGCTGAGGGGAGAGGGCTGCTGAATGAAGAGGGATGCCGAGGGGAGAGGAGGATGCTGAAGGGAGAGGGGGATGCTGAGGGGAGAGGGGTATGCTGAATGAAGGGGGATGCCGAGAGGAGAGGAGGATGCTGAAGGGAGAGGAGGATGCTGAAGGGAGCGGAATGCTACGGAGAGGGGATGCTGAATGGAGAGAGGGATGCTGCGGGAAGCGGGATGCTGAAGGGAGGGTGGGATGCTGTGGGAGCGGGATGCTACGAGGAGAGGGATGCTGCGGGGAGGGGGATGCTGAAGGAAGAGGGATGCTGCGGGAGCGCCGCGGGGCGGGGGACGGGCACGGCAGGTGAATCCGGGCCCCGCTCCAGCGGCCCTGCCCCTGGGAGCGGCGGGGACATTCCCGGCTGGGCGGGAGAAGGAGGTTCGGGGGTCTCTGCCCTCCCTCGGCCTGTCCCGGTGGGTCCCCCAGGAGGTGGTGGCGGGGTGTGTTGCTTGTGTGCTCCACACGGAAAGGATGGGTGCACACGGACAAGAATTTTAGGGAGAATAAAGGAATAGGAAAGCCTGCTTCTGAGATACTAATGGAGAACAGGTGTTCTTGTAATCATGGGAGACTTGTCTGGGTCTGGGAGCCTCTTGAGTTGTTGGGTTATCCGACCATGCTATAATACAAACGATTTTAAGGATGATCGCGTCCCAATTTTTGATTGATGAGGTTGTTGTTTTGATTGATGGTGTTGTTGACCCACCCTGGCTCAGCTCTTGGCTGTGGCAGTGGTGCTGCTGCACAGAGGGCAGGTATTTCCCTTAATATTTCAGATCACAGCACTGGTGAGTTAAAACCTGAATTGCTGCTGTCAGCCATGGTGCTGGCAGTCTCCTCCTGATTTACTATAAAAATGACAACTTTAATGTTTCTTGAAGATTGCCAGGTTCATTTTTCTGTATCTTTTGCCAGGTTTGGGGAAAATAATTGTGTGAGTCTTTGAGAGGTGCCAGGATGGCATATAGCACTGTATAAGCTCACAGGAACAAAACTCTAGGCTTGAGCTTTTTATTAAAAGGTTTTGGCCGAATGGGAAGCCCAGTTTCTCTCCTCCTTTTGTCATTTGGTGATGTCTGTATGTGTTTGCTGTTCTGTGGTTTCTTTCAAGGCTGTGTCCCTCAGAAAGGGTCATCTCAGGCAAGGCCCAGGCTGATGGGTGGAGTCATGGATTCTCCACAGTGTGGATTCATTGGGTGTCTCCAGGTGGCCTTACGAGAACTAGGAACTAACCTGGTTTGTTCAGAGTAATAGGTTTGTTCAGTCTTTTACCTAGCAGAATCTGTAGTTTTATGAGTTAGATCCTCAAAGCATGGATCCACATCTAACAGTTGATTCCTTATCTGCTTGAATATTGCTGAATGTTTTGATTGAAAAACAATAACCTGAAATAAAAAGGACCAGAGGAAAGCTTAATGTTAAAATGAATAAGTTGGCATTCCTTGGACTTGGTGTACTTGTATTAAATTCCACTCAGATATCAACTATGATTTTTATTGAAGTTGGAAAATCTGGATTGTTCTGTTTAGCTTTATATCCAACATACACCTTTACAGGTGCCAAACTTTCCTGTACTTGCATGGAGAAGTGGCACCATCAGCAGAACCAGGGTGTTTTCTTGGCTGGGAAGCTTTGGCAGGAGCAGGGGCATCCTGATAGCCCAGGTAGTGTTGTCTTCTGTCCTTGTGTCAGAGCTGCTCCTCAGAGAAAGGCAAAATAACCAGAGAGTCTCTCTTCCTCCGTGATTCTTGGCTGCCAGAAGACATGGCAGTGGTGACTTGAGGTGATTAGAGATATGTGTTAAAGCTGTCTGCTCTGATTTTTATTGTTAAATAATTCATTGTTCCTGCTAGCTCAAGAATCAGAAGTAAGGGAAGTTTGGTTTCCAGTAATAATGGCTTCAGCTCAATTTGAAATGAGTATAGCTTGGACAGAGTTCAGGTCAGTGCTAAAGAGAACTGTGGATCATTTGAATACACTTCTAATGGTTTTAATTAAGGGCCCAGGAGCAGGCTGTCCCCATGTGCTGAAAGACAATCCAGAGGGAAAGAAGACAGGCCTGGCTGAACAGAGAGCTTTGGCTGGAAGTCAGGGATAAAAAGAGAATGTACCACATTTGGAAGAAGGGGCAGACAACTCAGGAGGACTACAAGGATATTGTGAGGTTATGCAGGGGAAAAATTAGAAGGGCCAAAACCCAACTAGAACTTAATCTGGCTACTGCTGTAAAAGATAATAATATTTCTGTGTGTACACCAGCAATAAAATGAGGGGTAAGGAGAATCCCCATCCTTTGGACGTGGGTAGAAGCAGTAACAAAGAATGAAGAAAAGGCTGAGGTATTTAATAACTTCTTTACTTCAGTCTTATTCTTAAAGACATGTTGTTCTCAGGGTAAACAGCCCCCTGAGCTGGATGACAGAGATGGGAGGCAGAATGAAATCCCTATAATCCAAGGGGAAATACTCAGTGGCCTGCTACACCCCTTAGACACACACAAGTCTATGAGGGGGATGAGATCCACCTAAGGGTAATGAGGATGCTGGTGGAAATGCTCACTGAGCCACTTTCCATCATTTACCAGCAGTTTTGGCTAACCCAGGAGGTCCCAGGTTACTGGAAGTTAGCAAATTTGATGCCCATCTAGAAGAAGGGCTGCAAGGCGGATCTGAGGAACAACAGCTCTGTTAGTCTGCCCTTGGTGTCAGGGAGGGTCATGGAGCAAATCACCTTGAGTGCCATCACATGGCATGTACAGGACAGCCAGTGTGGGTTTGACAGGCAGGTGCTGCTTAACTAACCTGATCTCCTTCTATGGCAAGGTGAACCATTTAGTGGATAAGGAAAGGCTGTGGATGGTGTCTATATGGAATTTCATAAAGCCTTTGCCACCATTTCTCACAGCTTTCTCCTGGAGAAACTGTTGGCTCATGGCTTGGGCAGGCACACTCTTGGCTGGCTAAAAAACTCCCTGGATGTCTGGGCCCAGGGAGTGGTGGTGAATGGTGCTGCATCCAGTTGGCAGCTGGTCACAAGTGGTGTTCCCCAGGGCTCAGTAGTGGGGCCAGTCCTGTTTAGTATCTTTATTGATGACATGAATGAGGGGATCCAAGTGCACCCTCAGTAAGTAACATCAAGATGGGTGGGAGTGTTGATCTGCTGGAGGGCAGGAATGCTCTGCAGAGGGGTCTGGACAGGCTGGATTGATGAGTTGAGACCAATTGTGAAGAAAGCCAAGTGCTGGATCCTGCACCTGAGTCACAGCAACCCCTTGCAGTGCTATAGGCTGGGGCAAGAGTGGCTGGAAACCCTGGTGGAAAAGTACCTGAAAGTGCTGGTCAACAGCTGGCTGAACATGAGCCAGTGTGTGCCCAGGTGGCCAAGAAGGGCAGTATCATCCTATATCAGCAATAGTGTGGCCAGCAGGACCAGGGCAGTGACAGTCCCCCTGTGCTGGGCACTGGTGAGGCTGCCCCTCAAATCCTGAATTCAGTTCTGGTCCCTCACAACAAGAAAGACATTGAGGGGCTGGAGCGAGTCCAGAGAAGGGAACAGAGCTGGGGAATTATCTGGAGCACAGGGCTGATGAGGAGCAGCTGAGTGAGCTGTGGGGGCTCAGTGTGGAGGAAAGGAGGTTCCTAGGAGACCTTAGTCCTCTTTGCAAGTCTGACAACACTACACCAGCCAGGTAACAAGTGATAGGACAAGAGGAAATGGCCTCAGGTTATGCCAAGAGAGGTTTAAATTGAATATTAGGAAAAACTTCTTCACAGAAAGGCTTGTCAAGCCCTGAAACAGGCTGTCCAGGGCAGTGGTGGAGTCACCATCCCTGAAGGGATTTAAAAGATGTGTAGATGTGGCCCTTGGGGAGATGGTTTAGTGGTGGCCTTGGCAGTGCTGGTTGGGCTTGATGATCTCAGAGGTCTTTAACAACCTAAATGATTTTATGATTCTATGGTATACTCATAGTATTAAGACCATTCTGTACATTTTAAAATCAAAAACCTCCCAAAAGAATATATTTAAAAGATGTGACTGTTCAAAGTAGTTTTAAAATGCTGGAAATATATTGGCTTCCATTTGGAAGTTGCATCTGGGGTTCAGTTTTCCTCTCTAGTTTCATTTTGATGTAACATTGCTCAAATTCTTTCTAATAATAGAACTCCGTCACATCTGGCTGTGTTGAAAGCACACCTTGAAAAAAAGCCTGCTTTGTAGAAAATATTTGTTGCAATTGCATGTTCTTTTCTAAATATGTGAAACACAGGTACTTTTATAAAGAGCTTTTGTTGGTGCTTATGCACCTGTCCCCATGAGAAAACATTCAGATACGTAGTCAGACTTCAAAGTAAATTGGAGAACATTTTAAATCTGCTTCCTTCCTGTTTTGATTCAAGTGGGGAGGTATTCTCCTGGGATGCTGCCTCTGAGGAGAGTTTGTTTTTCACAAAGACAGGCAACTTCATACGCCTCGGAGGAGAGGATGGAGAGTGCTTCATTGAAGAACTGGGCTGCAGTTGCAGCTGTGCAGGCAACATTCCTTCTTTGACAAAATAAAAGGGCTGATGAACTTGTGGACCCTAGAGCCAGGCTTTTAAAAATATTTTTAGGGGTTTGAAGACAAAAATGAATTGCCAAACTAAATATTTTTGAGCTTGCAGGACACCTTAAATCAAATCTGTCCCTGGAGCCTTGCTGATGATGCCTGTAGCACTGATTTAATATGCTTAGGTCACCATGAAATGGGTCCTGTTCAGTGCAGACAGGCAATTATGGAGGAAGTCTTGTGAATGTGTGGTGTGTCTGTGGATGCGCTGGCCCCGTGCTGGAAGCGCTGCGGCAGCGAGAGTGCTGTGAGCTGTGTCAGGGTCTGTGAAATGCAGCTCTGTGGCTTGCCTGGGCTCTAAGTAATGATGCCAGCACTTCCTGAGGGACCCATCTGCAGGAGCCCATAGTGTTTATTGCCTTCTCGGAGTGTTCTTTTAGTTCCTGCGCATGTGGGAAACAAGTGTGTTCCATCTGGCCTGGTTAAGTCCTTCCATGGTGCTGTTCAGCTGTAGAGATGAGTCTTATGTAAATAGGAGTAGTCACAATTATCAGAGGAGGTTATCTGAAAACATCAGGAGGCTTTATTTTGAAAAGCAACCTCTTATGTGCCTCAGGTAGGTTGACGTCATGACCGGCCATTAGGGAGACCTTTTGTTCACATCCCATTTATGTGATCTATTGTTGACTGCTCTGGTTGTGCACGGGGAAAGTTTGATCAATTATTCAATAAGGGCTTGAGTCTAATCTGTCTCGAAGCTGGGAAGCCACTAACTCTACAAACAGGTGCAGTTAGTTGCAATTTAGGCACTCAGACTTTGCACAGACTGTTCTTCATGTAGTTTTGGGAGATGAGTTCCCAGTAGGAGGAGAATATAGTTATCAACCATTTCTCTGATGTATGTATGCCCAGCCTCTGATAGTGGCTGTAAACAAATCCAATTAGTCATGTTTTAATCAGTTATGGATACTACATTAGCTGTGCTGTCTGGAGTGGACGTCTTGGATATCTTCCCTTTTATGAGTAAGATAGATTGGTTTTGTGTTGTGGGGTTAAATAAGTGGGTAAACAGCTAGTTAAAATTGCCAATAGCAACATTGTCCTACAGCAGCTGCAGAACTTGGTTAAAGCAATGAAAAGTGACCCTCGTGGAAGCCTTTTCAGTGGCTATGAGAAAGACAAGATTCCATTTGGGAAGTCTCAAGAAGAGCATCTCACAGGAATCACGATGGAAAAGACTAGGAAGGGAGTTGAAAGAGTGATGGTACATTGCATACTGCAGATATTAACAAAAAATAGGATGATCCCTCTCTGTGAAACCTCAGAGCAAGTTCTGAGACAAGGTTATGTCCTCATTTTGGACAAACAAAGTTGGGAGCTGTGGTTTTAGCCATGCTGAAGTTTCAGCTAATTGACAAGATGTACAACAAGAACCACTGGAAAGGGTTGCAAGATCTAGTGTGGACAGAAAGATAAGCCTGTAGTGGAGACAGAGCTGTGGATCATAAACAAAAAATAGACACCAAGACTGGAAGTGAGATGGAATGGGGAAAAGAAAGAATAAATCTCCAGGGAAGCTCAGGGAGATGGGGAGGGCATAGAAGAGGATGGGAAGATCATGCAAACAAACAGTCAGATGTGTGAAAGGAGGGGGAGTTGCATAAGCCAAGAGGGGATATGATTTCAAGAACAAAGTGTATAATTGCATCAGAACCATCTGACAGGTTGAGGAGGACATAGACAGTGTTGGCCAAAGAAAGGGTATTGGAAGGGTATCACAGAACCCACTCTCCATATAAACCCAAAGAATTACCCTTGTTCCTTCCTCTGCTTGTGGGATCACAGCTGCATCGAATGCCTGTGTGGAGCAGCTGGGTGGCATCTCCTCATTAACTCAGACCTGATTTCTGGCTTGGAATAAATTGCATGATGCTCCCTAATGAAAGTTCCTAGTGAGAAGAGTCAAGGGTCTCCAAGCAGAACTGGGGAAGAGCAAAGATGGAATGGGGCTTTACTTTCTTAGGGCACCTCACACCATTCTAACCTCTCTGTTTCACAGGTACCTTTCTTGTTTCTCTTGGCCCCTTGCAGGAGGCCTTTAGGGCTGGGATTTTGTTGGATATCAGTGATAGAATCACAGGATCATTTGGATTGGAAGGGGTCTTAAAGACCATGTAATTCCAACTCCCTTGCCAAAGGCAGGGGCACCTTCTGCTAGACCAGTCCTTGCTCTGGTGCTGGTTTGAGACTGGCATTTTGTTTCTCCTCCCTGTTTGCCTGTGCTGTTTCTTTAGTTATCTGTTATGAAATGTGTTATATATGCTAGATATTATTGCTACCTATATTATTATTATTGTGCTTTTGTGACTCAAATGTACCAGACACTGGGTGCCTCCAAGGAGTGGGGGAAGTCAGTCTTTATTAGCATTCATAGATTTTGATAGGGTTTGAAAACATCCAGGAAGTTGCAGATAATATTTATTTCTACAGCTGGCAGGTGTGTTTTAAGATCACTGTTGTTCTAAAAAAATACAGGTTTGCAGATTCCAAAACTAGTTGTTCTGGTCAAAACTGGAGTTTTGAAACTCTTAAGAACTTCTTACAAAAATGTGGACAGTCAGAACATGGTTTACATCTCAGAAGTGTCTAGAGAGCATATTCAGATAATGTTTATAAATTTCAAAAAAATCCCTCAAATGTTTCCCATCACATCATCCTGAGAACCAAGTGTTTGAACAGCTGAAACAAAAATGTTTAGTGACTGAACCAAAACTCAGTAATCTCAGCACAGATCTACTTAGCCCTCTGTGATATCTCTCTGCAATTGAAAGAAGCAAGCTTTCTAAAAGAATTTGTTGTTCTTTGGTGTGGTACTTTCCCTTTTCCTAAGCATTAGTTCTTCAGGGGTGGGGAGAGGGATTCTGCAGATAGAGGGCATCTGCACAATGCTGACTTCTCCTGGTAATGTGAATTTGATCACAATATAAGCATTTGTGTCACTGTTTAAAGGTAATTATTGGTATCTTGAAGTCATTGTCTGCAGCAAAGAATTTGTAATGTATTTAGTAGGCAATAGCAGGGGACCATGAAACGTGTTCTGTTCTAGAGTGGGTATTTCTTCTCTCTTGTTTCCTAGTGACTATTTGGAACTGACATTTTCCATCAATAACTTCTGTTGAAAACACTTAAGCAGCTTTGTTATCTGAAATCCATTTTGCATAACATGTCGTGGTTACGCTTTGTGCTTAAAAACTTTGAGTCAAGCCTGAAGAACAACACAATCACCATAAAAATCACACAAAATGTTTCATGTGTGGGAGGATTTTGTCCTCTTTCTTGTTTTGCAGCACTTGAAGTATTCTGAGTTTCTTTTCAAAGGAGCAGATGAAAGGAAAGAAGGCACCTTTTTTCATTGCCACAAGGTTTTTTGTTATAGCAGCTGAGATTCTCACCTCATAATTTACTTCAGATTTAAGCATTTAGGTAAAATACCTATTACTGTTTGATTTTAATTGGTGAAGTTGTGATAGTTGCATTTAAAGTCTTAAAAACCCATGCATGCTCCATGAAGCATGTGTTACAAGTTATTTTATTTTCCAGGTGCAAAAATGACTTTGGAATTTCTGTAGCATTGACAGTGCAGTTACAGTCATTGGCCCTCATGGGGATGATACAGGTGTGTGGTGAGCCCTGCTGAGAAATTAGTCCAGGAGTTTCTGTTGCTGTGCTTCAAAGTAAATGCTTGCTAAGGCTTCACTGGAGCTGTAATAGATGAGATGTACAAATGCTCACAGCATTTTATAGCAGTGCTTTGGGTTTTGTTCTGCCTTTTGAATTACTTGATTTATCTGCCTTTCAGTATAACATTAACAACTGCTCCCCTTCCTTAGCTTGGATTTTATATGAATGCATATGGTGCATCTTAGGTTTTTCAATGGAAGCAGAATGCATTTCATCCTGAAGTCAAAAGACAGCTTGTAAACAAACTAAGGTATAATTCTTTTGCTATAATTTGTGTTGGGAAGTTCTGCTGTGTTTTTTAAGGCACTCCACGGAGAGGGATCTGTCAGCCTGCACTCTACCCTATTCATGATGCTGTGTATCAAGGCGGGCAACCTGCCTGGCTCCAAGAGCCACATGCCAGTGTTGTCATGAACCATATGATGTGCACCTAATGTCATGGAGAGCCTTAGTAAGGGACACTTCATGGGTGGGAAAATAGTGATCCCACCTCTCAGAGTCTTGGCTGTATCTGATGGTCCCCTCATTTTAGCCCAAACACTGTCAGCCTCCTGCCTTTTTCATTACCCAGGAACCACGTTATCTGATCTGTCCAGAATGACAGAATGACCAAAGAGTAGTAGTAGTTTAGCAAAGCCAAATGGAAAGTGCTACCCTGAAGGAGGAGTCCTCAAACTGATGGTTCTATTGGCTATGCTGGTACAATGCAACATGTCCCAGTTTCGTGCTGCTCATGGATTTCCTCTTTATCACTGGGACATGCTATATTATATTCTGTGCTGTGGAGGTCAGAAGGGGCAAAGGAGGCAGGAGATGTGCTGTTCCCTTCCACTCTTAAAATTGGTTTAGGTGTGTCTGAATCACACAATGGGTTGGGTTTGAAGAGACTTTGAAGATCATCTTATTCCAGCCCCCTGCCATGGGCAGAGACACCTTCACTACACCAGGTTGCTCAGGGCCGCATCCAACCTGGCTTGAACACTCCCAGGGATGGGGCAGCCACAGATTCTCTAGGCAACTTATTCCAGTGCCTCACCACCCTAACAACAAAGTATTTCTGCTTAATATCTAATCTAAACCTACTCTCTTTAAGTTTAGAGCCATTACCTCTTGCTCTGTCAAGCACTTTCTCATACGATGTTGCTCAGCAGACCTTGCCTCCTGGGAGTCACTGAACACCATCTGAGAGTGTTCCTTGCTGAAACCAGCAGATTAATCATAGGCAGTCCAGGAGTTCTTAAGTTATTTTGGAGCATGAAATCCTTGACTAGATGGTTCCAGAGCTGGGGCGATGGAAAACTGGGAGTTGTGCTTGGTGTACTCACTCTAGAGTTGGATACACTAAAGGAGTATTTCCTTCCTAGATACTGCAGCACAATCTGTGATGAGCTCTTGTCAGACAGTAAACAGAAGAGTCACACAGATCAGCCAGGTGTCTCCATGGGAAGCCCTGCAGTCAGCAGCCTCTGTGAACTGCTCTGAGTCAGTCAGTGTTAAATGTGGAGCAGCACAGAGCGTAGATGTGCCCTTTTCTGGTACTGGAAAGAGGAGCCTTCAGGCTCCTGAACTGCTGCCCATCTTCTCAGTGGTTATCATCAGCAACCACTGGAGCATGGGCAAGAAGTCAAGATTGCCTTGCGTTAGGAAACTCTCTCACTAGTGTAGAGTGGAGTTCACAATGGACTTCTGTTCCTTTGGTGTTTCGTTTTGGTCCATTGAACATCTAAATGGAGCAGCTTCAGCAGGGTGTACTCAGAGTTACTGTGCTCTAGGATAACTCCACAGGACGGGGCAGCGTGGTGCTGGGGTTCAGATCTTTCTAAGCAAAGTCAGGACTCCCACTCAGGGCTGTCCCATCTTGTAGCCATAGCCATGCAACTGCTGCAGGGGAGATGCTGCCCACTTGGTCTTACATGGTGCTTCATCTCTTGGTAATAGATGAGCTCATCAGGAAACGTAGGCAGAAGTTTCTGTCCTACGGGTTATGGGGAGGATTAGGTATGAAAGAGTTCTGCTGTTTTGGTTAATGCTGTCATGGTTTCTGTGAGCAGGTGGGTGCCTGGGGAATTTTAATGCAAAAAATGTCAGGTCCCCTAGGATTAGGTGTCAACTGACTGATGATTTTGAGGACTGCAGTCTTGAATTTGGCACCTAAAAATAGCAGGTGCGTGGGACTTTGGCACTTATTTCCTTGGAGAATCAACCCTTTTCTGAGAACTTTAACTTTGGGATTCTGTTGGTGTTCAATTCTAGTATGTAAATATTCCTTCACTGAATCTCACTCTTTTGCACTGTCACCTGTCCTGTAGTATTTACTGTGTGACTTCAGCTAATGGGATGACAATTGGTTGCACGATGCATAATAGGGTGAGGAGTGTAAGGACTAAACTTCACATAGCTTGCAACATGTTTACACCATGATAATCACAAGGTAGCTGTTGTCTTACCCTCCCTCTTTATTTTTCATTTGAAACCCACTCCACTTGTTTTATAATTACTTGAGCTCGTCATGAACATAAAAATAGTTTCTCTATTTACAGAGAACAGATGGTTTTTCTAATGATTTTTTCCCTTAAGATTGAATGAATTGTGGTTGAGTCAGAAACTGCCAGCTCATAAACGTATGTTTTGATTAGAGGAGTACTTGATTAGGTTGAGTGTGATTCAATGTGATGTACATTTGGCCAACTTAAAAGCTTTCCAACTTTGTCTTGGATAGAGGTAATGGTATTTCAGTGTTTGCAATTTGCTCAGTAGTTTCCAAAAACATTGTCTAAGGAGTAATGAAACATTGATGGGACACTACTGAATTAGTGTAGGGAGGACAATGCATTGTAAAAAAAACTCCAAGCAACAAACAAACCAAAAGCAGAAAACAAAAAACAAAAATCCCCTGTGTTTTTAGAACAATGTAAACTGTGACTCTATACTCAAGTCATATGCAGATATAAAACTTGCATTTTATTATGCTATAATTAATTATGCTAATCATGGAATAAATTAGGTAGGAATAGAAACATTTAGGTTGGAAAAGAGCTTTAAGACCATCGAGTCCAACTATAAATCTAATACTGCCAAGTCCACCGCTAAACCATGTCCCCAGGTGCCACATTGTGCAAGGTGTGTGGTTTCCCAACGAGTCATTGTGTGGGTCTGAGAACAGAGGTGAGGTTCAGTGTGAAATGTGGAGGTCTGTGGAAGGCATCTGAGCTCTCATTGCAGTTAATGGACACCTAGTTGGGACAGTCCATGAAGCCTGGAAAGTGAAGCAGCTCTGAAGTAGACTCACAGTGAGTGCTCAGGTGAGTGGTTCTCTGAGCTCCCTGGCTGTACTGAGTGGTGAACCACTAGCTGTGATGGGAACTGGGATGCCCAGTGCCCACTTACCTGCAGAGGACTGGGTTTTAGCATCTCCACTTTGAACTGAGGTTTGCCCTTGCTGTGACATCCACATGCCAGCTGCATGCTTGTAGCTCCAAGGAACTGCTGCTGGAGATACAAAATTTAGGAGGACGGAGTTTCAGGAAAACGGGTGTGGGTGAGGATGGATAAACCAAAAGAATGTAACACTTTCAGAAGAACTGGGAAGCATTTAGAACACCAGGACATGTTTGTCCATTCACATCCTGCTCCTGACAGTGAGATTTTTGCCATCATAACTAAACAGCAAACTCTTTCTTTTGTCCACCTGAGAGGCTTCAGAAGAATGAGCCGAGTTCAAATCCAAACCAAAAGGCAATCATGGGACCCAGTCTGGAGGGGAGAGGCAGAGAGAGTAAGTTTCCCTTTGGGAAGTCTTTGTGTCACGGGACAGAGCAGGGATTTGGTCACACTGAGCCTTTCTAAGCTAAAGACTTCAGGGCTGTGTTTGTAATATCCAGGGCAGTGTGCCTTTTGGCAGACAAGTCATCTTCTCTGACTTCAGTAGAAAAGGTGATATAGAAGATCCCCTGAGCAGGCCCAGTTGTCACACAAGGTGCTTTAGTTAGGCCGTGGTGTGAGTTTAATGTGCCATAATTGACATGCAAACTCAAACCTAGTGGGACAGAGTACAGCAGAGATGATATGGAGCTTGGGAAAAACCGGCAAACTTCAAAGAATAACCCTAAATCTCCAACTTCTTGACTCTTTTATGATGTTTGCTGGAGACCAAGGAATCATGATGACTTCTGGAGACCTCAGTCCTCTTTCAGATGCTGGCACGTAGCCAAAAAACCTCCTAAGATCTGTGACTAGAAATGGGATGCACAAAATTCCTTGACATTCCCACTGTCATCCAGCAGTTGGTCTGGGCAGCATCCAGGGCCATCTTCTAGAGATGCTTCATTTCCCACAGCTGTGTAAGACTGGATATAAACTCAGAGCTCTTTGAGAGGGTCCTGACAGTCCTGATTTTGTAATTCTCAGCATGTCTTTTAGCAACTGGGCAGTCATTCTTTTCTTTCTTCCTTTTCCCCCAGAATTCCCTATTCCTGCTCCCTTTTCCCCATATGGCTCATGAAGCTGAGACCTTCTTCTCCAGACCTGATCTCACTATTGCTGCTGAGTGGGTGGGTCAGCAGGCCAGCTGCTGGTGGACAGCAGGAGGCTGGCTCAGCCCTGTCTCTGTGTTCTTGCAAGGGTACTCTGTGTGTACGCACCTTCAGGCGTGGATCTGTTAGGTATTTGAAATGAATCATCTCCCACAGCATTTGTGTAGTTTGATGTGGGCTGTGACAAATCAAACAGAACAGGTTCTCTTCTTATTTCATCCCCCTTTTTGTCAACAAAATCGTGTATTTCAAAACAGTGAGGCAGACATCACCAGTTGGGACAGTACTTGGGCTATTCAGGTGTAACTGATTGGGGTGAAGCAGGAGGCCTGGAATGATGTGTAGATGATGCTCTACCAATCCCAGTGCAGAGGGATGAAATGTATCAGCCCACCTCCTGCTACAAGGGCAATGCAAATGTGTGCATGTGGTTGATAGGGCATAGTATTGGTGGAAGATGCTTGTATTTATGATATATTAAGGTAAAGGTCTTTTCTGTCCTCTCTTTGTGGATCATGAATGGAAAAAATGATGGTGGTCAGCCACACGAAGGTGGATATGTATATATGGTAATGAGCTGTGTTGGAGAATCTTTCATTCTGCATTTGGGAGAAAGGAACTAAAATCAATTCAAAAGCAAAGCACTCAAAGCAATATCCATCTTTCTCTAGCACTCCACAGGGTTTGAACGCAGCAGGTCTGAGAGCAGCAATTTTCCATCTTGAAAGGAGTCAGGTAGATTTTTCATCCTGTGATCTGAATTACAGAAATAGTTGTGGCTTTTGGGAAAGGAGCAAGTAAAAAAAAAATACAATATTTATTTTTCTGTTTGCTAGCATCTTTATTTCTGTAGAAGATAGAGGCATTGATATTGAGAGCCCTTCCTAAAATGCAATACCTTATTTCATAGATGTGCCTTTCTAAACAGAGGCATGGTCAGATGACATACAAAGTAGCATAAGAACCACTTGAAGAGTCTGACTCTAAATTCTTCTCTTAATTATTGGCCGTGCCTCATATCTGGTAGACAGCACTCCCCTCTGTGGTGTCTTTAGAGCCAATTTTGTAAGAATTTGCATCTAGATGCTGGAAAGAGAAAGTGAGAGAGGCTCTAGAGGGCAGTGCAGCACCCCTGTGATGGGAGTGCCTTCAGGGTTCTTTTACAGGAATCTTACTCTGCAGGATGATTGCTTAAAATAGTTAAAGATAATATGGAATTAAGTAGAAGATTTTTGTTATTTCACACCAAGTTTTGGTTGTTGAAAATTTTTGCACCAAGAAGGCTTGGCCCTCTTTTTGGAGGAGCTTTGAGCATTAGACTGGCTGTCCTCATGTTGAAAAAGTGTTAATATCTTGAAAAAAACCAACCTTGTAAGATATTTATGTATCATTTAATGAAACAAACAAATCAAAACTCATCCTTCCTGTGCATCTAGCAGAGTCCACAAAAGAGCTGCTCGTTTTCGTGTTGTTTTCCCCCTTCTCCAGGACAGTCTTAAAATGTAACATATCCTCTGACTGGAGGTGCTTCTGTTTCCCTTGTAGTGAGATAAATCAATAAATCATTGTGTCAGCAGAGCACAGCTTGAAGCGAAATTTCCCAGTGCTGGAAGGTTTAGAATTAATTTTAGGTGGGAGCTCAGATGTGCCATCCACACACGTCTACCGATAGTGTTATACAAGGCTGCATTCAGAGTGACAGGGTGGTGATTCAGTGTGTCAACCTGCTCTTCAGGATGTCGAGCCACAACCTGGAGGCTGCTCATGCTGTCAGAAGGGGTCGGTAGCTCCTTGCTACTCAATAAACAGCTTATGTGCAGCTGGCTGATTATCTAATGAGCATTTGGCATGGATTTTTGCTTTATGACAGAGTTCATGTCTCCAGTCTGTGACCTTACATGTCTCTGCAAAAGGAACCAAAACCCAGATCTGCGGAGCCTGTTGTCCTCTGAGCACTTGCTTGCTGTGAGAAAAAGTGAGGAATTGCACTTGGATGCCTTCACATCTCTTTGGAAAGGTGCACGTGCCTGTGCATGTGTGCACACACACACTCACTTATCACCAAGGGTGTTCTGAAGGGAATGTTTGGCTTGCACAACCCTCTTTCCCAACAGCTCTGAAGCAAATAACAAGCACATAAATACCTTCTGTTTACAGCCATCAAGGCTTGTGGCTTTGTCTTCACTGTCCTTCCACACAAAGGTGCATGTACTGGGAGTGTGCACAGTCAGGAGGTCATTCACATCACTTTTAGTGGTGGGCATTGAGGAATCAGTGCTGAAACCCAACGGGGAGGAGCTTGAGCAAGGACTGTGCTACCAACACCCCTCGGTAAGTCAGCGTGTGATAGATATCTATTAACTTTCACAGTAGCAATGCTTCTTCCAAATTAAAACTGACTGCCTTTCACAGCAGGAAAGAGATTATCCCAAATAGTTGCTCTGGGTGCATGCAAGAATCTCTCTGTGGGCTCAGCATTTAACAACTGATACTTTTGAAATACATATTTATTTATTTTCTGAGTACATCTCGTTCACCTGTGCAAATTAGAGATGATGATAGGAAAGGAGAGCTGGGCATAACAGAGACAGGATTTTACATAACTGAGGTGGAAAAATAAGATGCAACCTACTCTCATTGCCACCTGGGAGATGGAAAATTGCTTATACACACTTCCATAATAATATCCTTTTTTTTTTTAAAAAAAAAGGCAGTGTTTCCCCTCTCACTTCTGTTTTCTTTATTTTCTTCAGTTCTGTCTTAAAAAAAAAAAAAGAAAAAAGTATTTGAGCCTATAAATGCCACACTTCCTCCATGGCTTATTTCTCCTGTTGCAGCAATACCCACACACCCTCTCCTGAGTTTTTGAAAGCTACTAGTGGCTTAAAGCTGGAGGCATCTTGTTACAGAAGAGGACTGTTATAATGAAGGAATCACAGACTATTTAAGGCGATTCTTCAGCTCCTCTGCCCTTCATAGGGCCTTGTAGTGTCAACAGTGTCCAACCAGAGAACAAACTTGACTCCAACCAGCGTGTGATCATGTGTCTCAGGCCTTCAGATCCTGCTGTGGAGTCCAGGTGTGCAACATTTGGATTGCTTCAATTCCCCAGGAAGTGCGGAATATTTTTCAGGGCTGGAGGTGGTGTTGTTTGTCCAGGTGAATTGAACAAACTGCCTGTCAGAGCACTCTGGTTTTCAGACACCAAAATGCAGCATTGTAAAGTAGGAGACCTATTGGTACCAAACTTTGTGGATCAGATTGACTGCTGCCTGATGAATGTTGCATAGGTATTACTATAGTAGAGATTACTGTTAATTTATATTTGTACCAATTCATTTCCCTATGTGTTTTCTAATTAAATAAGGTATGACTGTAAAGTAGATTAACAGAATGATGCCAAAGCCCTGTCTACACAGTCTGCTTCTGAATGAACCTTGTTATTTCCTATATGGTTTAAAACTGAGCCATGTGCGCTGTCTTACTTGATTTAGATTAAAGAGTATGAAGTCAGCTTAATTTCATACCATTATTACTTAAGGCTGCTTTGACTTTTGAAGAAGAGAGATAGCCAAAGGGCTTAATGTTATTGAACTGATACGCTGCAAGTTCTTGTCTTTAGCATTTCTTTCGTGTGCACTGTCTACAATCCCTTTAAAATAAGGGACCTCTTTTCTGTACACACTGCTTGGTGTTCTCACAACATTCCCTTGACTGCCTGATGCTTCAGAAGTGGATGAATAATGGGAGGGGGAGTGGGATATTTTCCCTAAAATTTGAGAGTCACAATACTGTTGTCAGTTTTTAAACACAGTGGTGCCTTTTATTTCCCTTTTTCCCTTGAGTGATTTGGCCTCCTGTTAATGGGAGTGATCTGCAGCGAACTTGGCTGAATTCTGCCTGTTTTGACAGCAAGAGATAAAAACCCCAACACCTTCTAAGGAAAAGTTCAGAATCTTAAAATAGATTCAGTATAAGCAGTGCCTGGGCACACAGAAAAGTTAGTTGTTATACTAATGAAAGAGAGTTCTGCTTCACTCAGCTGGGAACTTAAGAATCAAACATGATTACTATGGGACCTAAAGCTTCTGCTGGTGTCACTGTTTTTGCAGTTCTTGCTCTTGCAACCAGCAGAAAGAATGATGACCATTCAGAGTTTAATATTCTCCCTCTTTATATACCCTTTTAAAGGTGTGCTTATGGCTTACAGGCTGGATCTGATGTAACCATCCCAGCTCCCTGATGTCACTGGAATTAGCTTCTACACTGCAAGATCTCACCAAGGTTTTAAAATGAAATGCAGTTCCCTTGAACTAGTTGTGAAGCCTGTTCCTCACCTGCTGGGGCTACAGGCATGTGTCAGCTTCAGATAAAATCTGGGCAAATGCCTGAAATGGAAAGGCAGAGTTAACAGCCGTGCTAGGGAAGGTGCAGCACTCTCCTGTGTGGTTTTGTTCAACACACTTGTTTCTCAAATAATGCTGCCTGTTTTAGTGCTGAGTTAAAAACTCTTTTCTGTCTTATTTGTGATAAAGCAAGCATCAAGTCATGTGGCAGCAGAGCACATCTATGTGTCAGTCATAGTGTGGCAGGAAAACTCCTTTTCACCGCTGAGCTGATGACAGGGAAGAGAGAGAGAGAGAGAAAGAATTGATGCTGAGGCTGGGAAGACTGTACCTCCTGGGAGGTCCTTTGGTGGTGGATCCTTCTCCGGGGAGCACAGACTCATTGGTGCTCTGCTGGGATGGTGTGAATCGCTGCTGCTACAAGTAGAAAGTGCAAGACAGGGACGGGGGTGGGCGTCTCGAACGTAAGTCACTCGGAGACTTGACAAGTCTGTTGCGGTTTTGCCAAGATAAAAGAGCTGGTTCCTGGCTCGTCCCCTGAACCTGTCTGCCAGTAGCATGGAGTATGGGAGCCACAAGGCATCGTGGTGTGGTCTAGACAATTGCTATAACAGGAGCTTGCAGGTACTTCAGTGTGTGCCGGCTCTGGAGTTTAATGTAGTCATCGCTAGCCTGGTGTGTGGGAGTGGGAAGAGACAGAAGGACCAGCCTGGCACACTGGCAGAAGGTGGATGTAGGACCCATCCTTGAAGCACTGGCAAATAAAGAGAGATAATGAAGTTTTCCAGTCTGTCCTTTGGGCTGCAGAGGGAAGCTTGATTGCAGTTGTTAAAAGTAAGATCTGTCTATCCAGCATCTTGTCCCTGACAGCAGGAAGTGTCTGGTAGGAGCACAGGAGCGGGACTGACATGAGAGCTGCTTCTCCTTCCATGATTTCTCCCACTGTTTACAATTTGCTGTTCAGGTCCCATCCCCAGCCAAGGGATGGGTGTCAAACTCCCACGTGTTGCTTCACCAGGATGCAGAGATGCAAACTTCAGGTGGGCAAGGTCACACTGCTTTCCTGTAAATGGCAGGCATGTGCAAAGTGTAATGGATAATTCCATGATGTCAACGACCAAAAGCAAACGTCTTGCAGGGTGTAATTGGTTTCTCTATAGTGTCAAGCGCTTTTATGTGTTCAGCATAAATATCTTTGCATTGATTGGGAGAAGGAGATAAAAATCGATGATTTACAGCACTGAAGTGCTTAGAACATGACATTAAAATGACTCTAGAAGACTTAGCTCATAGCGGACGTAGTAAATACTCAAGAGGTACAGGAAATGAAGAGACTCTTCCCAAGTCCTGAAACCAAGCAATAACTTTAATAGAGCCTGTGTTTTTCTGCCTAATGGATTTTAATACTGGCTTTCCTTTTGTAGAGTTACTCTCTTTTTTTGTTGTTTCGTTGCACTTGTTTCTCACTCTTATTTGTTCAGATGTTTAGGACCCCAGGCTAAGCAGAGACATTATTGTTTTGTGAGGAAACTCTCTAGCTTGAGCAAAGTGGGAACCAAATCCTCTTTTAGCTGGCTTTGTACATTAAGCAGTAGGAAGGTGTCTTGACCTATGAGTGCTGAGGAGCATAGATAATCATAGAAAATAAAGCTGGACAGGGCCACAGGTCCCTTCCCTTGCTCCAAATCCAGATGAACCATATCTAACTCACTCCTGACAGGTTTTCTTGCTCTAATTTAAGCGTTGTATCTAATAGATACAAAGATCAGATAATCCCCCATCTATCCATAGTGATTTTTTGTTTCTGCTGTCTTTATATCTCCTTGTGTCTCATGTTTTCTTCAACCTTTCTTTTTGTTTGGTGTGGTTTGTTGTTTTTTTTTTAATGGGCATTTTAATTGGTCCCTTTCTTTACTCTCAGTAAGCTATCAAACACTAGATGCAGTATGCAGCAGTACTGAGAAAAGAGGAAGAATTGCTCCTTGTGCCTCATGCTGGGATGGTCACAGCTCCAAAGGCAAAGGCAACCAACTGTATGGGATGGCCTTATGTAAAATTTCACCTCAGTGGAAGAGTGAGAATGTGCAGCCCAGCAGTGTCAGCTGGACAAGCCAGTGGTGTCCCTTGGCTGTCTGCACTGTAGTTGCAGGGGACTCTCTATGGATGAGAGTGAGATCCCAGATAAGTTTAGAGGCTTTTCTTGCTGTCCTGCAAACTAATCCTTGGCAAGAATACTTAGCTGGACATTTCTGCCAGACTGTGTCCACTGCTTGAGCAAACGGGGTTGAAGGGAGCTGAAATCTCTGCTGTCTTCTGATGCAATGCCACACAGGAAGCAAACAGGCAGCACAGCAATCTCTTGATCCTGTCTTGCAGAGATTGTTCCATATCTGGCTAGGGGTCCCTTCTTAGAGCTCTACTGCAGCTGAAGGCTCTTGCCTAGAAGAGCTTTTGATTCCCAGTACTGCCCCAAGACTAATATGTTCGCTCTACACAAGAGTTTTTGCAAGTGCATGATATCTTGAGGCTCATCTGTTTTAATGTGGTGATCCTTTCACGTCCACCTTCTTTCCATACGGGTGAGTTTGATTGCTCTAGGGCTGGAGAATAAGACACAATTGTAGTGGTTTTTGATGGAAGTATTATATGCTATTTTTGTATTAATCAGGGAAATCCTAAATGCCTTTAATTGCTGTCAGCAACTTGTGTGATGAGCTGTTCCCTGGAGAGGATATATGCTCTGAGCTTCCTGAGGACTTGCAGCCCCTTATCTGAGAATCTCAACTTGAGTTTGGGCTTTAATGTAGAAGAAAAAAATGCCAAATTAAGGGTGAAGGATTTCAGATTTGCCTGGTGCGGAAGGCCACGTGATGAAGTATGCCAATGGATTGCTGGTCTATTTAGCTGAAAGTCAGCTGTTGTGTGCTTGCATTTATGTGAGGGATACAAAGCAGGATGCCCCTGAAATGCACTGCTGGCATTGTGCCTCAATATTAGCAAAAGACAGCATGGAGCTTTATCCTGTTCTTGAAATATCTGTAAGTAACAAGGGCAGGAAATCACCTGAAAGGAATTGTCAATGATATTTTCAAGAATTTGCACTATAATTGCGTGTGGCTACCTGCAGACACAAGGTAAAACATCAGCTAGGTGTAGTGTCACTTTCTTCCTCAAACCTAAAACGAGGAAGGAAAAACTGTTTGCACAGGACTTTTTGCCTCTTCATTGCACAGGTCTAGTTTGACTTTGGCTGCCTGCTTTAATTGCTATTTAATGAAAAAGCTGTAAAAAGCCTGTAGAACAGCCAATAAATCAGTAACATATATAGAAAATTAAAAAAGCATGTGCATTCCTAAAGTGACATAAGAACAACAGGGGGATGTGGTAACCTGAGATATTCTGATCTTTTTCCCCCAAAATCTCTACAGGAGCTCCTGTTTTTCCACCTGTCTGTTGTCAGAATTGATGACTTCTGTCTCACCATCTCCTCAGCCATGGGCTGCCTTTGAATCCAGTCCAGCTGAGCTCCTCTGCCAGCAGACTGGTGTGGGTGGTGCTGACTGCACACTCTATCCAGCACTGCCAGTAAACTGCTGCCCTAGGGTGAGGCCAGGAATACTTTTATTGTTAAATTTTTAAGAAACAGGTCAAGTCTCCTGCTGAACTGGGGATAGAAACATACTGTGAACTGAAATACTTAAGACTGTTTTGACCACAGAAATATGGATTACATTGTCTAAGGCTTTATACACTTTTTACACATTACTGAGCATAGAGTGAAAGGTGTTAATGATACCTCCTCATTAACCTAATCCTTCAGATTGGCACATTAGCTCCAGGTTTCTGTCCCTGCCACCAATGCTGGTGTGTGGTCTGTGTTTTATCCCTTCCTAATTGTGCCTGCAAGCTCCCTTGCACAGAGGCAGAGGAAGATGCTGTATGGGGACTCTGTGTAGCACCCCCACCTGTGGTTATCATTTTAGTAAAATGGGGTTTATTGAAATATTTGCATTCATTTGTCACAGAACTCCTGGTAAACCAAATGAATCTGCCTGTGACAAGGCTGCATCCTCTATGCCCGTAAGGGACCCTGGCTTTTTGGCTACGTGACTCTTACCTGGGGTGTGGAGCTCTGGTTTCTGGATTACCCCTGCAGACAGGATGAGCAGATTAACTGTGTTGAATTGTTTATACCACCAAAACCATGAAAGATGCAAGGGCAAAAAGCAATTTTGAACAAACTATTGGTAACACCTTTTGTTAGGTGATTAAATCTATTTTTCTCCTTCCTTAGTTCTGTTTCTCTTCCTGTGCCTTTCCCATTGCTCTTCCTACCTTGTGATTTGGCCAAGAGTCATGCAGGATCACTGGGTGGAATAAATTTATGACAGTTTGAAGCACAGTTTAAATGGTCCGACCATGTGGTTGCCATTGGTGAAGTAGAATCAGGCAAGAGTGACCTTGTGCTGGATGGGCATCTGCCATGCCATGAGCTACCCCAGTCTGCTCTGTCCAGGCACTGCTTGTTTTTCACTTGGATTGCCAAGTGCCAGTCCAGCTCAGCAGTATCTGAGCTGAGTCCACATGTTAATTATCAGGCCAAGGGCTGATCAGACGGGACCATGGCACTGGTGGGTTGCAGGTGTCATCTGAAGGCAGCCAGACCTCATGTTCTGTATAGTCCCATCCCAGCCAGTTCAGGACTGGGAAGGTGATGGCTGTGCATGCTGCTGGAAGGTCATATTGACTGTTAGGAGGAGTGTAGATCTGTGATGCTGCTGAGGGATGAGCAGATACCTTCTGCTCACTGTCCAGGTACAGATCCTTGGCAGGAGGAGAGGTCTGGACTCTGCATTGGGTTTGCTTATGTGTATTTGATCTAATGGGAAAAGAGGAACAAATTCTTCTTTATCCTGTACTCAATTTTTATTCTTGCCCGTCTGTCATCATCTGCTGCTCACGCCTCATGTCTTTTGCAAGGCTGGGGCAAACCACAAGTACCATAGTGCTTTCTCTGCTCTCTCTCTCCTGCATGCCCTTGTAAGAGCCCCAGAGAGGGAGAATCACTGTGCAAGCACACAGCACTGACTGGGAACATCTGTTCAAGCAAAAGAATAAGCAGAAGTAATAATTTTTGCAAAGCTGCTGAGGATTTGAGAGAACAGGGAGTGATGGATGAGGACTTTGCCGTCCATGCCCGAGGGCTGGGATGTGTGTGGTGCTGTGCACTGGGGTGTTGCTGCCCCAGGCAGAGCAGCTCCAGCAGCAGCAGCAGGCAGGGCAGGAAGCATTCCCTGTGGGAACAGCTCTCCTGGCTGTCTTTGTAGACCTGGGAAAGCGGGGGAGGAAGCGGAACCAGCGTCTGTCCCGGTTGCCTGCCAGCACCTGCCAAGGGCAGAGGCAGCACAGATGCTGCTGGCTGAGGGCATCTGCCTTGGAAGGGCACAGAGATCCTGTGCAGGGAGTCAGCATCCACTGAGCCTGTCTGGAGGAAATGAGGTTAGCAGAAACAGAAGTTTCTACAGCATGCTTACCAAGTGACGACTCAAGTTGGCCCAGGATGCTGGAAACCACTTTTTAGCCTGGGCACTTCTCCATCTCTATCCAATCTGTGCAGCAACCAGCCATGCTAAAGAGCAGGAATGTGACTTTCCCTGGACTTGTCTTGTAGAAGATAAAGCACCATATGGAAGCTGATGGCTCAACCTGACTGCAAAACATATCTAAAGAGAGAGAGGAAACACAAGGCACACATCTTTTGAGATAAAGAAGGGTGTGTGGGTGCCATTTCCTCAGCAACTGAAGCTGTTGCAATGTCTCATCTATCTGTGGTTTCAGTCTCTCTTCAACAGCACTTCTGCTAAGGGGGGACAGTTGGAAGAACTTTTGCTCCATAATAAAATTCCAAGGGAGGTCAGATATGAGATCAGACTGTAGTTTTTTTTTTTCTTGTTTAGTTTTTATTTTGTCAGCACTTGGTGATTTTTTTTCAGATTTGATGTTTTTGAGTTTGTCCATGTGATTTCTGCTTTGATTTTTGGCAGTGCATTCTTGATATATCCTTGGGTTTTTCTATTCTTATTTTTTAAATTTTCATCACTCTCTTTTCTTTCCTGCTTAATGCTTTATTGTAATCCCCCTTCCTATTTTGCAGTACCTGAATTTGAGGCTCTTTAGCTGTCTAACGTAGAAGGTTTTCTGCAGGCAGGAATCCATGGGAAGTATGGGCACTTAGAACTTACAGAAATTGAGTCTCAAGGAGGACAGGCAGAAATTAAAGTGCTTTTAAGTCTGGATAACTTCTAGAAAGTGTCTCTTCCCTCTCTACTTGTCTTTGATTTGCAAGATTGTGGTAATCCATCTATGGAAGGTAGCTGTGCACACAGTGAATAGGTGGTCATCACTTCTTGTACTCTTGCAATTCAGAATGACAATCCACATCATTAAAACTCAATGCACGTGTACTTGATATTAAACAAACCGGATAGCTTTGAGATTGCTTATTTCTTCAAGGGATACAAGGATGAATTGAGCCAAAGCAGTTTGCAGCCCGGCGTGTCTCAGCTCAAGGCTGCTAATGACGCATCCTGGAAACACAGAGCATCAGCAAGTCCTTTGTACTTTGCTAATATTTTTCCTGCAGTAACGTGAGAGCAATTACAGCTTGGAAGGATGGAAGCTGGAAGGCTGGAGGAGATGAAAAAATTCAAAGGGCAAACCAGTGAAGTGAAGGCAGGGAGTATATGGGGGTGGGTGAGGGAGGAAGCATCTGTAAATAGCTGGCACTGACAGCTGCTTTTGAAATACATGGGAATCTGGAAAGAGAGGTGGAACAGCTGCAGTTGTGTGTATGGTTTATGGAAAGAAGAGGGCAATGTGCATCTTGTGAGGGAAGGAGCAAAAAGAGCAGAGCTAAGCAGGAATCCATGGAAGGGATGAGAGAAAGTGGAGCAAAACCAGAGCAAAGTTGGGGAAGAAAGAGATTAATTCAAAAAGATTTTCAGGAATGGGTATAAACTATAGTTCAGCTGATGTGAGATTCACTGTCTTGCCAGTGACTGCCAGGGAGAGGAAATTGCCATTGCCGCCTGCCTGTGGTTCCAGCCTGTCCTCCCTCCCCCTGTTTTATCTTTTGATTTATCATAATAAGAAATTGGCCTTCCTAAGAGCAGGTCATGAGACTCAGCCGAGGGATTAAAGCCAAGTCTCTGACCTCTGAGCATATTGTAATGCTTGTGAGCCATTGACTCATCCTCTGTATTGGCAGGTTGATGGATTCCTAACTATGTTGTTAGTGGCATCTCAGTGTTGCTGCCTGAGATGTGCCTTTTGTGTTTAAACTCTGACTTAGAGAAACAAGTTCATTTCAGGCTCTTTGTGTTTCTCTCCTCCTCCTTTTCACAGCTTTTACTTCTTTAAATGTAGACTTCTTTTGACAGATCATCTCCATGGTAACTAACAGGACAGGGCTGCCTACAGAAATTGTAGTAATAAAGTGGTTGGTTTTTACACATGATGAAAAGATGATGAAGCACAATGATAGGTGATAAAGACACAGGTAATTGCTCTAGAATAATATTGCTGCCAAGAAGATGACTGAACTCCCACACAGAAGATGAACAGATGGTGTATTTATTGAAATTCATAGGCTGAGGGAAGAAAAATGTAATTGATGGCTGTGTAGGTTTTGTTTCAGTTTACTATGTGCTGAGCAGAGCCAGGAGAGCGGCGTGCCAGCAGATGGAGCCCGTATGCAGAGCCACCGTGTTTTCTCACTGGAGATCAGAATTCCAATCAGAGCCATAAAAGCAGCAGAACTGCTAATTGCTCTGATGCACTTTGCTGTTTCAGATCTGTCACATAGCCCTGGTTTATTTTAGAAAGGGTGTAACACTTCTGTAAGAGCAAGTGCACTGGTGGTGAATTACACCAGCATACCAGGAACGTCTAAGTAGAACGTGGAAAAGCGAACGCTTGCAAAAGAATTTATGCTCAGTACAAGTTTTCCAAGCCCAGGTGTGCGACTGTGTTAGTAAATGGCAGCTGTAGCTTGTTTGCTAACCTGGTTGCTGGTCTTATGGTGTTGCTGGTCTTCTGGTATGGCAGGTCTGTTGTGCAGAATCCATGGGAAGGCAAGGGCAGGGTGTTTTCTTCAGTTGCTCTCTCTGAGTTTTCAAGTATAAGATAAAATTGGTGACTATGATGTTGAGGCTTTAGTGAAAATGTTGCCTGTGTGTGTGTATGGCAGTGCTATGGATCTAGTTTGAATGATCCCCAACACAAGAAAGATGTTGATCTGTTGGAAGAAGTCCAGAGGCCACAAAGTTGATCACAAAGCTAGAAAATTCTCCTGTAAAGACAGGCTGATGGAGTTGGGGCTGTTGCTGTTCCACCTGGAGAAGAGAAGGCTCTGGGGAGACTTTAGGACCCTGTTAGAGTACCTAAAGGGGCTACAGGAAGGCTGGAAAGGGACTTTTCACAAGGGCATGGAGTGAGAGGACAAAGGGGAATGGATTTTAACAGGAGAGTAGGTTTAGATTAGGTATTAGGATGACATTCTTTACTATGTGGATGGTGAGGCACTGGCACAGGTTTTCCAGAGAAGTTGTGGACTCCCTGTCCCTGGAAGTGTTCAAGACTAAGCTGGCTGTGGCCGTGAGTAACCTGGTCTAATAGAAGGTTCCCTGCCCAAGGCAGGGGGGTTGGAACTCGATGATCTTTAAGTTCCCTTCCAACCCAACCCAGTCTATGATTCTATGACTACATTGCTGCTTTGTGGCCTGAGTGTGGAGTGCTGTAGTATCCCCTGCCACAGGGGATGGTGCTTTCAGTTTCCCAAAAGAATCACTTCGGTGCTGTCAGAAAAACATAAATGTCCATGGGAATCAGTCTCTGAAAGGTCTTTCTCTGAGAGGTACAAATAACACTACTTACAACAACGAGTGACAGCTCTGGAGCATAAAGATTTTTCTGTATGCATAACAAAGGCTGACTGTTGGGAGAAACACTGCTGGGAGGAACTGGTTGAGCTGAAGTGCTGGTGGCAGGTTGCTGCCTTTCCTGAGGCTCCTCTGTGTTCAGCAGCTTTAGGATCCCTGTTGTGCCCCTGCAAACTCCCATGGTATTGTGATTTATTGGTGATAATGTCTGGGTGCTGTTTAGTACATCTATGATTCTCTCTCTGCAGCCTGGTGCTACTTTATTGATTGTATAACTCATTTTCTCATCAAGTTCTGTAAGGAAACCACTTCCCACTTGGGTTTACATCCAGCTGCACCTACTCACATGTTGACTACATTTGTAGCTCTTGCACACAAGGAGCTTTGAGAAGGCGTATAAATAAAAGAAGAAATAGGTTCTTTGTCTTATAATAATAGTGTCAATGTGAATGAAAATAAATATGTACGTACTACAGAAGAGACTCTCTCTCCAGGATACTTTGCTCTAGTGAGGAAACTAAAAGTTGAGGGTTCATTTGTGTCAAATTCACCATTCTTTTTATTCCTTCCCTCCAGATTGGCAGAGCCCCCACAGCTTTTGTGGCACCTGAAAAATCTGATTTGCATGCAAATTGCTCCCGTTTAGGTTGAAAAATTTCTGACATTCTTCTTTAAAACTTCTTTTTCCTGCAGAAACTGAGGGGTAGAAAAAGTTACTTAAGTGATACACCTTCTTCATACAAGATTAAACAGAATTGCACTGGAAGTGGAAAAATGTGTTTTTGAGACCTGTCAGCCAGCCAACACACAGAACATTAAGTTAGAGATGACAGGGAGATGTACTATATAATAGAAGAGAGAATAGGAAAGGAAGAGTGTGAATCTGAGGACTGAAAGGGCACTGACCTACCAGCTATATCTGAGCAGTCACTCGAGTGGATAAAGCCTGGTTGGAGTCATATTAACCCAGCCTGGTGATTGTCATTGTGGTGACTGGTTCCTAAGGAGCATCCTGATTTATTTTCAGGGCAGGTCATCCCTGTTGCTAGATCCAGGCACCTGAGAGGCCTGTGGACCTTGCTGGCATACCTGGCAGGGTCCAAGGGACCTAGGCAGTCTGGTGGAGCTCTCTGGAGAAGATGGTAGAGGAAATCCTTCAAAGGATAAGCCTTGCTTGAGAAAAAGGGCTAGATTTGTTAGTTTGAACACTGATTTGTCAGGTGCTTGGTGGCCTGTGTGCTGCCAGCTTCTCTGTCAGCCTGGCTTTGTTTGCTGCCCAGCCACTGGCCTCTTTTCTTTCCCCTCCCATTACTGCTCTGCCCTTCACCACTAATTGAGTGTTTCAGGCAAAGCTGGTCAAAACATTTTTATTCAAAACTTATTTTGCTGGCAGCCGAGCTTGGCAGCATCAGAGAAAAAGATAAATATAAAGATACTGTCATTTTTTTTCTGGGAGAAATTCTCATTTCAAAGTTGGAAACTGAATTGTTGTCACCCAGTTGAGAGGGAACATATTGCCAATTGCTTTTTCCTTTTCTAGTTTACCTTCTCTCCCTTTTTACTTCCATCTCCATTCCCCCTCCGCATCTCTTTTTTACCTACTTGGCTGTGTAAAAACTGCCAGAAAAGTCAAGAGAATCTAGGCTGATGTGGAAACTTTCTCTCCAAGCTGAGTGTTTTTAATTCAAAAAGTAATCAAATGTTTTTCAATCCCTCTTTACCCCGAAAGTAATGGTCATTCTTGGGCTAGTTTCTGCCTCAGGTAGAATCATAGAATGTCACGAGTTGGAAGACACCCACAAGGATTATCGAAGATGAACTAAGACTTCTCTGGTTTCTTTGCCCATCAGGCAAAGTAGCAGCCATTAGGGCAGAGCTGCACTGGTGCTCTGGTTCCCAGACCTCTCCTGCAGGCAGCAGAATCCATCCATGAAACTCTCTGTGTCTGCTGAGCATCCCACTGCTCGGAGGGTGAGGGCTAAAATAAGGATGTTGTTTTGACATTGCTGTAACAACATTACCTGGCCAGGAGAACTACCACTTGTAAGTGTTTATCCTTCTGGTGGAGGAGATTCCAAGCTGAAGGAGAGGATTCTGGTGTCCTGGTAAATGGAATCACAGAATAGGCAAGGTTGGAAGGGACCACAGTGATCATCTGGTCCAACCTCCATGCTCAAGCAGGGTCATCCCAGACCACGTGGCACAGGGCTGTGTCCAGATGGTTCTGGAATATCTCCAGTGAGATACAAACACTTTGGACAACCTGTTCTAGTGCATGGTCACTGCACAGTAAACAGGTTCTTCCTCATATTCAGATAGAACTTCCTGTGCATCAGTTTCTGCCTGTTGACTCTTGTCCTATTGCTTGGCATCACCAAGAAGAGCCTGGATCCAGCCTTTTGACAGCCACCCTAAAGATATTTGTATCCATTGATGATGTCCCCTCTCAGCCATACATTCTCAAGACTGAATAGGCCCAACTCTCTCAGCCTTTCCTCATAAGAGAGATGCTCCAATCCCTTATCATCTTCATAGCCCACCACTGGACCTGCTCCAGGAGCTCCATGTCTCTCTTGTGCTGAGGAGTGCAGAACTGGACTCTGCCCTCCTGCTAGAGAATTCATTGCCAGAGTGGTTGACCTTTCCCTGTGCTGCTTGGCGTAAGTTGAGAGCACCTCAGTAAAACAAACATGAACAAAGATAACGCTCCAAATTAATGCCTCACCCTGGTTTAGGGCTGAGCTGTGATTGCACAATATCCATAGTTTTGTACAACTGGGTTGCAGGACCAGGGAACTGGTATTGACTGGTGTATACATAGCACACCAGTTGGGCTGGTGTGGTATGCTGTTAGTTGCTGGGTGCTTAGCAGTGGGAATTAGCTTTTAGATACCATTCCTGCTGGGACTGCTGCCCCTGAGCCTAAAGCAAATGATCAGAAAGGTTTATTTGACAGGTAAAATTACAAGAGCAGGTTATTTGTTTGATTTACTGTGTGAAAGCTGCAAACCAAGCAGTTATTTTTCATACTTTGTTAACAGCTTGCAATCTTATGGGTCCAGACTATTTTTAAATTTAAATATAATTTTAAAACATACACAAAAAAAAGCAATCTGTGGTGCAGTGTCAGAAGAGTGGTTGTGCTGTGTCAAAGCAAAGGTCCCTGATGTTGGCTGGTAGCAAGTACCTGGGGAGAACATTTCAGAACAGAGTTTGGATATGTGTTCCCAGTTTCTGACAGTCAGCAGTTTGGGGACTTTCTAACTCAGAGGTTATGTTTGATAGCCTGTGTTGAACCCATACTCCATTTATGTTTGAAATACTTATGCTTCCAGGCCCTTAAACATACTGCAGCAGTGAGTTCCACAGTCTTGCGTTGCATGAAACATCATTTTTGTGCGTTGTGATTTGTACCTGATACCTGCTCATTTTGTTGTGTGCCCTCTAGTTGTTTTCTAGAAAGGTGTAGCTACAATTCATTCCTTATTTGCCGCCTCCATGCCACTTATTGTTTTATTACCCCTCCATCTCTGCCCTGATCCCATAATAGCCTCTTTCTCTATCTGACAAAATTAAGTTTTTCCTTGAGTGAAAGCTCTTGCAGACCCCTCATTATCCAAGCTGCCTGTCTCAGGGTGGTGCTATTAAAATCTTGCAAGATTTTAGTAGTGAAGAAAGAGGGTGCAGTATGGATTTGCAAAGGCAATACTGTTTTTGTAGTCTTACTCGCTAGTTTTCACAATATTTCTTTATTTGCCTTGTTCCTGAACAATGAGCTATTTTCAAAGAACTATTTGAACACTCATCCATATCCCTTTTCTGAGTGGAAATAGTCCTGAATTACATCCTTCAGCTTCTCTGCAGGTAACACTGGTGCAAAATTTCCTACTCTTTCCTACTCTAGGCTCATCACCATGAGTGTTCCTTGTACACCTTCTTCGTCAGTGACTCCACCAGCTCTCAGAAAGGAGTTCTATTTCTGCAACACTTGAAAAGGAGTTGTAATTAAATTTTTATGCCATTAGGAAGTTGCTTACCACAGTTGTTTTTTGGTCTGCCCTCGTATGATTCTGCACTGAACTTGCCAGAAGGTCATGATCTGTTTTTCTTTTCCTCCTCTGAACATGATATTCACATTCTGAAGGATGTTCTTTTATTCGCTTTTTGGCTTTACCACCAGTAATTGCCTTAATCTGCTATTCAAACCCACGAAAACAGCAACTTGATTTTTTTTGTCCTTTTAAAGTATTTTGAATTAATGATATAAGTATCCTGTTGCTTTCCTAGAGTACCTGTACATGGTCTTCTGAAAGTATTCCTGTCTTTCCAGCTATTTCTTTGTACTGCTACACAGATTTTTACATGGTTTTCTTTTTTCAAATCCAAGTCTATTGCTTAGATTTCTGTGGGCTTTTTTTTTTTTTTTCTTCTATAGGCAGTTGGAAGAATAGCCATTCTTGTGTATCACTGGGGATGAGTGGCTTTTCTATTACAGGTTTTTAACGGGTTATTTATAATGTCTAAAAATACAGTGTTTTCAGCACCCTGTCAAGATAGTTTCCCAGTCTGTGTGGTATAACTGTAGTTCCAAATCATTCCTCTTTTCTGTCTGCAGACACAGTCTCCTGTAACCCTGTGGACAGCGTCACAATCTGGTAGTTTTTAAACTAATCTTAATATATGGGTTTTTAACACATTGCACCATTTCCCCACTGGCCTCGCTTGCTCTGATGTTCTCCTGCTTCTCATATTCTGGGAGTTACATCTTCCCACTGGATCTTGTCTCCCACTGAGCCATATTTTGCTGTGCCCCCCTTATGTGAGTCCCTCCTGTGCCACAGCAGTGTGAGGCTTGCCTGTTCAAAGATGGGACCGTGGTGGATACAGCCATGCATGTAGTGGTAGGACGTGTGGAATGGCTTCAGGCTGGAAGAAGGTAGGTTTAGATTAGGATTTAAGAAGAAATTATTGACTGTGAAGATGGTAAAGCACTGGCACAGGTTGCCCAGAGAAGCTGTGGATTCCCCATCCCTGGAAGTGTCCAAGGCCAGGTTGGATGGAGCTCCGAGCAACCTGGGATAGTGGAAGGTGTCCCTGCCCAAGGCAGAGGGTTGGAATGAGACAATCTTTAAGGTCCCTTCCAACCCAAACCATTCCATGATTCTATGATCCACATAACAGCTGTGGATGGAGAACAGGCTGCCTGTGGGAGAGGGGTCCTTGCAGAGAATAAAAGCTGCTGGCAAGTTCTCATCTTGTGCTGAAGCTTTTGCTGCAGGTTTTGATTTACATCTCTGATCTCCAGCAGACCTTCACCTAATTGAGTAGATTGACCCTGGCTCTTATATAGCAGGCAATTAATCAAAGACTGACTAATCAGCTCTCTCAATGGCTGGCACCTTGCAGAAAGACTGGGAATTGCTTACACGCTACATCTGCAAACCAGTTTTATGCTCTGAGATTTATAGCCAGTCAATTCTACTGAACTCTGTGGATTTACTGTAAACTTTAATTATTATAAGCTCTGAAACACAACAAAAGTTGCTTTACTTAGCTACCTTAAGTGGAAATTTAAAAACTAGGTTCTGTAGGTGCTCAAACTAATTATGCTCAATAGTTTGACCACAGTATTAAAATTTAGCTAAAATCTGTCATCTCTCCCTGGATTTAAGTGCCTTGAAAACAGGTTGGCTAAGGAATAGAGTCTAAACTTACTCTTTAGGGTTTAAAAATAGGGTTTTTTTCAAAGCTTTTAATTTTAATCTGGATAACTTCTGAAGTTATTCTTTGATGCTATTGAAATGTTTCGCATTTACCAAACTGCAGTAATCATTCAGTGATGTTAACTGCCATGTGTTAGGAGCTTTAAATTGAAGATGCACCGTGGAATAAGACAGAATTAAAGCAGAATAAATGCTTACTCTTCCTGCATAGCCAAACTCATTTAAATTAGTGCAGTCTGTGCTGGGATGGAAGCAAAGGGCAGTGAAGGGATGCAGTTGGAGGCTGTGGCACTGTCCCGAGGGCAGCCTGCCACTGCTGACATCCTCATCAGGAATGACATGAGGTGTGATTTTTTTTGTTTTGATTTTAATTTTTCCCCAGCCAGGCCTACTTATGAGCTCCCAGGTGGTCCTCTGAGCCCCATTCTGACTTCATTTTTCTGCGGGAAGAGGGTAAGCAAACTGTACTTTGTTTTTTTTGTTGATGTTGAGTTTTGCTATGAGACTCGAAAAAACCCTTTCTGGTAACAAATGTTCAAATCCCTGGTTTGCCAGTGTTAATGCACTTCATTAAATAAACTAAATTGCTGTGGGCAGTTATGTAGGCTGTCTCTTAATGTATCCCAACTTGCTTTTGGTTCTCACAACTCTGAGCCCTGGAGATACTTTGCTGAGTATTTCCATTGCTTACTACAAATGATTGATATGTGGAGCACAGACACACTCCCCTCTGCTGTGTTGTTTATGGTCCTCAGTGCCTGTATTGTTGAAGTTGCCTGCTTTGCTTGGCTTTCTCTTAATGACTTCTGTGTCCTTTTTGTCACTAGTATGACTTAAACCATGTTGTTAGCACTGAAAGCACAATCTTTTTTTGCCCTCAAGTCAAATCCTGAGCTGAACTACCCTTGGAACTGAGTACTTACTGATGGTGCATCCCCCTTCTACATTTTTCTGCACTGTTAGTCTTATGGCTACTTTTTCACTGTTGTATTTTCTTTTCAAGGCTGTTAGATAATTATATTGCATTCAAATGGAGTTGCACTCTGAAAACAGTTGATCTGCTTAAAGCGAGGATTTGCTGTGTGTTCCCCAAAGTATTTGAGTTTCTCTTCAGAGTTCCTGAAAGTTTTGGAGGACTATTCTTTCAATACCCATTGTTAAAGTGTTCTTTTCCTCCCTCTTCCTGTCCGGTTTCAGAACAAAGCTGGAGCTGGGCTGGGTTGACAGCACAGCCCTGGTATCCTCCTTTCCCCTGTGCTCCAGGGTGTGCTCCAGGCAGATCCCTGGCTGTCATTCATGTGTGCTGAGCATGGACAGATGACAGTGCTTGTGCCCTGTCAAGTACTGTGAAGGTTTTGTGATAACATTCCTGGTGTTTTGGGCTCCTTATTGGCCGCCTGCTCATGCATCTCCAAATGGTTTTACTGTGTATCATGAGCAGCTGGTCCTTTTCCTTCAGTCTGATACTGCTGCTTATCAGTGTCGCTGGGATTAGACTGTAGTGTTTGTACATGACAAGTGTTTTAATTAGCTAAAGTCAGTCTGAAGGCATTTTCCTCTTATTTGGCATTGTTCTCAATCAGTGCACATGTTGCTGTTTGCTGGTTCTTCTTTTTTTTTTTTCTTCCTGGCATATCTGATTCTGTTTCCCTCATCTCTGTCACAATAGCTGTTAGGGTGAGTATTTCCCTCTCTACCTCTCATGTCGCTTTCCCTGGTGGAGTGTTTGCTTTTGCCTGTATTCGAGGTCTATCTCGTCTGTCCAGCTACGTAGCCTATGTGCTGACTTGGTAGTTGTGTGTTGATTCCTTCCCTGGACAGATCCTGTGACTCTGCTTGCATTTTTGGAGATTTAAATCTGCTCTTGTCCATACTCTTGCTTGCAAGCTGAACTTGTGTAACTCACAAGTACTCTATTTAGTTTGATGTTTCCAAAGTAGTTTGTGGACTCAGTTAAAAGATGAAGAATGCTGATCATTTGTTTCTTGATTTCTGATCAAAATATGCCTTTTTTTCTTTTTTTTCTTTTTCTGGGTATTTCCAGCCTCCCTTGATCTCATCTGCAATTATAATGTTTTGGTTGCATTTCTGGTAGTAATCCCTTTCAATGCTAGATTTTCTTTTTTTAATATATATTTAAAAAAATCAACCAGCTTTAATTAGAAAGAGAAAATCCTTGCCACTGATTTTCAGGTATCTGAGTAGACTTGAACCACCCTTTTGTATACAGACTTTTTCTTTGTGTATCCACCCCATATGAAGTTTGAGTTGGCCTGTCTGCTTGCTTTGGTTTTAGGGGTTGATTTACCTGCTGGCTTGTAATTGCTGGGCATCCAACTAAACTGAGTGCTGTTCCAGCCTTTCTGTCTTCCCACTGTCACTGTCCCAGCAGAAGAAACGTAGGTTGCATGGAGACCCTGAGTTTCCCCTGAAACTTCTGCAAATTCCTGTGAACTGCACTGCTCACATCCCCTTCGGATGCTATTAAATTAGTGGGAAACTCTTTGACTGGAGTGAGCCCCGGGGTTCAAGCTTGGGGTGAAAGTGAGAATTGGATCCAAAAACCTGTCTGTAAAGTGTGCAGAAACACAAGACTGTAGTGAGTCTGCCCATCAAGCAGCACATACTGGAATAGCCGTGGGGAAAATGGTTTGATCAAATTACTGCTTACTTAATAATCTACAGGCACAACTTCTCTCTTTGCATGCTTCAGCAAACCAGGTCAGATTTCTCTACTACAGGCTAAGTGGGCACGTGGATTTTGTTGGTATTTTGGACTATAGGCTAAGCTTACCTTTTTGTTTGTGGCTCACAGTCTCATTTCAGTTAGTTTTCAAGTGTGGTTTCAGGTAAGCAAGGCATTTGGTCTGTGCTGCCTCATAGAAATTTCTGTAAGCCAATGCTGTGGAGTGCAGACACGTGTTTAATTGAAACACTGCTTCTGCTAAGACAGTTTCCTCCTCATGAGTTCATGACCTTGTCATCTGTACCTGTCAGGAAACAGCAAGTGAATATGACTTAGGCAGAAATGTGTTGCGTAAATATTTCTGACTTCAGGCTTATCTGGCACAGGCACATTCCTTCCAGTGTAGCCTTGCTTCTGTACTCTGTTAGCCCAGAGGAGTGGAGTACTGGGAGACACTGGGTGAGTTCAACAGGACATGCCAAAGATGTTTCACTCATACATTCATACCTTGGTAAGACTGCCCTGAAGTCTATTCATAGGCTTTTCCAATTTTGGGTCTCTTGACTCTATTGCATGCAGTTTACTCTCTTTTGAATACAGCTTGGGGCAGAGGGGGAAGAATAATTTGATTTTAAGTCCAAGAAGTGGGAGATGTATTTGTTTTTGCAGGTCTAGAGAATGTTGAGAGAGGCTTAATGTAGTGAACAAAGCGAAAGCATGAGCCATTGCTGCTTGTATTGTGCAGTTTTATTGCTATTCTGCATTCCCTGCACTTTAATGGCTTTGTTCAGCCAAGTTTACCTTCAGCAAATGCAGTGTGCAGTGATAATTGTTTTGCAAAGAACTGCAGTGGGACGAATGTGTGCTAAATACTGGTGGAGTGTCATGGCAGATATCCCATGGCTGCTGCCCTGCAAGGGAATGAAGTCAGCCACACCAGTGTAAAGTCTCTTTCTTGGCATAACTGGGCCATGCCAGAGTTGATCTCTCATCCAGGCCCAGGGTGCTCACATTGCCAGGAACCCTGTCCATCCTTTGCTCTCGAGGAAGGCATAAGAGGACACAGGGCATGGGGATGAGTGAGGGGCTGTGAGGACAGCAGGGACAGCTGGTGGCAGGACTGGGGCTCTCAGGAGCCCTCTCTGATCCTGGGGTACCATCTGGCTCCCTCCTCCTCCTAGGATTTGCAAAGTCTCATCTGTCCCTTTCCTTCACCCCTTGATAGCAGGGTTTGTGATTCACATCACGGCAGATTTGGTCTGAACAACTCTCATCTTGGATCAGCTCAGTGTGGTGAGCCACTGCCTGCCTGGGGAGGAACACGTGTGGCATGTGAAGACAGTGAGGACTTTGTGTGGCTTTAAGTCAGAAAAGGTAAATTCAGATCAATGAAGAAGCTTGGCTGAAATGCCCTCTCACCCCTTCTCTGAGAGATGGGAGCCTGGTGCACCTTAAAAGCGAAGAACTAGAAATCAATTTACAAAGGGTTCTCTCAGAGGCGCTTCGTGGCAAAGGGCTGCTGGTGGAGTTTTGAAGAAGAGGATGGCGTGCCAGGTACCGGTTTGGCAGCAGATGACTGAAAGGGATCTTGCTGCTTGGCCAAGCTGGAAGCAGGTCCCGTTGCTGGGGGAACAGCCATGCTGTGGCTCCCAGGTGAAAGGATGTTTGATCTTTAAAATAACAGTGCGATGTTTTATGTGAAATACATTGTCTGGGTTTTAAAAATACCAGCTTGACATTTAGCGGGACATAAAGGGAATATATCTACAGTTTAGCTGGTGGCTGACAAATAATAATAAAAACTGACTACATCTGAAAATGTATTTGAATTTCTGCCAATAGCACTACAGCTCTTTTAGCACAACAGTTCTGGAAAAAAACATCCAGAAAAAGGGCAGTGTTGAGTTGACAAGGATGAGAGTTTATTATCTTAACATTATTGTGCTATTATTTCTGGATTACTTTTTTTTTCCATTGCAACCATAAATAATGATGGATTCAAGAGTACAGAGTAAGAACTTAATGTGGGAAATGAAGGAAAGCAGCTGAGTGCACAGGAATCAGAGTGAATGACTTGTATGGTCTCCCATTTTCCTCCATAAATATGACAGTCCCGATGAATTCTGGAGAAATTTGAATGAAAGTGAATAAACATATTTCCACAGAAAAGATGTTTTAGGGGCTACAGTGAAAGTTGCAAAGGGAAGAGTTCAGAAGTAAGGGAATAACAAAACAATCATTGGGAAGAAGTTTGGAGTAGGCACCTGCTCTGGTGCAAGTAACTCAGTGGCTTGAAGGAGGATGGTTTTCTTGGGTAAAACTGTATTGAACTGAGACCTTATTTCCTCTTTGGCAGCTCATTGCACAGCCTCCCTTCTGGAGCTGCTACTTGGACATTTATTTTCAATCATGCAGCATTGGAACTAGGTGTTTGTACAGGGAAGGGTGCACGCACAGACCTGCGTACCCAGCTGTCCTGGCAGCCCATCTCTGCAAATCTTCAAGGGGTTGTTGCTCCCTTCTAAATTAGCGGGGAAATTGCCCACTGGCTTAGCAGAAGAGGCAAGTCTCCTTCCTGGGCGATGGATGGATGGAAGTTGCTCGATCAGTTGGCTTCAGTGACTGGTCTGACATAACCAGACTCCGTGTTTCCCTTGTTGCTCTGCTGTGCTCTCACATATTTTTAGCACAGTTCCTCCTGCTCTGGGACCTCACAGGGCTCGTCAGCATGATCACTCAGCCGTGCCTGATGTTGGCATCACGGAGACAGGGGAGAAGCTGTGAGTCTGGAAAGAGCTCTGCTGGAAGGCATGTGTGTCCCCAGCAGTGGCTTTTCACCAGGGCTCTGCCCATCCCGCACCTCTTGCCTGCAGCCATCACACAGCCCAGGGAACAAGACACCCTCTCCACTTGCCCGATCCATGGGGATTCTGCTGTGGCAAGACTCATGTAAGTCAAGGCGCTTGGTGTCTGCTCAATAAGGACTGTTTTTTTCCCCCCCTTCTTGAGCTCTTTATAAGTAGCTTTTATTTTGAAGATGCCAGTCTGGGCTACTCTTCAGGGATCTGCCAGGCAGCAGCTTTTACAAACAAGATCATCAGAACACCTTTTTTGGGGAGGGGAAAAAAGAGTTGCATTAGGAACACCTGCAGAAAATTGCCTCAGGGAGCAGTTTACCTTAGAGAGGCAAGATACTGCTGAGAGCAGATTAGAGCCAGCTTACAAATTGCTGCAGTCAGTGGGGCCAGAAGCCCTTTTGGCTGTGAGCAGTCAGGTCTGTGCACTCCCTTCCTTTCCCCCATTTTCTGTCTACCTTCCCTATGCCCTCTCATGTTTTGAGCATTGTAAGTTGCCGAGTTCAGAGATATGGTTTTTATTTTACAGCCTTTTCATGTTATTTTTGAGGAATACCAAGTATTCTAGAAGCTGGAAAGAATTTTTTTTTTTTGCACTAATTAATAAGTTGCTGGGAGGAGCTTCATTTTCAGTGAAGAGAGACCTTTTGCAGGTAGAGACTGTGGGGATGGATTTGCCCTGAATGGTGGGGGAAAATAGCCCTTCTTCTCCTGGGATTCAAAATTACATACAAAATGCACATTCAAAGCAGCACTTGTGTGGATGGTGAAAAGAGCATGTGATCTCAGAGATCAGTAGTCCAGGGAAGTAATGAATGACTGAGGCACTGCAAGTGGAAGGGGCAGGGTGCTCCTTGGGAAGAAAACACTTTATTTTAGACTGAATGCCTGCTGTGAACCTTACTTTACTTTTTCATTGCAAATCTGTGGGATTCTGATGGGAAAAGTACATTTCTAAAGTGGATCCAAAATATTTAGGACCACAGTGTGGATTTAAGCTGAGTAATAAATTATGTCTCTGTACAGGAGAGAAAATCACTTAAAATTTCCTGCTAAGTAAATGGTAAATTTTTTTTAGGCAAGATAATTGTTTGAATGAAGATGTAGCTCTCATGAGGTGAGAGCAGTAGAAAAGCTACAGGTGAGGCACTAGTTTTTAAATAAACACCATTGGAAGCGGCATAGGCAGTTTAATCTTGTTTCCCTGGCTAGCATTCCTTTGGTGGCTGTCACATGTTTACCAAGCAGCAGGGTTCCTTCTTCCTTGGGATGTTAAATCAACAAGAACCTGCAGAGAAAAGGGCAAGAGCACCAGCACCACTCCTGATTTTCAGACTCAGGACTGTGCCTCTCTTGAGCATTGCTGAACACCAGCTGTATGAACAATTGCTGTATGAACACCACAGAGTCAGAGGATTTAGCAACCTGTCCTGGGAAGAAAGCTTTGAAATGTGTTATTTGTGAGAAAAGTGTTCTTGGGAAATTTCATTGCTGGTTTGACTCGTTTTGCTGCTTTATGTAGGTGTGATTAGGTAAGTCTCATGTTTGGAATGCTTTGGGGCTATTTCTTGGTGAGGAGATAGCTTTCCTATTTCGTTACTTTGGTGGCAATTACATTTTGAAAAGCAAATCCTGTGTGACCCTCACTTGCTACTCTGGTTTTCTTGAAATGCAAAGGTCTTGGAAATTGGGAGGAATGAAATAAGAGTTAGCACTTCCTTCTCTTTTCTGCTTTTACATTGTTCTATTTCCTGCTATCATTTCATATTTTATTTTAAGGCAATAATAAGACCATCATTCTAGATCCATAATGAGCAACCAAAGTGCAAAGTATTTAGATTCCTGTTAAGCAGAGGGTACATCTGATCACTGTGCAAGGGCAGCCATGGATCCTTGCAGGAATTTGTGACTCAGGTAGGTTTAAAAAAAAAAGAGGAACTCAATGTAGTGTGATGGCTGTGGGAGAAAACAGCTGAAAGGGATCCAAATAAAGTAGTAAATAGACTCCATAGCTTGACTTCAGTGTGTCTGAAAACATCCCAGGAACATTCTGCACTTTATTTGTGTGGTCCTTTATGTCAAGTGTTTTGCAGAATGTGCGTGTGGATGTTTGTTCATGTGGGCTGGACTGGAGCATCAGCACAGCAGAAGCCCTTGAAGTACATGGAATCTATTTTAGTCTGCCTCCACTGCATCTGTTTTGGCTAACACTCGCCTCTATCTGCCTCCCCCCTTCTCTTCTTCTGGCTGTGAAGTGGCATGGCTCTCCATTTATCTCTGAGAACAGTCAGATGTCACAACTTTTGCTTGAAAGAAACTCTGGGTAGATGTTTTGAAACTTGTTAGCGCAAATGAATCCTCTGAGACAGCGTTGTGGTCGCTTTCATCTGGAGAAGGCCCTTCTTGCAGGTTTTGTAGCGCTGGGATCTTGCCCTGCACATTGCTTTTACAAAGGAATTATTGAGGGCGAATTACATCATCAACATTTGTTTTCTCTGAGATCATTCCTGCTCCCCGTTAGATCAGTGACCACTCTGCTTGACTTTTCATGGCCTGTAGAGACAGATATTTTGGGCATAAGTAGCAGGGTTCATCTTTGATTCAGTTCGGATGAACTTTTCAGTTCTTGGTTGAAGTGAGATTAAGCACGACTGAGGAGTGCCTGGAGTAGAAGACATGATATAGGAAAGAATAAACTGGGAAAACACAGGTATGGAGTCAGCTGGTCTCTTGGCCATTTAAAACCACCTCTGGTTCCCTCTTCTTTATGCCTGCAGGACTTCATTGCCTTTCCCTTGTCACAGAGCCTTGACTTCAGTTCATCCTGTTCTCTGTGCAGCCCTACTAACTGGTTAACTGGTTTGTTATACTAATGTGGATAGGGAAATGTTCTCAAGACCATTGTAGGAAGTGGCAGTACTTGCTAAGGTCTTCACTCAATTAAATACATGACTCTACTGCTGACATTTTTTCCCCCAAGCATTTGTTTTAATGGTTTTAGTTATTGTTAGAACATATTTTCCCAGGGCGTAGGTCACTTGGTCGATACCAGAGGCCTAAAAATCTTCCACAATGTGCTCTTTCTTTGAAACCACACCCTGCTTTATGAGCAGCAGCCTTCCGCTTCAGGGCTCCTTGTTAAATACCAACAATTCCTCCATCCTGTTCCTCAAGAGCTGGAGCCTGAGGCTGGTAGCTAAGCCAGGTCCCAGGAAGCTGCGTGGTGGGGCAGCATCTCCTGTGCAGACCTCCTCTGTACCAGGGCAAAAAATATCCAAGGATCCCTCTTATCAATTGTGGGAATACCAGGAGTTATTCTGGCAGCAAATAACCCACGTGGAATAAAACTCAGTGTAGGATTTGTGGCTTCTGGGTTCAGAGACTGGTGGATTAGTAAAGAATGATCCAGGAAGGGAAGGAGAGCCTGATTGCCAAAGCTGACTCTGTTGCTCAAGCACCCTGATTTCCTCTGGCAATTGTGTGGAAAGGTCATGGTCAGGTCTGTCTTAGGTGATGTAGCTCTTTCACGTGTTAGATGGCAACTGGTGGCTTTTTATGGATGTGAATCTCATCACCACCACCACACAGAATTTCTTGTCTCAGCAGCAGCGCAACCGTAGAATGCTCCTTTCTCACCTCTGATGTTCATGTCTCTTTTTGTGGCCCCTTGGTTTGCTAAATGCCAGACTGAATGTCTGCCTTTGTGGCTGGGCTTAAATGCAGGGGCAGGAAATCTTTAGTGATCCTGTATAAAGGCTGGTCTGGCTTCTACCTAAAAAAAAAAATAAAATAAAGAAAGAAAATCAATTACTGGTTGTGCTTTCAAGGCAAAATTAGCCACCAAAGCTGCCCTTTTAGCTTTGCCAGTTAGAAGTTCTAGAATAAAGCAGGTGTTCTGGCTGCTGTTTGACAGCAGTCTCCAGTCTAGGAAGGTTGAGAGATACGTGCTTGTCTCACTTTTCCTTTTTGGTCAGCAGTTTGCCACTGCTTTTACCTGGATGGGTTTAATGGGAGCTGAAAAAGGGGCACAGTGGCTTCAGAAGGCTCTAAACAAGTAACACCAGGACTGTAGGGAGTGTGTGATGCCAATATTGGAAACTTCATTTTTCTTTCAAAGGCCAGAGGTTGAGGTGTGGACCCTGTGAGGGTCCTGCTGCCCATCCTCTCTGCATCCTTGCAGGCATGAGCTGCTGTTCAGACAGTGAGCACATTGTGGCCCCTCATTTCCTTTGGAACCCGTCCGGAGATGTCTGTGACCTACAAGGAGCCAACAAGTAACAGGTCAAGGAGGAGACAGGGCTGTTTTCAGAGGGTGCCCTGCTTTTCATGGGCATGTGGCCTGCTCTCCACAGATGGGAAATCGTCTAAGTATTAAGAGATTTGGTTTGATTAGCTAAAATCTCCTCTTGGCAGCACATTTCTAGTCCCTGGAGGAATGGAGATCAGACAGGTTGCCAAGGCAACACACAGCCTTCAGCGAGAGGTTTGCTGTTGCATCGTCCTTGGTCAATTGATGGAGTAGGGTTTATTTAGGTCTTTGAAAAAAACCCAAAGCTGCTGTCCAGCCTTTTGCTGTCGTGAGTCATTGTGCCTTGGGTCAAATTGGTGAAACTAAGAACAAGGTTTTGTGGATGAGAAAAATAAGTACATGAGAGCATGAAGATCCCAATTAGATTCCTCTTGAAGAGGTGAGAACACTTCAGGGCTGAGTGGAGACAATTTATTCTTTGTTATGCCCCCAAAGAAGAGAAACAGCAGCTGAGATCCTTCTTTCTACTTCTTCTCCCCTCTCCTCACTCTCCCAAATGTAAAATACTTTTTTTTATTTGCTAGAGGTCTCTGTGCATGCTGTTTAATTCTTGACTCATACCAGAGATACTTTCTGTTTGACCTTCTGTCACTGCTTCACTTGTTGCTCTCTGCTCCCTTCTTTGTTGCAGAAGCCTTGGTAAATTCAACTTATCCAGGTTTTCATTTCATTACATTATTCCTCCTTTTGTACCCTGTGGGAGATGAAAAATCTCATCGTATCACCACTGTGAATGCCACTGTGGCAGTGGCGTGTGCTGAGAGTCATTGAGCCTGTCATTGCCTGTTCATTGATCTGGACCCAAAATCAGGGAGTGTATTGGGACATGGACATCTCTCACTATGTTCCCTGAATTTACTGACATAACAGTTTTGCACCAGTGATTGCAGAGCCTTCTTGGAAATTTTGGAAGGGACCTGTTTCGATGTTCTCTTATGCACATTCCAGGAGGAAAATGCCATTGTTCTGAGTCCAAGGCCTTAACTTGCTAAGTTAGTAAAGGCTTATTTTTAAAGTAATTCTGACAGAAAGACTCCAAGACTAACAGGATCACAGCTGGTGAGCTGAAGGTGGTATATGGGAGACACCACTGTTTTTCTTGCAGTTGAGATGAATGTGGGTTGTGCTCAGCAGTGGATACTGTGTTAGTTCAGGAAGAAATCACTGTACAAGCAAGAATTGCAAAGCAGTCACTGCATGGTTTAACATGGGGAGCCAGGCTGGCATTTTCTGAACATGCAGGTGGTGTTCTCTTGTGAGTGTGCACCTCAGCTGGTGTCATGTAACACAGGGAGAAGAGAAGGAATTAAAAAATAACTCTAAACACTGCTTGCTGTGAAATAAAGTTTGACCTTCTCTGTAATAAAACCAAGGCATGAACTTTATAGACAGAGACTTGCATGTCACTGAGGGAAAAAATTAAATGGGTGGTGAATCCTTTAAAAGTCTGCATTGGCATCCTTACTTATTTACCCTTTTTGAGAGGATGGCAGTTGATAGATGTGTCACTGTGGTGATGCACAGTTATCTTTTTTCCCTGTCTCAAAATACTGCATTAGTGGTACCATGGCAACAAAGAAGTTGTCTTTAAGGAAAAGGAGAAAAAAAAAAAAAGGCATGACTTCAGTGTTCAAGAAAGGTGACAGACTGACAGCCCTAGTCTTCCCTTCTTACCACGAAGGCAGTGTTAGTGTCAGCTATGACAAAAAGGTATCAGATTATGAGCTCTGTGTTATACCATGACTGAAAACAAGCCTGGGACATGATCAAAGACAAATCTACTACAGGGAGAGCGGGCTGAGAATTTGCTGAGAAAATGTGGTCATCGGACAATTAAATTCTGTTTAAACTATAACTTTTTCTAAGAAATGTATCATCTTGAAAAAAAATTTCCTAGACCCAAGTTGTGTCCTTCTTCAGGATGGAATTCCTCTCTGAGCAAAGTGTGGTGATGGTGAAAAAAACCAGCTATCCCTTGCTTCTGCAGTAATTTTTCTGAAGGTCAGACAGTCAAAGGACACACGGAAGAGGCAAGTTCAAGTCTCTGTCCTGCTTGATTCAGACTTGCATTTGAGTGCAGGTCTCATCTCTAACATGAGAGCCTTAATCAGGAGGAGATTGGCTTTTAAGGACTAGATTATTTCTTTCATTTATCTAATTCAAATTGTATATCATTTTGCTACAGCCATTTTCTTGCTTTCCCATGTCATAGGTGAAAGCTTTGACCTCCAGGTTAGTCACCTCACTGCCTTAATGCCTATTTTTACAATGGAAAATAGTTCCAGTGTGCAAAACTGAAAATTTTAGCATAGGTCAGAGATTAGGGTGAATATTGAGATAGATAAGAAATGACAGAGCAGACTTGAGTGTAAGGGTATCTTTGAGATGGTGGACTAGGAAAGTAACTTCCTGCCTAGTTCTGATTTTTCTTCACTGGTCACAGGAAGAACTGAGACAAACAGTTGTGAGGTTTCACTGTGATTATCTCAGCTGTGGGCCCAGTGCTGAGGACAATACTGGCAGGGACCAGTGGTGGTACAGGTGGACCAGGGCCTGGATGGGTGTGAGGTTCCTCGTGCTGTCCCCATCAAACTTGACATGGAGGGGATCAGCTTTCAGTTCATGAATGACAATTCAAGTGCTGTGCTGCTCAAATTCTCAGTCTCCCTGGCCCTGTTATAACTTCAGTGAATTTTGAATACCATGTTGTATTGGAGCCGTTTCTAAGGTTATTACTAAGATTGATGATGAGTCTCTGGATCACCCTTTAGAACCAGCTCTGTTAGACAGAGTGAATGCTCCCTGTCCATTAGGACACATTTCTGTTCCCTTGTTCCATCCATATTTGTGGTGTGTGTGCCTACAGATGGAGGAATGGGGAGAGAGCCAGGACTCTTCTGGATGCAGGACATCAGGTGTCATTGTTTGCAAACGTCGTGCACTTGCTGCTGACTTGAACTAGTGCTCCACACTTGTTTGAAACATATCCAGAAAAACTAATACTGCATCTTTTCTAATTGAAAAATACCTTTTGTTGAAGGCAGAATATTTCACAGAACTGTGTCTGCTTGGTTACAAACGTCATGAAGAGCATTGCTCAGGGCCAGAGTGGGGTTTCTGTTGCTGGGAAAACTGTGCTGCCGCAGGGTTGTACATAGCAAAATACAGAGCAGCCTTTGTAAGGTAGAAGATTTGGCCTCAGGGAAAGCCTTCTTGAAAATGGACCCCCTTGTTGCTGTCTTATGGCTCTCACAGGTTTGCTGCTGGATGCTCTGAGATCTGCCCTCCCAGTGTTTATGTCTTGGTCATTTATCTACAGCAGGTTCTCACTGAAGCCCAGACTGCACCCTGAGAATTCAAATCTGGTCTTTTGGAGCCTCAGTGAGCAGGTTGAGAAAAATCAAGTCTGCTACTACTGCTGGCCCCAGTGTGAGCCAAGCTGAGCCTGAGGGGTGGAGGGTGCCCTCCTGTAGTCATGCATCTGGGACATGGTATTGGGAAAAGAAAAATGTGGGTTTAAGGGAGAATTTCTCTCGGATCTCCTATTTCTTAGGGGGGTGCACTTGCTAAATGCCACTGCCTCTTTGTCCCCTGGTGTGCCTTCCCTTGAACTCAATGTAGCCTGGAGGTATCAAGCACCTCTATTGGGTTGCAGCCCCTAGGTATTTTTTGGAAAAATGGTTTCAGGTAACCCAATGTGACTGAAGAAAAATGCCTATAGTCCCATGACTGTCATCGTGGTGTCATCTCTAGGAAGGTGCTGTAGATGTTCTATTTGGTAGTCTCAGCTTTGAGGTGAAAAGTGAGGTATTTCTGAACACTGAAGTGCCTGTGTTGTTGGATGTAGCTTTTCTTGGTTGTTGTTTTGGGTCTCATTTTCACCATTTGGGGTTGATTCTGTGCCCTGGCTCCCCTTATGCAGAGGAGTGGTGTTAGCATTCCCCCGGTTCCCTATTTTGCTTGGGGAGATAAATGCATTGAAGTCTGCAAGCCATTTGAGTACTGTGGTTCTGTGGATTGTAGAAGAAAGGGAGATGAGGTTGCTGTACTGTCTGTGAGACATTTGAAATTGCATGCCTATGTCATAGGCCATAAGGGAAGTTAAAATCTTTAAAGATGACCTGTAAATACATCAGCAGCAGCTACAAGTGGGACCATTCTTCCACCCATTGATAAGACAAAATTTGCATTCCAAGTAAATAGAGGTATAGTCAGGTCATAAGTGCCTTTCAGTTCTTCATATTCCTTATATAAAAGGACTGAAGAACCTCCTCATTCCTGCTATCTGTAAATCAGCACATAAAAATAGTGTGTGAAACTAAGCCTCGCTGCAGGGCAAATCCTCCTGCCTTGGATGGGAATTTCACTTCTGCTACAGCACTGAATGTGGTCTGATTGCATTTCTGATACTGTATTTGTGGATCACCTTGAGGAGAAGAGGAGGAGTTATACAACTGTTCCCTCACAGTGCTGTTAGGAAGGGTCGGGCTTTGTCTCCTTTGAAACAGATATCAGGAGGGAGCTGCAATCCTGTGAAAACACACAGTTATTTCTGAAGTGTTTGTGTATTGTGTGTGTGTGGTGCACATGAATAGAATTGCCACCTGTCCGAGGCTGATAAGGACGAGCAGTGGTCATGCGCTCCGTGTTCTGGCAGTTTGCTGTGTGAAGAATCAGCACCTACAGCTTCCCTCGTTCTGAGTTTATGAAATGCCGCATGCAAGGAGTATCTTCACCATTTGTGGCACTTTCTGAGCTTGCACAGATATGGATTTGTTAGAGGCTTTGTTATAATGGATACAGTGTTAGCTGTGGCTCCTGAAAACCTTTGCCTTTTTTCCTATTTTGCTCCCTCAGAAAGATCCCATTAGTTATCCTATTCCTTTAGGGATCCACATATGCCACTGTATTCCTTTATAACCTTGGCCTCAGCTTGTGAGTGGGCAAAGTGACAAGATTCTGATACCCACGTGCTTTGGGCACCGAGGAGAGGAAGTGACTGAGAAACCTGCTTGGTGTTTCCATTGCACCCAGCAGGGGATTTGTCCTTGCAGTGGGGCTGCTGTCATTGTTTCATCCCTTATAACTTTCCTTCTGTAGCTGCTGAACCTTGCTAAGCATAAGGATGGTTGTTGATGGACTCCTGGGCTTTGCTGCACTGTGACACTGCTGATAGGGATGAGGATAAGTATGCAAGTAGGTGGAAACTTTCTAATACATCATAATAGTAATAATAATAATGTACACTTGTACTGCCTTGCAGCTTTGCTAGAACTTCTGCCCACGCATCAGCCTACTTGGTTCACAATGCAGTGAGCATGCTAGACAATTAGTGGCTGATAATGAAAAATGTCATGGGAACCAGCAAGAAAATCATAGCTTACTCCAAATATATAATGAAAGGTAATTAGCACAGACAGCAAAACAGACAATTTATGGTTTGGTTTTTTTTTTTTTTAATAATTAAAAAGTACCAGTAAACATTCCTTTTTCAGGAAGTTTGGTATCAAATGAAATTAAAGAACTATTGTCTGGAACAGGATTTTATGCAAAATTTAACCCTTGCACAGCAGAATGGATTAATATCTTGCTAATTGCACACTCTCCAAGTGAACCTACAGTGCATTCATTCCCCTGGTCCTGGTCTGTCTGGAGGGGCCAGATCTGGTAGCAGAATTCCTGTGAAACCTGCTGCAAGACAAAAACCCATCTGGATTCAATGCATGTAGCAGTGTGGCCAGTGCCTCCCTCCTGCTCTTCCAGACAGACTCTCCCTGAAGCCATTTCATGGTGTGGAGGTAGCTTTGAGGGAGACAGTGGAGTGGGAACAGACAGCATTGGAATGCTGTGTGCTCCCAATGTTCTCTGTCAGATCTCTCTCTTGACCTCCCTTCCAATTCTGGTCTGGTCTTTTGTGCCTTGGGGCCCTTGACACTGCACCTCTAGTTTGTTCTTGAGCAGTGTGTGCAGTTATGTGTGCCCTCAGCTTGCCAGGGGCACAAAAACTGTTACTTGGCTTGTGCTCTTGCCCGGAGCAAAAGAATGTGTGGACCCTCTATTGCATTGCACAGAGATGTCTATGGGCATTAATTTTTTAGCTTAAAAATGAGTAAGTGGGGGAGGGTCCTGGCTGAATGGACTGTTTATGTCCCGAGGCATGAGGTGGCAGGCTCCTTCTCTGGACTTAGGTGCCCAAGGTTTGAATTAAAGGTTGAATACATTATTGTGTCTCATTTTCTTGCTCTCAGGTACAGTCTTTCATCCATTGCTGTAAGGATGGACATTTTACCTCTGTGAGAAACTCTGACACATTCCAGCAATGCTGTAACACAAGTGATGTGTGCATTTTTGTTGCTTTTCTTTCTCAACACCCTCTCAGGACCAGACATCCCACTACAAGCCTTAACAGAGCTCTGCTCCAGATTGCTTTTACAGTTACTTCCCAGGCATAGCCATATCCTAAAGTTTCAAATCTGCAGAGAAAGCCCTTCAGCTGAGGATTGAGAGGAGAGCTGGGAGGAATGGTCAGGACTGTCTGCAGGTGCAGCATATTTTCCTCTTGATGATGGAGGAGCAGAGAGCCAGCAGGACTCCCCTCTCAGTGGGATAGAGCTTCCAGCTGGAGCCAGGTGCACAGACTTTAGCCCCACGTAAGTGAGACAGTGCTCAGGTGCAAACTCACAGCCCTCCGTCAGAGACAGTGTGGTGCAAACTTCTAGTATCTGGCATGGATAATGTGGGTCAGAGAAGAAACTTCTGCATAAAGCTGTGGGACAGGATGTATGATGCCTGCTGCAGAAGTCCCAGCCACCTCCTCTCAGTCCAACAGACCATCCTCAGGAGAGACACTCTGGATTGCTGCAGGAGTCATCTCTGCAGGAGATGTCACTTCTTGCCACAGCTGCCCTGGTTCTTTTGGAGCACTTCTTGCCACAGCTGCCCTGGTTCTTTTGGAGCACTTCTTGCCACAGCTGCCCTGGTTCTTTTGGAGCACCTTCCCTCTTTGCTTGGTGTCTACAGTGAAGGGAGGTGAGGGATCTTAGCCCTAGTTGGTAGCTGGCTGGTGGTCTTTGCCATACAGGGAGGGTTTCTGCAGTCCCTTCTTACCTGTACTCCCAAAACCTCTCCCTCTGTGTGGCCAGTTAGTATTTTGCTTTGAAAGCTTCCTCCTGGAAGTTGATGCTGGACCTTTTATGAGCTCTGACAAGTGATGCCTTTTATATTTTTGCCCCAGGGAGTAGGGGAAGGCTGAAGGGTTATCCCAAGTCCTGCACAACTGAGCTGCTACTTTCTTGTTCCTCTGTAGCTGAGCAGAAAACAAGAATTAAATGAACAATAACACTCCTGTGCCAGTTTGAGCTCCTTTAGAGCAAGTAGATAACAGGTGATCAAACTTTCAGGATGCCTGGTCTAGTCAAAGACCTGCTTTTTCTTCTGGGATCTTGCAAGGTACTGTGAAAGTCTGTTGGGGATGGGGCATTTTGAGGATTTCTGTAGCTGGGGATTGTATGTGTTGAACAATTTGTGTTTAAGAATACTGGTGGCTTGCTTGTGCCCTGTCTGAGAAGGGGAAACCCCTAGCAACTCCTTGGGCTCATTGTGATTTTTATGAAAGAGCTTAATAAATAGTAATGTGTGTTCTTGCTACCCCTCCATATCACACCCTCTGCAGTGAAATCACTCACACAGAGTTTTCAACATATGATTATTGGTTTGTTACATCCCTGCTGCAGCTTCAGACACAGACACACATGGAGAAATGTGAGCTTGTGCACTCTCATGTGCACACACATTTGTGTGCTGAGATGCAGTGATCCCATGTGTTCTATATGTAAGGTAGAGCATAATCCTTCTTCCTACCTATGCTATGCTCAAGAGTAGGACAAGTCAGGGATGGGACATAGCCAGGCTTTCATGTATGTTCTGGGGTTATGGCTACCTTGATTTACACTCATTTCCTTTGATTTATACTTGGCTCCAGCAGGCACTTAATGGTGACTTCAGCAGCTGAAAATAGCCAGAGTCAATGTATCACTCAGCTACTCTCACATCCCCAGCCCTGCTCCCTGGGTTGATGTGTGAGGGGAAAATAGGTCTGATGTGTGCCTGGCACATTATGTAGGGAAACTGTGCCATCAAATTTCAGTGCTGGCAAGGAGATCCACTGACTTCATGGACCCTTCTTGGTGCTGGTGAGGAGGTCAGAGAAGTAATGGCCAGAGAAGTATTCAAGGCCAGGTTGGATGGGACCTTGAGCAACCTGGTCTAGTGGAAGGTTCCCCTGCAGAGGGTTGGAACGAGATGGCCTTCAAGGTCCCTTCCTAAAGATTCTGTGAAATGGCTGTGCCCATGGAGAAGAAAGCAATGGAAATACAGACTTGATCTTCTTGTCATTTAAGCCGCTGCGATTCAGTTCATGTTTCTGTTTCTTCTTTAGGCTGGAGTGGGAAAGGGCAGAGCCACCTCCAGAGTTTGTGTAACACATATTCCTCTGGGTTCAGTCCCAACCACTCATCCCTTTTTCATGTGGGCTGCTGCTATGCATTGGTGATTTTTGTTTCCAATTGAGACATGTTGGCTGGTATTAATTTAGGGTTTTTTTTAAATCCCCTAGATTGTCATCCTACTGTGCACTATCAAGGCTGTAACTGGAGACAGTGTAGCTCTTCTAGCCTAAGACTTTTGCTGAGTCAAGTCTTACAAATTCCCAGTGGGATGTTCCACAGGCAGGGCTGGCGCTGTTTACATCCTTTCATCCTGCTCATCTCATCTGAGCTACAGCTTTGTAATCAGAGGCATCCCTGGTGTGCCACTGATGCTGCTGATGTTTCATTTTTATGGGGTTTTGACTTGAATTGAACAGCTGAACTTCACCCCTTCCCTGGTGAAGTAATTACCAGAATAACAAGCCTTTTTATTTTTTTTTTTTTTGATGGCACTGAAAGTTTTTGACACGTGTGCCCTTGCCACCCACATCAGATGATGTATGTAGTGTTTGTCCCTTGCTTTGGCATTTTGATATGTGTGAGAGAGGTGAAATGGCTTTAAAAGCTTTTTGCTGGCGCCTGTGGTTTGTTGCAGACCCGGTGGTACAGGCAGAACATGATAAATTGAAATCAGAGTTTTTCTTTACAGTTTGACATAGGGATGTTGATGTACAGGGCTAGGGCATCAGCTAGTGCAAAACCACTGTGCTCATTACCTGGAGCCAGACCTGACGCTCAGGGAGCTCAACTGAATTGCCTGAGCTGGAAGCTGGGGGTTATTTTTGCAGAAAATAATGGTAATTATGTGGTATGGTAATATACTTCTTACTTAAGGGTAAAACAGGAGTTGAATGAGGATCACAGGCTATACATTAACCTGATTCTTAGTAAATGTAATGAAGTTAGTGAGTACAATTACATGTGATGTGATTGTTTTAAAGAAAATACCCAAACTGCAAAGGAGGTGTTGTGGCCTTCACTCCCCCAAGCTAATCCTCCCCACAGCCTCCCTTGAGAATTTGCTGTGACCTGTGTAGAAATGGTTGATGACCAGCTGCCCTTTCTCAGCTGGATCCTTGTTGCAGTATAGATGGAGAGTGTCTCTGTTGAAGCTGGTGGAATTCTGCATTCATAGGAAAGTTTATTAAAATCAGTGTCTTTCCTGTGTTAGAGTTCATCATGTGACAGAAATTAATGCCTTAATTGGAACCAAGTCTGATGTGTAACATACCCTGTTGCCGATGTCCTTAACAGACTCAACCACTGCGGATGCTGTATCCCTTTAACACAAGTCCAAGTTCTGCTCGAACTCATTTCTATTTCTTCTCCAGAGAGGATGGGGAAGCAGAGCTGTGGATACAGCTGTGGTTAAGCCACATCTTCCTCTGGGCAGTTTTTTCTGCCTCTGCTGATGTTTTCTTTCTTTCTGCTTTTAGTTACTCCTGAGGCCATTGGGGTTTTGTCTGCAGTTGGAGTCTTCATTATTCTCCCCACAGTCCTCTTCCACTTCATCAACAAGAAGCTCTGCTTTGAAAAGAGAGGTGGACTCCCATGCCCAGAACAACAAGGGCGAAGAAAACACTACAAAGAGAAGTCCAGAGCTTGTGAAGGCCTTGGTAAGTATCACAGTAATATACTGGCTTTGATGCACAGAATCTTCTTGAGGCTTTGATTGCTGGGAGGACAGAGACAGACTTGTTTCTCTGTTTGTTTCTCTGGTTGTTTGTGTGGAAAACAGCAGGGTTTGGGATAGTCTGTAGTAACCTCCCAAACTTGATCATATGGATATGCAATTGCTGCCATGCTCCCATTGTCTTTGTTGTCTAGAGTAATCTCTTGAAAAATGGAAGGCGACACTGGGGGGGAAAAACTCCCAAACCACTCCCTGCTCTGTGTGCTGTGGGAGTGTTTTGTTTATCTAGTGAAGAGCAAAATGTGAGCATTTCTGAGTAACGGGAGTGCCTTTCTGCTCACAAAGGATATGCCTGTCCCGATTTTCTTGTAGTAACTATTACACACTCCTTCATGTGTTTGTTGTGTTCTAGAAACATTGTGTCTTGGGTAAACCCATGAGTCCTGGAATCAAAATAACTGAGAATTTTACTGTGTTAAAGAATAACATTTTAATTTTTCTCAGCCATCAAAAACGCATCAATTCTGGTAATGATGGTAACTGAGAATTTTGTAATTTCTTCATGTATTTATTTGTAAATTTGTGTGTTGTAAGTGCGCAATCACTGAAATAACCAAGAAGAGGGCTCAGAAGCCTCCCAATTAAAAGGTCTGCTTCTCAGTGGTTCAGTCTTAGCTGTTGCAGAAGAACACAGTCCTGAACCATGGAACCCCTGGAAGGGTGTTTTGTTGTGCATTTTGCCTTGTGCCTCAGCATGGCTGTTGCAAAGAGCATGTTTTGGTCATACCTTAAGAGTCCAGGATTTATGGACATGTCAGAAGCCTGGATGGTACATGTGATAGGAACTTAGTGGAACTAAGTTTTGCTAAATGCATTACCCAAGAAGATACTAGTGGTACTTGAAACAATTGCCACTCACCCCCGATCTCCATGGAAAGTCCTAACTTTAATGTTTCTAAACAAAGACTGTGTGGGGTTTTTTTAATAAGTTTCCTTCGTCAATATTATTTTTAAGTCTCTTTCCCCTTCTCTTTGCCTCTCATCAAGTGGTGTAAAAATGTGGCTTTTATTTCGGTTTTTAAGATGACACATCTCCCAGGAGTATGTGGGTGTTGACATTCTATGGAGCTGTCACAGGCTACCATGTAAACATGTATTTGCAACACTTTTTAAAAATGTGGATTATTAATAAACGGAGTGGCTTGCTTTTCTTTCTTTTTTTTTTTTTTTTAATTTTGTTTTGTTTTGTTGCTTCCAGATTTTGAAGGACAAGGAATTGCTTCCCAGCTGACACTCTCAATAGCAATTTTCATTTCAGACTAAATCTCATGTGTCTGAGTGATAAACCTTTGAAAACAGGGGTTCATAATGGAAACACTAATTCAACTTTAACTACAGCTGTGCCATACAAGCAAAATACCACATGCATTAATGAGGTGCTAAATCTGATACAGCAGAGGAATGTGTTGTAATCATTAATTACAATGGAAGTTTAAAGTTGGAGTCTGCTTTTTCCGTTCAAACAAAATCAGCTTGGTGGATTGGAGCTAAGAGTTATTTAAAAATATCATCTCTATATTTAGTTTAAATTTCACCGTAGAGTTTTGATACTTGTAAAGCCAATATGGAATATGTGTGTAGGAAATGCCAGTGCTTTTAAAGGACAGCAGCATGAGAGAATATATTAAACCCTGGGCTAACACAGTGTGTCATATGGCGAATGTAGAAACCTGGAGGCTGAGCTCGGGCTGGGAAGCCAGGGAAGGCTGTTTCTAGCACTGCAGTTGCCTGGTGAGGGAGCTCTCCCAAGAGCGGTGTTGACAAGCAAGAGTTTGCTTTACATTCAGAATCTGACTTTGCTGGGTAGAACGGAGCAGGAAGGGAGTGTTTGTAACATGTAACCTACTGGTTAGCATTCACTTTTCCTCTTCTCAACTTCTTCCCGTGAGCTGTGTTTTTTACAATGAGATCCTGATTTCAAGGACTCTGCTGTTCTTTAACACGTATCCCACTAATGGTCGCTCTTCCTGGTGCTAAGCTCTCCAGCTGGGGAAAGCTTTTTTGATTCTCCACATCTGGAATTAAGAGTGGTTAGAACATATCTGTCTGTTATGACTATCAGCTTTATTACAACTGTTTAAATAGGAAAGAAGGCATTTTGCATTTTTCTTCCTCTGGCATGACAATAACATCTTCTTTAGGATAAATTCCACCTTGCAACAACAGAGGTAACTGAGGGCTGTGGCCTGAGAAGGTGTGTATGGGCTCTGTGCATGAGCTGCTTCTCTTGTCTTTGGATCCAGTTAAGTTTTGAGTTACCTACAGACAAAGAAGAGAGTTGGAAGAGAAACACAAGCAAACCTGTCTACTCTGCACTTCACAGGTGCACAGTTACCTACAGACAAAGATGAGAGTTGGAAGAGAAACACAAGCAAACCTGTCTACTCTGCACTTCACAGGTGCACAGGCTGACATTCAGAAATTGTACTGTAAAATGTCAAAGCCTTTTTTTGTGGTTGTTGTTTTTGCTTTTCTGTATAGAGCCTGATCTCAGAAAAAGGCAAGTAACAAAATGAAATAGGTATTTCCATCCTCTTGGCTCTAGGATACATCTGGCTGACTTGTTCCTAATTTAATTTTAATTGCACAGTTTGCGTCCTTATGAAAGGAACAAGATAAGGAAAAGATTGTTAGGAAACTGAAGATTTCACTGAAAACCTTTCAGGAGACTTCAGGACAAAGACTCTTAATTACTGGGTCCCAATAGATAGCAGATTTTTGGTACTTGAGGCTTTTGTGGATCCTATTCTTGACTGGTTCATTGACCTTAGCAATGAGTCCATCTCTTGAGCAGGGATGTGCTGCCCTGATTGCTTCTCACTCAGCTGCTGGGGCCCATTCACTGGGAGGGCTGGAGCTCATCTGGACACAGCCAGCCATATAGGATGCACTTGGCACTGCAAATGAGAGCTCAGAGCAGGCTGCAATTCTTGGTAGAGAAGCTGGTAACAACACAACCAACAGGAGAGTTGCACAGAGCCTGTCAAGCTTGCTTGGCTATGCCCAAGCATGTGCAGGAGGGAGTGATTGTGGCATGAAGCATTCCTGGATTGTCTGGAGTGATGTAGAGCCTTGATGTAGGTAATGTGCAGAATTTCTTAGTGAGGGAAAGATTAAATACCACACCTTTAGAATCAGCTGCAGTGTTTCCTCACAGCTTTGGTAATTTTTCAGGCAGTGGGAGAGTGTTTGTATATGAAGTTTCCCCTTGAATCATTTCTCCACACAAGGAAGGAGGACCTTCTCTTGAGCAAAGGCTTGACAGATGCCAGTAAGGTCTCATGTGAGACCTTTTGATGCTGTGATGGTTTGGTATCCCTTTTTGTATTGTGAATTTCAGGACCAAGAAATTGTTCTTACATATGGTGTTTGTAGTGTTGGGGAGCCTTTTGCTTCAAAAGTTCACAGGTGCAATGATTTTCACAGAAACATGTGACAATACTGGGCAAACCCTTGTTTAAAGAGCTGTATCCACCCATATGCTTCAGTGCTGTGATTCGAAAAACTAAAGAGCCCTCTTTGTTCTATACAGTAATCTTTTTATGATGTTGTGACCTAAGATTGGGGAAGAAATCATAGTTTCCTGACTGTGCTTTATACAAAAATATTCCAGTTGTGCCTTGCCTTAAACACTTATGGTGTTAAGGACATACTCCTGATACGTGAAAACAGCGTAAACATAATGAGATTTGAAGGAACATTTATTTCCATTTTTCCTTCTGTTTTAGCAGCCTCAGGAGTGTTTTCAGTTCATGTTCTGAAGCTGTTCTGCACAGCCACTGCTCCAGCCTCTGGAGCTAGCTGCACGCTTTAAATAAATAAACGGAGATGCAGTTCTTACATAAACCACTCATCTCCCATAGCTGAGGCTTTAAGGAAAGCATCAACACCTATAATTTTCACCAAGGGCAGGGATGTTAGCAGTGCTGCCTGGGTGCTGACCTTCATTTTCAGTACTGCCCTGAGCCCAGCCAAACCCTGGGGACCCATCACATGCAGTGTGTGGGATTGTCATATGCGAGCAGAGGCAGAGCTTCATGTTTAGAAACAAATAACGTGGGTGAGCGTGACAGTACCAGTCTGGCATGCACAGAGCACTGGCTTCCTCCAAACCCATGGTAAGTTGTGGAAAAACCCAGGAATGTACTTCTCCAGAGATAGGCAATTATGGTCGGTCTTTGTAACTCTGATGCTGAGTACCCAGTAGCTCCACTGTCCTTGGCAAGTGCAGATTGGAGATGAATCTGGTGTTATTCATGTCACCTGAGGTATGTAGCTCAGCCAGTGGCAGGAGGAAAAAAAGCTTGTGGAAGGAAATTTTCTTAGTGCCCAAATGTTGCCACTCTTCTAAACTGTGTTTTCTCTCACTTGCTTCTACAGAGGCATGCAGGAAGAGTGGCTGGACGGGGGACAGTGTGACTGCTGCTACTGGTGCCTGCCCTAGATCTTAGAGAGCCTGGTTCGCAACAAGGCTGAATTAAATGGAGGATAAGAGTAGCTGAGAGAGCAGTTCCTAAGTTGGTTGAGACAACTGCCTGCTCAGATCTATGACTCCAAATTCCTCTAAGTCTAGGTCTGGTTTTTCCTGTGATCCCTCAGCCTCCCAGCATGTCCAGATGAACTGGTGGTTGACTTAGTAGAAGTGAAAGAAGATGGGAGGTACAGACTTAGCCATGTGAGCACACAGAGATGGATAACCAGGGATCATCCACTGTATTTTTGGTTCCCAGACAGTGCTGTCTGCACTGCTTGATGGTGGTCCATACAGAGCAATTCCCGTAGGCTCTGTAAGGATGGAGTGTGTGCGTGGGGGAAGGAGTAACAGTAGCTGGGTGACTCCTCAAAATGTTTCTAAAAAATCTTCATTGTGTTAAACAGCTAGACATGCTCTCCCACTGCTAATTTCCATGCAAGTAATTGCTCTGATTGACCCTGGCTTGTTCACTTGCTGCAGACTGGGTAGTGTGACTGCAGGCGGGGAGGAGACTTGGTCCACAGGGTCTGCTCTACAGAACAGCTTGACAGCATAGGTGGGTGGGTTCGAGTGGTGGTGTAAATTGGTGTTTCTCCAGCCTTTTGAACTTGTGATTTCCTTTTGGCTCTTCTGTCTTCATGCAAGCTGATGAATGACAGCAGCTCAATTACAGAATGTGCTGTAATTTTTGACTGCAGGTTTCATCTTTCATTCCCCTAATCCAGTAATTACAGATGTTTCTTACTCCTTTACCCTGAAAGAGCACAGTTGCCACTACTAACACCACTTTTTAATACACCAATGCTTTGTGAATTTCTTTATGACCTTTTTGCAACCCCCCCAGCTGGAGAAGTGTAAATAATGTTATTCATTGCTGCTTTTTGTACTACCACGTGGCACAGAATTGTTAGATTTTTGTGCCTATGGTGACAAGTGGCTCTTTAAATGCAAAAGACTTTATTTTGATTTGGAGGATGTTCAGTGGAGTGGCTCTGGACTTAACACCCGTGCCAAGTCAGAATCTGGCTCTTCTGTATATCCAGGCCAAATATTATGGTCAAGGAATGTGTTTCCATTTTCTCTCTCCTGAAAATTTTATCAAGTTTTGTATTAATATTTTGGTGGCAATAGTATCTGTCTGTGCATTTGCAGATCCTCTGTTTTGTGGACACACTGGGATTGCGTGAAATGAACGCACCACTGAGTTCAGGAAGTCTTACAGTCTAGGCAAAACCAAAGGTGTGAAGTGATCAGCACAGGAAATCACCATCAGCTTCTCAGTTCCACTGCTGGTAGAATCTCTGAGCACAATATTTGGATGTTGGCCTTCCAGGAACCGCCTTTTGTGCTGGAATTTATCATTCCATACTCTGTATGGTGGAGAGACCTGTGTTTTTTTGAAAAAGGCTCCGCAATTTTGAATGATTGATGCCACATTTGCATAATCCCTTTTTTCTTCCATCCCTTTCCTCTTCTCCCCATCCCACTGAAACTGTGAGGATCAGTAATTGTTGCCATTATTATTGACAAAAGAAGAGCACGAACAAAGGAATGGGAAGAAAGGAGGAGACACCACAGAGCTAAATATCCTGATCAAAACCACTTCTGTCATTTGGGTATCAATTTGTACAGCTAATTTGGCACAGCATCACTAGCGAGCTGCCTGCAAAGACATGAGAGGATTTGGAGTGAGAAATAAGTCTGCAAACTTCCTCAGTGTAGATTGTACCCCATGCAGCCTGGTGTGTTGCTGTCTGTCTGATCTCATCCTTGTTTCCACTTCACCCTTTTGGAGCTTGCAGGACCAATGTGTTGCAGCAGTGGGTTTATTGCCGTGTTGATTTGTAACCTGTGAATGTTTCCAATGAGATGTGCCTAATTTATTGGCGTAAACCATTAGGTTTTCCTTGAATGCCCTGGAGTTTCTGATTCACCAGCTGAAAACTATTATTACAGAGCACATAATCACTTGGAAAGTGCTTCTGTGTTTTTCTGGGTTTTTTTATAGCACATAGGCCAAAAAGGTAGCAAGATGTTCAGTATTTCTGTTTTGTTTTTACCTTAGCAAAGCTTGGTCAGTAGTGACTCTCCCAGGTGATGTGAACCATGGGCACTGTTTGTGAACTTACCTCATAAAGCTTCTGCAAGAGGCTCCAATCAACTGAACAGCTCCAAGTGCACAGGCTGGCTTTGGCACTGTGACTGTTTTAACTGGAAATACATTTTCATCACAGCAATGTTTGGTTATCCTTCACTGTGAGGGTGGAAGGGCTTTGCTAGCATCTTGTTAGATATAATTCTGGCAACTACAAGAGGAGCAAAGAGTCCAGATTGTTCCCAGAACTAGGACAGAGGATTTCTTGGCCCGGTGTTGCTTCTGCCTGCCTTCATCTGAGTACATTTCTAATCTCCCCTCTGCTATTTTAAATGTGTTCCAATTGGGTTCTAGTCCAAAAGGAGGATCAGGCTCATTATAGTTTTCAGTAGCTCAGAGTTATTAAATAATCTTACCCCTCTAAGCCTTCCTTCCTTCCTCCTTTCATGAGCAGCAAAATGGTCTTACCTTTTGTGCAGACCTTTAATTTTCTGGGTGTCAGCTTAGATTCACACCTTGTTTTAGGTTTTTTTCCCCCTAAGCTTGTAGCAGGGCTTAGTGGTGGGTCTGTCACACTGCTGTTCTCGATGTCCACACAAATAAATCTCCTGTCCATGGATCTAATCTGTGGCAGGCCAGGTGGCCATGGTGCTCTCTCTATGAGATCAGGAAATAAAGGTGTAAATCATTATAAATATCTTAATTGAAAGTTCTGAGAGGTAGGGAAGGCAGGAATTGTTCCTCTGGGAAAGTAGCCACATTTGCTGTGGCTGTTTAAAGCAGAGACCCAGCACAGTTCTCAGAGTTCCAGTTGTGGACAGATGGATTCAGCAACTTACCCAAACTTTGCCTGAACTCTTGGTACAATTTTCCTGGCAGTGGCAAAAGACGGGAAATGTTTTAAAACAAAGATGTCTCATCATCATCAGAAGCTGGGAGCTGGTTTTCTCCTTCTGTGTCTCTACAGGGGACAGTGCATTCCCAGGCAGGGAAGTGAGGCTGTGCATTTCTCCTTCATTTGGGATTTCAGAAATAAGAACGCACTTGGAAATTGTTCAGTTATTGTATTTTGGGGCACCATTTTCAACCTGTGCTCCACAAGACCTCATGCAAGGGAGGAGTTTGGTAGAAAACTTTTGCAGGGACCACACAAAAAGTGACTGAAGCAAAGGAAATTTGTGCCTATGTTCTGCAGCAGCTTGAATAAGTGAAACTGTAAGAAATGCACATCTGATGGCACTTTTTTAGGGATCTACGTACCAAGAAGACTGAAAGACATTTTGTTAATGTTACAAACCTCTGCATTGTGGTAGTGTTTGAAATTCTGCTAATAGTCTTCTTTTTTTAGTCTTACAGTAATTGCACCTCTCAATGGGAATGCTACTCAGGCATAATGATCCTATCAAGACAAGGGAATATAGATCCTAGTAAAGGTTATGATGGTTTCTGTGAGAAACTTAACATTGATCCTTTTAGCTATCTGATTTTCCAGGAGGGGGGAAAAAACAGAACTCTGAGTTAAGCATGTGATTTGGTGTGAAAATTCTTATGATTAGTTTTAGAAGATGGAACTTGAAGTGAATTTGCTAAACTTTTTTTTTTCCTCTCTCTTTTTTTTAATGAATACTTTTAAAAAGAAATGGATTTTTATTTCCCACACATTTTGTTTTTCTCGGTTATTTTACTTTTTTTTTTTCCTTCTCATGCAAGTCAAAACAGAGAATTCAAAAGTAAAAATCCGTTATGTTGCAAAGGCCATGTTGAGAAATATATCATAAACACCCTGTTAGAGCAGTGTCTCCTAATTAAGGGAGAGAGCTCCTGGGAAACAGCAAGCCTGTGACACAGCTCAGTCCCCTTTGATCCTCTGTTGAGTTTGTAAAATCGTTGCCCGCCTAAACTTGTCTGCAGCTTGTTACACATTTCATCCATCTGCTGCAAGAACGAAAATAAGCGATTTATAATTCAGTTGAACTCCAGTGGTTCAGCGTATCACTGACTGTGGAGTCTTCAGTAAGAGGCAGAGAAGAGGAGAAAAGGCCAAGGAAAGGCTAAATAGAGTCAAGCATCATAGAAATGGCATTGCTTTTACCTGTAGGGATTATGCACGTACAGAGTTGCAAGTTGTACAGGTGAGTTGCAAGTGTTACTGCAAAGTGGTTCAGAATTTTTGGGTGATACATGATTCAGTGTCTATCCATTGTCTATAAACTGAAATCAGGGCACTTTGTAGAGTGTTCTCAGGCTTTAATCCAGACAAGTGTCCAGGTCTTAGGTAGAATTGTGAATGTGTGTATATGAGCGTGTGTTTTCCCCCAGCCTGCTTACAGCAAGGTGATCCAGGCAACTACTTGATGTTCATGTTCAAGTTTTATCTGCCACTTCTGATGGCTGGGTGACCACATCCAAGCCCTGCAGGTGGCTGTAGATCACTGCTTTAATTCCCGTACAAAAATAAAATCTTGCCTTGGAAACTTCCTCCATCTTTATGGTTGTGATACCAACCTCCCTGTGTCATCTCTTGTGCAGAGCTACGATGTTTGCCTGAGCATGGTGCAGTCAGCCATGGCACCCAGGAGAAGTGGGATGGCTCTGTTGGAGCAATTAGATGTTAGCTCCAAAATCTAATAACAAGAGGAGCTAATTATTCCCTATGCAAATATCACAAGGCTTTGTTCTGTTGATTTTTAGAACAGATCAGCACTTCATTTTAGCACCCATATGTTTTATCTGCGTTGGTTAGCTATCACTCCTGGATACCTGCATCCCTCTGAGGGCTTCTGCTGTCATAGATCTTGCTGCCGAAATGGAGCCAGAGCATTATGAAGCTCTCCTTTCATCAGAAATCAGAGATTAATTTGCTGTTGCCTGTAAATAAGTGACATATTTAAAATTTATCTAGTATCCAGTTCTTACCCACCTGAGTTTATCTCCTTCCATGCCTGGGAGAATTCCACTGTTACAAGTAATTACAAGAAGACTCCTCTCAGTGACTTCTCTGGTGCTGTGATTTACCAGTAGCAAATCTGCATTCTGCTGAAAATCTGCTGTTGGGAGCACGTAAACTCTTTAGGTCTATGAGAAAATAAGTTGCACAAAGCAGAGAGGCTTTGCCAAGGGCAGGGTTGGAAAGAGGAGAGTCAATGAAGGGAACAGCTCACCTGGGAGGCTGGGCTGTGACACTGTCTGTTCCTTGGCAAAGATTTAATGCATGGCAGGGAGCTGTACCTGGGTCCCAGTGACTGAGGCAGAGGCCAGTGGCTGACAGGCAGATCCTGGAACAGTGTGTGCCCTGAGCACAGAGAGCTTGTAGCAACCATTGGCTTTTCAAATGGCTTTAGTAACCTACATTCATTTGCTGTCCTTGTAAGGACTGTAATTCTTAGCACACACCGAAGCTGCTAATAAACCTCTAGCGGTGTCTGCAGCATAAGTCAACATCACTGAACTAAATTATTTGGCATAGGTGTTTTAAAAGGTAAAGTCCTCTTATATCATTGATCTCATCTGTAAAAGAGGTGCTCACTAAGCAAGGTGGGATCTCCTTAGTTCATGCTCCATTTAAAAATGCAAAATACTGGGATTCCCACTAGATTTCTCTGGAGACTGCTTCACAAAGTTCATAGTGAACAAGCTCACATTGCTGCTGAGCTTATTTTTTTGCAGCTTACCTTATATTTACCCTTTTATAATTTGATTGCTTTTAGTCCTCTGAATTCAGCAAGACATTGGTATTTGAATCTTCTTTTTGCTTCTTTTTAGTTGTCTTTTAGTCTAAATTCTGCAACTCTTTAATTCTTTCTTCCTAGACCTGTCATCCTATTTGTAGGTTTCTCCTTCTCAGAGTTCCTAAAAGAATATCTGTCTTGTGATAATGTGGGAAGATGTATATCGGGCAAAAAGGCATGTTAACTTTTTGCGAGTTACGTTTTTATTTAGAGTTTAGATGAATTTTGAGAAAACATATCGACATGACACCAGTGCTTTTGTTAACTTGTTTCTGTTCCCAGTCATTTCATACCTATAATATTCCACCTCCTCTGCCTTTTTTTTTTTTTTTCTCCCCCCATTTCTATGAAGGGTAAAACAACTCTGTGTTGTGTTGCTCTGTGGGCAGAGAGAGCTTTTTCAGAGCCTTTCTAGTGCGATGCATTTGAGTTAGTTGTCTGCTTCGGGCTGGTACTGCATCCTTTAGGCCTGTCATTTTAATCAATCAAAACATAATTCTCCCTAAATTGTCCTCCCTTCAATTTTCTCACCTGGACCTGCTAATACTAAGGATGTGGGGGAAGTTGGGGCCAGGTAATTACTTGAGATTTTTGATTGCAGGTTGTTTTGTACTTTTTTTTTTTTTTACCAGGTCTGTTGACAGCTGTAACCAGAATGTGTGCACTTCAAAAAGGTACTTGTGTTCCAGTGTTCTATGCTTTTATTTTTATATAAGATTTAGCAATTGAATAAAAGCTTTCCAGATCTCTGCAGGATTATGTGTAATTTGTCCATCATTTCTGGATTTCTAGTGGTATTCTCCATGGGTAGAAGTGCTTTTTCCATTTTTCCCTCTCAGTTCTAGACATCTTATGTAGATAGTGTGTCGACAGGTGTTGATGGACAAGCAATTTACAGTAATCTCTTATGGTGCTTATTCTATAGCTCCCTGAATTATAAGTGACATGCTGGCAAAGCTGAACAACTGATCACCAGATACTGGCATAGTATTAAACATGGCTTCTGAGGCTGCTCAAAATTTCCTTCAGCCACTGTCTTCTTGGATGTCTCAAATATATGAAGCTCTCCAACAAGCAGGAGACTCTATATCTGCTTCACTGCTGAATTTGAGTGGAGTGGGTCGTAAATCAGAAGAAGAGAGAAACCAAGACTTGGAGAATAATGGAGGAGTTTATGAGGATTATCCTGAGGAATCAGATGATGAACAAGACCTGGCCCTCTGGGATGAGGAATATTTATATCCTAGAGAAGATGGTTACATTGGGAGTCCTGATTTTGCTTCACAAGACCTCCCTCGTGGCTCTGACTTGGGTCCACAGAGGCAAAAACAGGTTAAAAACACCAGCACATTACCAGAGCAGTGTGTTGAAAGCAGCAGGTCTTTGACAGCCAATGGATCCTACTGGACAAGCGAAGATCTCCAGCCACTTGATCGGCTTCCTCCCATCGCTGAGGAAGAAGGTGAGCCCTCTGTGAGGATGGGAGGTCATGAGCACAACCACAACTTGGGTGGCTCCTTAAAAAGTAATAATGACAAGGCAAGTTTTGCAGGTAAGCAGCCAGCATGCACCCTGACAGTATTATCTAGACCTTTCTTTTTCTGGTATTGATTTGATTTAGTTGCTAATCTGCTCATTATGTTCTCTGTTGTCTTTGTTTCCCAGAGCTAAAATAAAACTCCCCAAATCCCAAAGAAAAATCTAACCTTTCCAATGCTTCTCTCATACGTGAGACTAATTTCATTGAAGTAAGTGGAAATCTCCAGGGTGAAATGCTGTGTATTAGAAGGCAATCAGGGCCTGTTGCTGTAGCAAGGAGTGTTTTGCTCCCCCCTGTTTAGTTTCTTGTAGAAGGACTCTTCAAAGGGAATGTTTAGCCTTAAGCCTTTGCTTTGAGAACCATCTGCCTTTGCGTCATTGCTATTAAAGATATATATATAATCTCAAACCTTGTTTCTTTGTGCCAGGAATCTCAAGATGTTACTGTGCCATGTGCTGTGAAATGCTGTACTAAAAAACCAGACATATCTCATGATTTTATGGATGAAAGGCTCCCAAATCGCTTTCCTCCCCTCCCACCACCCCCACAGGCTTTTCAAATAAGACTGAAGAGGACAGCAGGCAGGAGATTATGGGAAGGAAAACTGAGTTTGATATTTTCAGTTTAAAATAGGCCTAACTATGACTTCTGATCATTAAGTGACAGGAACAGCTTTTCAAGCGATAGCGTTCAGGACTGAGTTTCAGCCATGTGACTTTTACTCACCCAATATCACCATAAGTGATGCTGAAAGTTTCCTGAGCTACAGAGTTCTGATGGAGATTTATGTCCCAGCTAGACACAGGAAAGCTGAAGTCTTTCTGGCACCATCCTTGGGTCTTGCTGGGACGAAGCTGCTCTTTGTGAACATCCTAGGAATAGGGATAAGGGAGGAACAGGGATGGGGGATTGGGTCTACAATATTGACTCCCTGAGAATCTTCAGAATTTGGCTTCAAATACCTATTTTTAAAGTTTTTTATTTTTTTTGTTTTGTTTTTAAGCTGGGAGTAGATGCTCTTGAAAATATGTGTTTTATGATGACCAAGAGCTTTTCATCCCTCTTGGCTTCCAGGAAAGTCTTACATATTTAGCTTTTTCTGTGCAGACTGCAGAAGATCAGCCTATTTGTTTTCGTATTTAATAAGAATATCAGACTGAGAGGGTATAAACCTTGATGATGTTCTTTAACAAATGTTAAAATTAGTTCTTTTCTTTATTACTATTTCTTGCAATGTTATGGCCAGGGAGTGAACAATTAAAAAGAGCTTTTGGTCTTGCTGTTCTGTCTCCTGAAGTGGGACTTCTTGTTTAATTTTCCAAATGAATGATTGCCAGTTCTCTCAGGTGAAGTACCTCGGAGTTGTATCTCTTGGAGCCCAACCCCTGCCTTCTGGTATCCCTATACATTGCCTGTGTGATATCTTGCCCCCAGGGTTTGTTCTCAATGCTGTTGCAGGGCTGGATTTAGTGTGTGTGTTTGGTTTATGTGCTCAGTGTGTGCACAGAAGTCATGGAGCAGGGCAAACAGTGTCCCTTCAGGGAGTGCTGGGGCCATGGGTCCTCCTGGAAAAGTGCTATCCTGGGCATAGCCTCACCTCCTGTACACCCCCAGGGGGGGCTGTTAGGGCAATTCACTGCAAATCCTGGGGCTCAGCCAGGTGCCAGATGTAGCATTCCAAAGGTAGCCTCCAGATCTTTTCCTGTCTCTGGACTACATGTTTATTCACAGTGGATGGGAGGAAAGGTAGTGAGTTCTAAGGGAAATGGGAGCCAGAAATGGGCTGCTGTCACTGTCAGAGCACTTTGTCACCTGCAGGCTTGTCTGCAGGGACATCTGAGAAAGAAGGTCCTTAGGAGCATGTGATGGACCAGATGAAGTTTCCTCGTGAGAGAGATTTAGAGTGACAGACAGATGCCAGAGTAACCCATCACTGCAGCTAAAGGGAAGGGTCTCACTGGACCACTCTCCCAGCTGAGAGCAGGCACTGATCAAGCTGCTGTTGGAGTCCCTTTAAATATTTATTGGCTTTTTTTTCCTCAGTAAGCTGTCTGGAGCCATTGTGGACTGGAAGGCTGTTCTTACAGAGCTCCCCAGCACCTACCTTTCTGCTTCCTAGGGCTCTCTGCTTCCACATGAAACATTTTAGGGAGCATTGCATAGCTTTTTACACCAGAAGGAATGTCATTCCGAATGCTCTCAAATAGGTTTTAATCTTTTAATCTCTGCAATGCACTGTGCATAGTGCCATCCAATGGTCTCAAGACTTCATAGTCATAATGTTGGCTGTTTGAGGGTTAGATGGCTGGGAACTTTTTTCTCTCAGAACTAAGTTGTATAATGGGAGAGAAAGTGTTGAACCATGATTTGAAAATGTCTTCCACAAGCTCTTTGATGTGGAAGAATTCATTTTGCTCTTCTGAGTGAACTTTCACTTCCAAAACACACATGCTCTTTGTATTTTATTTTTCAACTCTTTATTTCCTCTTTTTCCTTTAGATTCATTCTCTAACATCAAGAGTGTGAACTCTTCTGATGGTAACCTAGACATGCAGAGAGACTGTAATACCCTGGCAACTTAAAATTTGTGTCATGGATTAAAATGATCAAGAGAAGATATTTGAGGTATCCTTATTTCTGTTACCTCTGTTACTTAACCCTAAGTGACAATGTAAGCAAGTATATGGACTTGCTGACATTCAGCAAAGCCATTTAGTAGCATCAGAAGGAGCTTTGAACATTTTTCCTTCCATTTGGCACTTCCCCCAACTCATTTCTGTAAAATACATGTTTCCTGTTTATCCTTATATTCTTTTCAGAATATTGCATCTTGACTTTATTTCACTTAATGTACCATATTTCTCTCCACAATAGAATATTTTAAAGCTAAATTGGCACAAAACAGTAGCAATGCTGAATGCTTTTTGTTGCCATGGAAATATTTCTGGGCACTTACTGAAGACCTGGTTGCCAATAGTAATGTAACAGAGAAAATAGATATGCTTCATTTAGCAGCCACTGGTGATTAAAGAGTCACAGAAACCTATTACAAGGTCATTCCAATATATAGTTTATTGGGTTTAGGGGAAAAAGTCTCCACAGCCCTAGATGAAAATCATTTTGTTTCAAAGGAGATGCAAAACAAAATCCAATAGCTGTTCCCTTCTCAAACTGACAGCATGCTTCTGAGATGAAATAAAATAACATTGTAGTTAAAAACCATCATTACCCCTTCTCCTTTTTATCAAATATGGTTTTGATCACATTTTTGCCTCCTAGGAAATGTTTCCTAGCTCCCAGAGTAGATTTTTCTAGGCTCTAAAGCAGCATGCACATTATTGAAAACCATTTTTAGGCTTAGGGATCTAATAACGTGTTTGAGCAATGAAATTTTTGGGTTCTTAAGTAAAACTTCTGTCAGACACCTTGAGGCATGCTAATCACAGGGTGCAGGTTTGGCTGCTGCTGAGCCCTAGTCTGTAATTAAATGATGCTAGTCAAGTTCTAGCAAGGTTTCCAACAAATGCAGGGAAAAGTTTTTTCACTTTGGGTGCTTTTGATCCACAGTTTACTAATGAAGGTAGTTCAGGAAATATTGCAATGCCAGGTGTTTAGTTTAGGAAGTTAGTCGTGGGAAGGTGGTACATGCAGATCTCTGCCACCACATGGAATCATGTGGTTGTGAATTTTGCAAATACAGATGAACTTGCTCTTGCAGACCTTCCTCTGTTGTCTGACCTGAGTGTTTCTGACAGAGGAACTGTCTTACATCACAGGGCAGGGATAGAGCAGCCTTTGCATCCCTCTGTGGCTCAGATCCTGCTGCTCAGCTAACTGGAGGTGGCTGGCAAGAGCATGGCTGCCAAATCCATGATTGCACGTTTGGCTTAAAAAATTGGAAAAAACCCCACAGTGGGGCAAGAAACCACATTTAAAAGTAGTGCACTGCAAGTAGAGGGGTAGATGGGGCCAGTCTGTCCACTTCCCAGCATGGATCTATGTGGAAAATAACCAGTCACAATAAAAAACATGAAGAACAGCAGTAACTGTGCCATGAAAGCAATGGCTTTAGCCCACTTCTTCCTCAGGGCCCATGTCCTTTACAAACAAAAAGCCAAAGTGACCATTGAGTTAGCAGTTTCAGCAGACACTGCCCTGAAAAGGCAGGTGGACAGACACACCAGCAGAGCTGAGTTTTCTGATTCAGAGCTGAACTATTTTTGCATAGTGAGTTCTGTGATGGAAGAGTCTCCCAAGCTGTCTGACACTGTGATCATAACACTGGTGTAATATATAGGTGAGCACGACTCTTCAAATGCAAGAAGTCCTTGGAGATTGTTCCCCACCAACTAGACAACCTCAATGATAGCCAAAAGTTGCATTTTTAGTTGCACTAAAATAATTTTTGTGACCTCGGAGTGCTAAGAGTGTGACAACCTAAGAAGTGTGACATCCTAATAGGAATCTTGTCTAGATGGCTGGATAGTGCTCAATACATGTGTAAGGGAAGGCACACCTCTGAGGCTCTGGGAGTTTTGAAAACTAGAAAGCACTATTATATTTACTTACCTTGGCCCCCAGCTTCACAGGGGTCATTGATTTTTGCTAGTAATTGCTGTAGTAAAGGAAATTATTCTTTCTGCTGTATATGAACACTCCTGACCTCAGTAAATGACCCTTCATATGGGCAAGAAATCTTAGACAAGAAGTGAATTTTCATTAGATCCTATAAACCCATACAACAAAATATACCCACAACAAAAAGATGCTGATTATGTCATAAATTAAATTTCTGCTTGAGCTCGAGACTCAAATAGGTAGATGGCCAGTGTCCATGTAAAGAAGTGAAGTGTTTATGAATTTTATCACCTGTCTAGGTATGGAGCCAGCCAGAGTTCTAGCCAGAATGTAGCCCTATAAAAATCAGTGCCTGTACTCCAAGCAGGACATTTAAAGAGGCTACACTGAATCAATACCACCACAAGGGCTGAGTGAAGGAAAGCAAAGGCAGACAGTGGACAAAAACACTTCACAGAAAATATTCCTGGCAGCTTGAGTGGGGCAAAGCACAAACGTGACTGGGGATGTGTATCTGGTCTCTGAAGAATGCGGTACAAGTCTGCAATTTTATGAAATGAAGTGCAGACGTGAGTTTGCATTGAATGCCTTCTCTCTGGGAAATTCAGAACCACTCAAAGTGTTTGTGCACAGACTTTTGTCCTTGTGAAGGTGGTACAGTGTTCCTATTTATAATTAAAGTACTCCTTTGCAGTCATGTCTCTTCAATGTTTCAAATTATAAGGGATCTTCATCCATGGTGCCAAAAGCGAGTGGCAAGGAGAGTGCACAATAGCCCTGAAAGGAGGGGAAATTGTGGTGTATCAGCTTTACAGATTGGGAAATGAAGAAAAAAAGTGGTTCAAACCACAAATTTTCAAAGATGATACCATTGCCAGCTCTGTCTTGGGCCTGTCAGCATTGCTGTTAATCCTCAGTTGGGGATTTTGGACACAAACCTTTGTCAGTCCAGAGTAGATCAGTAATTTGGGTTTTCACCAAGTTCCTTTTCTGGTGGGCAGAACTTCCTCGTGCCTAACTCCCTAGGGGCATGAGAAGGGATGCTCTGTTCTTGTCATCTAGAAGGTTGCATAAGCTGTACAGAGAAGGATGTATTTGAGAAGATGAAATGGATTTTGCTGTTCAGTGCAGTTACAGAACAAATTGTGTGTGTGAGCGTGTGTGTTTGTGCATGTATTTTCTGATCCACTCTTGCTAAGTGGCATCCTCTTCCCACTCCCCATATGGCAGTTGCGACTCTACCTTCCTCTGGGAAGGTTGTTTAGGACTCAAGAGACTTCATTTACCAATAAACAGCATCTTGGCAGCATCTGGGAAATGCTGCCTCTCTCCTAGAAACCCTGCCTCCTCACCTTCCATCTCCTACTACAGGCGAGGCAGGTGTGAATGATCTCATTGTGTTGTGGTGGAGGTTACGTGTAGACATACTAGCAGTGTTCTGTGCAGAGCTGGGATGTAGTATTTCTGTGTTCTGATACAAACAGTAGTACTGTTTGTCTTTTTTCTTTTTTGGTGTTTGTGTGGCGTTCTTTTCATTTGCAGTTGTTGCTAGTTTGGCCTGCCTGTGCTTGGTGAAAGCATGGATAATCCATTTCCATTCTCCTCTGGCCTCTTTGCTTTGCTTAACACCACAGAAAAACCCTCTAAAGTAAGCTTAGATGAGATGGGATCACTCTGACAAAAGGTGAGCTGGTGTTGACTCCACCTCTTGCCAGATTGGAGTGTGGATATGACCTCCTTGTGCCCAGTTAATTTTTGGCTATTGTAATGACGTGGTGGCAACAGCCTCATAGACTCCTGAAATAGATTTAGTAACCAAGAGGAAAGACTGCAATGAAAGGAAATAGGGAGACTGCAGTCATGGAGGTAAAACTGTACAGTTTTCAAGGTAGTGAATGCCCTTGTTGGGCTGTGAGAAGGTGTGGTTGGGCTGTACCTCTGCAGATGCTGTTTGTGTGATTCTCATCCAGTTTCCACAGATTGACTTAGGGAAACTTCATTAGTACCTGTTTGTGGACCAACATGAATGACTTTGGTTGAATCTTAAATTAGTCCATAGCAGAATCAGTAGAAAATCCTTCCTAATGACAATGAAAATAGTTGATGCTCTCACGGCATCCTCGTCCTGCCTAAAAGTTCCCTGATGTCCAGGCAGGAGTTCCCCTGTCTAAAGAGCTCAGTACCCTTGTGAGATAAAGGTACACAAGGGAACTTATTGCACTAGGCCTGAAGACTTTCCCCCCCAAGCTGGGCACTTGGAAGAATTTTTCTCCTCAGGCTGAAAGATTTAAGCCCAAACTGTCTACACAGTTGCAGCATAATCTGTGTGGGAGTATTTTCCAGCAAGTGGTATGAGAGTGGTGGTGCTGGAGAGAAAACCTTGAATTTGGATTAATGAGAGCACTGAGGTTTGCTGAAGCTCCATGTTGCAGGGTCAGTTTTGGGGTCTAGATTTATTGCCATAAATAATGTAGCTATAAAACCCCTGGGCCGGAGTTTTGCAATTGCCAGTGACTGATGTAAAACTGCAGCTGAGATACAATGTCCTTCCCTTATCACACAATTTTGCTACCTCCCAAGCCTGGCTTCATGAACAAGCCGCTGTGTGGTGAACTGGACCAGCCTGTTTCTTCAGTGAAGAGTTACCAGCCCCTTCCCTATTACTTTTGAATCAGGTGAGTTGGCCATGTGATTCCTAAAACTGAAACAAGGGGAAGAGGGGAAGGGGAGCAGGACAGGGTTGTCCCTTTTGGGTGACAGCTTTGGTCCTGAAGGCATGTGGGTCTAGTTGCACCACATCCTCACCCACTGCTGCTCCCAAAGTCAGTGATTTTCCCAGGAGTGCTATGGTATTAGCAGTAGTAAAAGTGATTATAGTGAACCAACCCTCTGGCAGAAAAGTTTCAATTAGAAAAACAAGTGGGAGAATAAATATCTGCCTTGTTGCAATGAAGTTGTTATCTATAACAATCCAAACAAATATCTTTTCAAGGGAGTTCAATTCCACTCTGTTAATCAGCAAACAAAGGCTTGTGGGTGTGAAATTCATGGTTGGGTGCTATGAATGCTCTCAGCATACGCTGAGTCTCACAGGTTGTGAGTGTGGAGTAGTGAAACCAATTTAAAGAGGAGCAAGAGTCAGTGACCTGGGTTTCCTGAATGTTTTCTTAGCCAGTTTGATTCTTGCTAGATGAAAGGAGCTAGTGCCGATTCAGAGAAACTTCCTTAAGTGTAGTGGAGGAAGCTTACAAAATGACTCCCTTGCATTAGAAGAAATGCATATCCAAGCCAAGCAAACAAGTACAAAGGGTGATGGATGGGAAACCTGAAGGGATTCAACCCATTTTGGTACACAAGCTACCAGGAAAACTGTCATAAAAAGAATACTGATAAAGTGAAAGGGTTTTTTTGGGTTTTTTTTTTTGTTTTTTTTTGCTGGAAGGAAAGGACAGTGTTTGCTACTTCATCAGCTGCTGGCATCCAGCAGTTTGGTTAGTTTCTGAGTCCATGAGCATTTACAGCCCCACACCCCAGAGCACACACAGCTACACCTGTGCCCTGCAGTGTCCCCAGTGTAGACATGACATGTGCTGACAGAAGGTGCTTTTCTGCCTTTGCAGCTGCATGTTTTCTGCAAACAACCTAACCTGGGCTGTCAGAGAGGTGCAGGCTGACTCATGGGTGTAACTGCATCCACACCAGAGGGTTTCCTGGCTTAGCAATGTCTCCTACTGTTTGTAATCTCTTTTTTTCTTCCACTTCTACACAAATCCTGGGCTTGTGCTAATAGAACCTAGTAGCATAAATGGAGCCTGACTCATACTTATTCCACATGTAAAATGTAAAGTAGGTGATTGGGAAAATCAGGGATGATTGTGGTTCACCCTCTTGGCTGCTATTTCCTATAGCCACAGAAGAACCTGAGACAGCACAGTGAGAGTCAGTTTGAAGTTGAATCCCATGTTCCTATTTTAAAAATCCAAATCTGGGAGTAGGGAAAAACCAACAGGAAAATATGTTGGTGTTCATGCTGTTTTCTGTGGGCAGTTCTCTATTTCTTTGCACAGCAGTGTGCAGAATTGGAGTGTATTGCTCTGACTGCTGTGTTGTTCCGCTATAGAGGTGCTTGATGGTCAGAGCCAAATAATGTCTTCTTGTTGATTACTCTCTGACTCTTTTTTTTTGTTTGTTTGTTTTGGGGAATTTTTTGTTTGTTTGTTGGATGGATTTGGGATGTTTGTTTTTGATTTTTTTATTTTTTTGGGGGGGAGGTGGTTGTTTTTTTTGGTTTTGTTTTGTTTTTAAATTATTTTTGTGGGACATATCCCCTGGTGTGCAGGTTTTGAAGTTGTGATTCTCTCTGCCTGCACTGCATACAAACACCCAAATGCACTTCACCTCGGGGAGCTTCCCAGTTGGTTTGGTGATGGGGTGAGGGCAAATGAGGGGGTAGAGATGGATGTTGCAAAGGCAGGGCACTGTCAGTTTGACACTCAGTAAACTGGGGCAAACCTCACCTGACATCAAATGGTTCCCTGGTTGTTACATCTTGCAAAAGGGGCAAAAGCGCATAGGGGTGGTTGCAAGGGGAAAGCCCATCTGAAGGCTGTCCTCTCATCAGTAAATGACCAGGGAGTGTTAGATAGTGGTGCCTGATCACTATGATGAGTCTCTTTGGCCATAATGGCATGTGTAGAGGCATGAACCTACTCCCTAAATTTTAAATGCATTTGGGATCTAGGAGCATGGTTTGGATTGGGTGCTCTCCTCCTCAGTCAAGCCTGTAAATCAGGCAGTTGCACTACTTTGTACTTCAGTTTGAACTCCCAGTCCAAGTGGCTGTGACAGCAAGAGCAAGAAGAAGACTCCAAATTTAAAACAACTACAGAGCTCTAGCTGCATAGGAATTGGCAGGAGCAATTTCATGTGTGTTGCTGTGTGTTCCCTGTACAAATTCTTCCTTTTTTTTATTTTTTTTTTCTGAGAAGCTTTAACAAATCCCTTGTTTGCTTCAGACCTTTCCAATTGTCTAAAAGAAAAGCCCTTTTCTTTCTGTGTCAGTTCTGGGTTTTGCTGAGGTAGGAGCTGTTGCAGATCGCTGTTTCTCTCTGTCATCCTGATCATGAAAATTTTAAGACCAAGCCTATGTGACTGTTTCTATAATAGCAAAGAACATGGCAAGGAGTGCTCCTGGGATGCTCTGAGTGTATGCATTATGTATAGATGCACTGATATTGTCTGACTATACGATCAAAACCATTTCTTTTGTAGAGTACTTCTGCTTTCTTCAGGGCTTGGTGATGTTCCCATTGAAACTCTTGCTGATTTCCTTAGAGCAGAATCAAAATCTTTAAGACCAAAGTGGACACACAAGGGCAGCATTAAATATATAGAAAAACCAGGAATTTGGCATTTGCAGAGTTTTCATTGTTCAGCCAAAATGTCTGTTGTTTGTTGTTTGTTTTTTTAACACACAGGCAACACAGGATGTGTGCATTACATCTATACTTCACACCTACACTATGTATTTTATGCAGTAATTTTTTTTCCTTGGGTAGGCTTGGAGCAAATGATAAGTTATTCTTTATACTTGGTAACACTGCAGAGAAATCTTGAATTATTTATTTCATGCATTTTAGCTCAGTGTATTTGGATGCCTGTAAGCTAACTCTGTAACTGATTGGGTGTTTGAAATTTCTGAATAAATAGTGGTGGTTTGGAATACCTTGCCAGAAAAAGAGGTCACCCTCCTTCCTCCCCCACTGTCTCCTCTGGGGGGAAAAAAATAATCCCACATGCCTTCTTACGAGCAGTGAGAAGTTGATTTGTAAAACAGATGCTGCATAGAAGTAATTGAGTTGAAGTTGCTAGAAATATGTATATGCTACACAACATCTGCAGATCTCAAGATGTATTCATTATCTTTCCAGAATTTAGATTGTAATTATGGGTCCTTTATTTAAGTTTCCATGGAGATAGAGAAAATGTTTCCCCCTTGTCCTTTGCTAATCAGGACACTTGTGTATTTGAATGGTGATCGTTTTCCTCTCCCCTGGGTAAAGTTACTTTTATTAATACAGAGATATTAAGTTGACATGGAGCTGTCTGCTGCTCAGGCACCGATTCAGCAGCAGACGTATCAAGCATTTGCTACAGATTCCCCAGTGCCACTGTTTAATTAGCCTGGATGCTTCCAAATGTTTGTGAGAAATAGCAGCCACTGTCATAACAAGTGATGCAGTCGTACTTTGGGGATTGGTAAAGTTGAAGTCAAAGTCAAGCAGCCAATAATATATCAAATCAGGTCAAGCTCCTGTCCTCCATCCCTCCACCCTTCCCCTTCCGTCTCAGGAAAAGGGCTCTGCTGTGTTTTGCAGGGAGTTGCAGTCAGGTCAGAGCCCTTACAGGAGCACTCTGAGAGTGCTGCATCCATGTGGCCTTTGCAAAATTTCCTGTAATAGTCAAAATTGTAAACTATGTTAAGGCACATTTATTTAACTACACAGCCTCATGGCAGTGGACCCAGGATTTTAATGTTACAGTTGTTTTAGAAAATGGTGAAAGATGTGGTTTAATTACTAAAAATGCTATTTTACTCAGGATTTTTGGTAAGATGTTTAATTGAAAAGTGTACTGGTTTTTTTTTTTAACTGGAAAAATTTGTATTTTTTTATCTTAATCACCCAAAAGATACACATATAAATAGAATTAAACAGTCTTTTCTGAGTGTTTAAATAAGTTTTGTAGAGTTTTCATGAGCTGTAGGTAGTGAAATACAGGTATTTGCCTGAAAAGGAATGCTTAGTTTTATGTGTTTTGATTATTTGAATAGATCATAGCACATTTATGCCACAGGGTTGTTGCAGCTTGAAATAATTTTTACTTAAAAAACTTTGAGAAGCTTATTTTTAACAACATACATAATAATAATAATTTTTTTATGGTAGCTGGTCACTGACCATTTACAAACTAATGTCTAAAACGTTTTCCATTTCTATCAGAATAGGAACACTTAGCTTTTTCCTCCGAGAGCAATTTTCTAGAAGGAATTGCAGGTTTATTGTCAAACTGGCAAACCAGACCAGAGGGTCAAATCACCAGTGTGGTGGCATGAGAGAAGTCAGCTTGTACTGGGGCTGGTGGTGGGAGCAGTTGGCTTTGGTGCTCCCAGTTTCCTCTCAGCCCAGGGAGTGGAGTGCAGCAGCAGGCAGATTTATGGACCTGTGACAGCAGTTGTCATTAAGTTGACACTGCGGATGTTTAACAGACCTAATGCAGTGTGCAAAGCAGGGCCCAGTTTCCCCACCTGTAGCTGTGTGGCTGGTGTGAGGTATGAGGTGGGAGAAGGTGCTTTCCCTCCCAAACCAGGTAGTGTCCCTGAGATAAGTGCCCTCCACCCATCTGTCTGCAGTGCCTGTGTGTTCCCCTGCTGGGGTTTGCCGTGGCGATTATCAAAGCGGGTCTTGGCAACCGTATCCTACACTTCATGCTCAAGAGCAAGCAGTGGCCTGACCACACTTGACAGCTGACTTGTTCACACACGTGTCCACAAACCTGACAAACACACCGACTGCCCTCTGTGCCCACTGCTCCCTTCTCCCTGCATTGGTGGGTCAAAACGTCCTGCTGTTGTGCTTCCCTGATGCTGCTGGCAGGGAGATCAGCAAAATGCCTCTGTGTTTCTATCCTGACAGAGCAAGGCCGAGTATATATAGTATGTTCTGAACCCTCCTTCCCCCATCTGGTGGGAATTCACACACTAATGAGGGTACAGTCATCTCCTATGCAGAGCACGTGTTGGCAGCAGGAGGGGAAGGGCATCACAGGGACGTGCTCAAATGCGTATCTTCACTTTTAAAGGTTATAATTTACATTGGTCTCCCGAGTTCGTCTGCTGCTGGCAGATGGAGTCAGCAGTGCTTGTTAGCCACGTGCCATATTTATGTGTTCATAGTGCTACCCTGAGCAGGTTACATCTGAGCTGCTTTTTCTGCACAAAATAAGTTCCCCTCTCCACCTTAGCAGGAGCTGCAGGGGAATGGAAGCATGGAAAAGTTTTCAAGTCCTTTGCTTACTCCTTTGTCTTTGTACCTGCCGATGATTTTGCAAGCAGTTTTCTGTGTGTTATGTCTTTGTGTTTTGGTCTGTTAAATGTCTTCATTAAAAAGAAACAAAACAAAACAACAAAACAAAACAAACAAACAAAAAAAACCACCAAAAAACCCCTAGGTTAACATGCAGAGTTGGGCAAGGTCTAATAATATATATACAATATGACATTCACAGACTTTCCAGAGGCTTGAAGTAATAGGTTCAGTCCTTAATCCTTTCCTAAACCCTTGGTCCTCCTTTTCTCCCCAGAAGGTCCATCTGAGAGCCAGAAGTGTGTTGTGTCCTCTGGCTTCTTGGCCAAGGGCTGCACACTGTCTAAAGCCCAAATTGTGTTTTTCTGCCAGTGAACAGTTACAGGGAGGATGAAGAACAGACAGCACCTTCAGGCAACAATGATGAGGTGATTAAGCAGTTTGAGATCTGTGTCATGCTCACAAAGCTTTCAATCAGAAGTATCTGAAAAAGCAACACCAGCAGGGGTGGAACCAAGACCCAAATTTAGCTGCTTGTGCTCCAGCCACAAGGAGCACAGTACGGAAGTATCTGAATGCAAAAGTACTGTTTGCATGAAAAAGGTTAAAGAATGTCAGTCAAAGATCTGTAGCCTCAACACAGAGATTTTGTTGTGGAGAACAAGCCCTGATTCTTGCTTCCTCTGTTACTAAACTTGGTTTCCTGATTGGTTGCCTGCAGCTAAAAAACTTAGAGGGAAGAGTCTGGGTCGAAGACTTACTGAAGTCCATGAAGACCTTTCCATTAATTGTATATGGTTATTGAATTCTGTCTCCCTAACCTACAGATTTTCATGGATTTTTATTGGAAATTCTACCAGGGTAAGGACTGCAGGGCTTGGTTCTAATTATTTTTGATCTGTGCCACATAAGTCCTCTCTTTAGCACGATTTTTATCAGAAGCTGAATATCTCCTTTTGTAACAACTTTACAAACACAAGGTGAACAGTGAATGAATTATGCAGTATAATTTGCCAGTGCATGCGCCAAATGTCAGGCAATGACAGAAACTAAAAATTTATGGCACAGAAGGCAAGAATTTTATGATCTTCTATGGACTAATGTAATGACTCTTTTATACAAACAGAGATGAAATGCATTTAAAAACGTAGCTATTTAGAAAATTGACCTGAATACATTCTAAAATCTATAGAAGTTCATTAGAGAGAAGAGCAATGAAAGTGCCCTTTGTTTTCAGTTCCGTAGAGTGTTTTAATTTTGAAATATACTTGATTTTAATGTACCCTCTAATTAGAGCGACCATTTGAAGATATGTCTCTCCATCAAACTTTTCCTCTGGTACAACGCGGTGCAGGGTTGCTCTTTTTTTTTTTTTCTCAGAAGCATTATTAGTACTGATTAAATAGCTGTTCAGAAACTAGATGAAACCAGGTGTTGAACCCTGCTTTCACTGAGACATTTGATCCTCTGTCCCATTCCTTGCTAAACTCAAGATTAGGCCTTTTGTTACAAATGCCTATAAATTAATCCTTGGGTGTGCCAAGTCACCCTCAAATCCAGAGGGGCTTCTGAGCATGTAGAGCTGCTGTTACTGGGTGTAGAGTGATAGGTGCGATATGAGACCTTTATCTGGGGGAAAAGTGGTTGGGATAAATCTTAGATAGCCTCACATCCTGCTACCCTCCAGTTACTGGTCTGAGAACTGCAGATGTGTGAGAGTCCATGTTGACCCCTGGTTGGTGCCACAGACACAAAACATCAAGATTTGTGGGAGTAAAGCCAACATTGTGCTCCAAGGGTGTATTAAACACTGTTCCAGCTGTGCAGATTCTCTGGGCTTGTCTGGGTTGGAGGGATGAAGGATCTTTTGAAAGTGCTGAGTCCAGATGGGATCATGGCACGTTCAGATTCTGCCTGAGAGTTCTCTTCTCCTCATGTTCTCTTAACAGACCTTTTACACGTATTGATGGAAGTTTTCATTTCTTGCAGAATCAGAAATATATAACTAACTCAGGCACACAGTGAAGTTGAGCATCTTGGAGAGCCCTGAATAGCTTCTCTCCCACTCAGCCTTGACATACGGCAGTCTTCTCACATGTTCTTACAGGAGATTTTCCTTGACCCTCTGTGTCTTCTATCAATGACAGTCTGCACTTCAGACTCATTTAGCTTTACTTTTCACCTGTTAAAAAATCGTTGTAGTAACCTGAATAGATCTTGGAAAGAGGAGTGCACATCACAGGAAGGAAATGTTAGGAGGATGCTCTGGGGAGCTGAATGGCTTGAATGCCAGCTCTGCCCACAGCCTCTCTGCAAATCACCCTGTTAATAAAGAGCCTATTTTAGTTCTGGAAACATGGAGTCTTCTCAGGCTATTACCCAGCATGTGGTAAATTAAACAATCTTGGTCTGATTGCATAATGTCACTTGAAATTTAAGATCCTTTTTCTCTTTAACCCCTAAAATTTACAAGCCATTTTTGTTTAGATTTATTGTAATTAGATAATGATTCCGCTCCTTCGAGGCTCCTCTAGGAAGTTTTTTAGCACTTTTTTGATGGCTAATTTCAAAATAACCAGGAGCAGGAGCACTGCTTGGTCTCCCTGCACCAGGTTTGTTTTGTCTCCACTGCAAGGGGGTGCAGAGGTACTGCAGAGGGATTTGGAACTGCGGGTGTAGCAGGGGCCAGGCAAGAGGATTGCTGCTCTGTGAGGACAAATATGCCTCAGTCCCACTAATTTGTATATCAGCTGCCATTACTGTCTTTTTGAAGGGGGGGGGTTGAATATCAATGCTTGTAGCTAGGAGGATTTCAAGTCCAGAAGAAACTAGATCCGTACTGAAATCCTTTCCTCCTCTAGACCATATTTAAACAGGTTCTTACCTTTCATCATTTTCTTTATAATTTTTCAAAATTTCCTTTAATTTTGGAAAATTACAAAGACAAGACCTATTTTTTTTTACTTTTGTGAAAGCACAGGAATTCCCTGGAGTTTACAGGATAACCATGGCCTTGGTCAGCACAGGTAACAGGCATATGTAAACTCTTCATCTGTGTTTCTTGCTGGCCAGTGACCTATGTAGTGTCAATTTATCAAGCTCTACCAGGCTCTGTATTTTTACTCGGCCAGTGTGTTTTAGGAAGTGATGAGACCTCCCAGGACGTTTCTTTGGCACATTGTGATGATTCACAGAACTGAGAGATTGTGTGTCATTGAAAAAAAAGAAAGATACTGTAGACTAGCCAGAACGTTTACCTGCCAATGTGAGGGTGGACTTCACAGTATTTTCTAGCTTGATTTTTAGTTTTTGATGTGCCAAGATTTCCCTCTGTCTTTGGAGAGGCGCTTCCATATTCCAGTTCTTGTTACAGCTCTATTAGGAGGTGATACTCATTCTTTCATCTGACAAAAGTCACAGTTTCTTCACAGCCAGTTCTCCAACTTTGAATAGAGACTTTTCTGATTTATTGGTAATTTCTGTTCCCCAGCGTTCCCCTTGCCTCCTTCCTTATGGACACATGTGGAAAGTTTGGCAGACAGAATTCTTAAGAAAAGTCAGACTCTTTTAGTGTACAGTACTATCTGCCCTTAATTTTAGAATTGGCTGCTATTCTCTGTGGGGACTCTTGGCTAATTAAAGTTCAAATAGTTAGATAATGCTGTCTCAACCTATATCCCTGATGCTGTACTGTTTATTCATGCCAGGTATTCATAAGACAGTTGACATTTTCTTCCTTAAAGATCTCTCAGGTAAATTACAGGCACTTTACTGCTCTAACCTTTCCCTTTACAGGAAGAACTTTTGTTTTCACTGTTTATTTTGTGAATATAATGTTAGAAGTGATGTAATTGGAGAGGTGTAGTTGTTCTAGTCTGTGTAGTTGAGCTATTACCTGTAATGATCCTCTAATACTGGTATTTATATGTGATTATCTCTTACCAAATTACATTAAATTTAAAGGAAAAGCCAGACTGCTTCACTGAATGGTTTTGGTGAATCACTTTTTCCCTTCCTTTCCCTGAATACTACATTTGCTTTCCTAACACATTCACTTTGTGCCTGAGTCTTAGGGAGATGGCTTGCTCTATTAATATATTTCTGGAGTTCTCCTGTTATGAATAGACTTTTATGGCTTTAATGTAGTTTTTGAAAATTTCTCTATTATTGATCTAGATATTATCCCAGCAGGAGTCAAACCCACAAGACAATTGTGTGAGGATAATTTCTTACTACAGAAGCATTTTATTCTGAAAGCCTGCTGTGTGGTGTGTGCTTTGATGGATGACCCACTGTTTAAAATGTGTATTAGACATTGGCTTGCTAATTAAATGCCTTAAGGAGTGCCTGTATCCATTCACTCTTAGTAAATGTGTGGAATTTCTGTTCTTTTATTTCTTGCTGGCATTCTTATGTTTACTTCTTTCTGTTTTCTGACTTTGTAGAGAAGAATGGCAAAAAATCAAATTACTTTCTACCCTCACTCAAGACTTTCAGCTAAGGGCTGAGGTGAGACAATGAAGGCTCTGAGTTTCAGTACTAGGTCTGCCAGATGGGAGGATGAGGAGGAAGAGAAGAGATGGATTTTACATTTCAGAAGGAAGTGAGATGAGCACTCACCTGGAATTTGAGAGATATGAATTTGGATTTCTCTTGGCTCCTGGAGGACCATCTCCCATGAGGAAGAGACCCATAATTACAAAGCTGTGAGATGCTCTCAGACTTCTCTGTTGAAGTGCCTGTGCTGAAAGCATTTTACTGGGATGGAGAGCGTGAGATCATTCATAGTTGAAGAAAGGGGATAAAGTTATTCTCCTAATTTCTGAGTTGTTAAATTGAAAGGGTAGCTAAGGAGAGGGGCAAGGACTTCTCTACACCTCCAGGAAATGTTTCCTGAGTATAAGTCCCATTCCTCTTGTTGAACTGTGTGTGTGTGTGTGGAGCAGGTATGCATCAGAAACAGCATATCTGCTGCTGAGGCCAAACACAGAATTTATTCTACTCAGAAAGATTTGGGCTTTTTGTTCCAGACAGAGGGATGTGTAGAGAATCATAAAATGGCTCAGGATGGCAGGGACCTTTGAAGTTCATCTAGTCCAATCCCACTGCTGGGATCAGATTGCTCAAAGTCCCTGGCTGGCCTTAAACACTTCCAGTGCTGGGGCATCCTCAGCTTCTCTGGGCAACCTATTCTACCACCTCAAAGTAAAGAATTTCTTCCTTATATCCTATCTAAATCTACACTCTTTCAGTTTAAAACCATTACCCCCTGTCCTGTCACTACAGACCCTGCTAAAAAGTCCGTAAGTTCTTTCTAAGTAGTGAAAAGCAGCAATGAGGTCTTCCCAATACTTTCTGTTCTCCAGGCTGAACAACCCCAACTCCCTCTACCTTTCTTCGTACAAAATGTGCTCCAATCCCCTGATCGTTTTGGTGACCCTCCTATGGACCTGCTCTAACAGGTCCATGTCTTTCCTGTGATGGGGACCCCAGAGCTGGATGCAGCACTGCAGGTGGGGTATCAAGAGAGTGGAGTAGAGGGGCAGAATCCCCTCCCTCAACCTGCTGTCCACATTGCTTTTGATGCAGCCCAGAATGCAGATGGATTTTTAGTCCATCCATCAAATCCATATCTCTCTAACTTAGAGACATCTTAAAGGCCTTAGATAAGTCAAATTAGATGACATCTGTTCCTCTTCCCTCATCCACCAATGCCATCACTCCATCACAGCAACCACCAATTTGGTCAGGCAGGTTTGCCCTTTGTGAAGCCATATTGTCTGCCACTTTCCTGTCACATTTCTGTCACATTCCTGTCATCCATATGCCTTGACATATCTTCCAGGAAGATCTGTTCCATGATCTTATTAGGCACAGGGGTGAGACTGACTGTTGGTGGTTCCCAGAGTCCTCCTTGCTTCTCTTTTAGAGGATGGGTGTGAAGTTTGCCTTTCTCTGGTCACTGGGGGCTTCTCCTGACTGCTGTGGCTTCTCAAGTATGAGGGAGAGCAGCTTAGCAACTTCGTGAGCCAGTTCCCTCAGGATCCTGGAATGTATCTCATCAGGTCCTGTGGATCTGTGTATGTTCAGGTCTCTCAGAGGGTCTCAAACCTGATCTTCTCCTAAAATGGCTGGAACTTCATTCCTCTAGTCCCTGCCTTGAGATCCAGGGGCTGAGAGATGTAGGACAAGCATTCAACAGTGAAAACTGAGACAAAAAGAAGTTGAGTACATCAGCCTTCTCCATGTCAGTTGTCACCAGGTTCCCTGTCTCATTTATCAGACGGGGAATTAAATCATTGAATAATCTAAACAAAAGCAAAGTAGTAGTTTTCTATTAAACATGACAATATTATTTTTTAAATATTTGAATTGGAGAACAAATTTGAAAAAAAAATTATTGTTCTGTTATAATGACCTTCTTAAGAACAAACAAATAGGTGTCCCTACTTGAGCAGAGGACTGGACAAGATGACCCCCAGAGATCCCTTCTGACCTCACCTCCTTCTGTGAAACCTTTAAATCCCAAATAGCTTTGTTTGCAAAGGAAGTCGTTCTGTTTTCATTGCTGCTATCAGCTGTCTGGAACCAAACTTGTTTTCTTTCACTGTAAATGCTCCATGCCTTTTTGAAAGAGAGGCAGAATCTAGCTCTTTGTGTTCCTAAAGCAAGACCCATCATGAGAGGCATTAGGAAAAGGAATTTCCCTGTTTTTTTATTGAAAGTGCTTGCAGAACATATCCAAGGACAAATCATGATGTTGTTTTCATCTGTGTCCCTGGACACGTAATTATCTGCACTGCTCCATCCAGAGAGCTCTCACTGGTGCCTTCAAGTGGAGAAAAGTGCCCTGTGTTCAAAATAGAGACTTCAATGATGTAGAAAAGGAATCTGTGGTGTGAATCAGAGAAGATTATTTTATTCACATTAATGAACCTTAGATTAAGTAGGACCAGATGAGTTAAAACTGGTAAAAGAAGGAAGGAAATTAGGGAAACCATCTCCCCTCGGTTGTCCTTGGGGCAATTTTACCCAGACATGAGATTTGGAGATGCCTAGTTGGCTTGTGTGGAGCTGGTCATGTTCACCCAAGCTCTCAGAGATGGGTGATAGGGCCATGGTGGCAGTCTGTTATCTCTGTGAAACTGCTTTCCTCACCAGCACCATCCCCGTGAAGACAATGCCAACTCCTCTTTTTTCCTCCTCCCTCTCCTGCATGGAAGGAAACTGTAATACCTGTTCATCAGGCCTATGCTGTGCTCGTCTCTATGTTGTCTGACCTGTGTTTTCATGGAAGAGATGGCCTTGGGACTGCAAAGCAGCCCCAAGACACTTGAATATCCCAGACATTCCATTGCTAAAGACAACTAGTTTCTCAGTTCATGATGGGGTGAGAAACAGCCATGTTCCATTCATCAAATTCTGATTTAACAGGATGTGTTATTTTATAAGTTCAGTGCTACAGTACTCAGACTGTCTCTTGCAAGCACTGGTGATGAGAGAAAAAAAAAAATTAAAAAATTTAAATAATAAAAGAAATGAGAGAAAGGCACACTTTGAAAGTTACAGGGGAGGAATTTGTTCTAATCCTTCTGAAATTATTTTCTTGCTGAAAATTGTTAGATCTGGATGGACTAAGCCAAGTGAGTTACCAAGACAACCTATCCTATCGTGAAGATGACCATGTATCTGTTGATTCAAGAAAAACACGGGGGAGCAGGGGCACTGGGCAGCATAAAGGGCCCAGGATGGAGTCTGGCATCATGGATGGTGTTAGCCAGGCAGCCACAGAAGGACGTTTGGAAATGGAGACAGCATCTGCCAACCAGGGATTGGAAGTAAATGATGCTGCTGACAGCTCATCGGCTTGGAGCCCTGAGGTACGGTGAATTGTCATTTATCACACGTGGTGTAAGCTTTTGAAGGATATTGGGGGCCAAAAACTGTTAGAGGAGAAATGAAGTGTAAAATAGATCAGCACAGCACAAGATAATGGTACTCCTGTGTGCATGTGTGCATGAACGTACACCTCTCCCTTTGTGTTTCCCCTTTTTCTGGTATTTTACCTCTTGCTACTAACACTAATTCACAGAAGCTCTTTTATTGCTTGATTTCTGACTGCAGCCTCTGAACTGAAATTGGAGCCATTAGCTGCCTGGTAGCATTTACTGTCATTTAGCAAAGAGCACTCTGTGGTGGCCCAGGGCTTTGTCACTGGCTCTACGTGCAGAGTGTGTGCCTTGGGACATGGTATGTGGTCACTGGGTCAGATCTGTGCCTCTTTTTCCAGGTGGTTTCTATGACTTAGACAGTGGGAAGCATCTGGAAGGCTGGAAACAGCTGGTGGGGCTTGCCTGTGACTTGGCCAAGTGACCCTCACTCTGGTCCCCATTGATACCAGGCAACCTTTTAGGGAAGGAAAGAACCTGAGACTGCTTTCCCTTAGTTCTCTACCTTTGTTTTGAAGCCTCCAGAAAACATTTCAGATTGTAAGGCATTGTAAACACCTGATTACATAGCATCCCCCTTTTCTCTCCTAATCTCTCTGGCTGATGTGTTGATTTTCATTATTTTGCCGCAGGATTAAATTTCTGAAAAAATCTCAGCCTGCATCAGACACATTAAAAGAACAATACAAAGGTCACATCTGCCTGAGTTAAAAGAGACTGTTCTTCAGCTGTGGGAATTAATATCTCCATCACACGCTGAGCAACAAGGCTTTGAGGGAAAGGTTCCTATCCTTAGAGCAGACTGCCTGCAGCCACTTAAAGAGATAGAAGGCAGCTCCTTGGTGCATATGCTGCAGCCCTAAGGGGTGTTTGGAGCAGCATTTTGGTTTGCTGAGCAATCCAGTCCCACAAAACACTGCTCATCATGTGGCAACTCTGCATGGCAGCAGCCCTGCCCTCTCTTTGCTGTGTGCCTCTGACATGCACTGTTTGTCTGCCTGTCTGGGGCTCATTTCTCCTTTTCCAAATTTGATGTACATTGCTGTGGTTCATATGTGCCACAGTTGTCTCCAGTGTCCTCTTGTATTTCTTTGGAATACATCTCTTGTTTTGCTCCTGGTATCTACATTTTAAAAATGCAAAGAATGGTTATAGCATCAGGGGGCAGATATGCCCAAGACCCAGTTTATCTGCTACAAGCAGCTTCTCATCCGAAGGTATTGTGTGCATTAATGAAAGACTTTTTATTGTAGGAACTAAATGTTCTGACACGCCAGAAATGTCCAAGCACTATTATGCTCCACTCAAAGGACCTCTCTTTAGAGACAGAAATGGTAATTTTATGCCCCTGCAGTGGAACCACAAGTACCATTTCAATCCTTATCCATAATTAGCTGCTCTTTCAGGTTTCTCTGGCAGGAATGGACTTATTTTACTTAGTGAAGTGGATATTGGCTGTCCTGAATTACCAGGTTAGACATGCAGTATCCATCAGTATACTTGGCTTGACCTCACAACTGTGCTGGGCAAAGGGAAAGAAATTCAGATGAAGTATCTAAACCCCCATCATTCCTTGGATTTTAATTTAAGTGTCTGTATAGCCAATGTGTTCACAAAGCACTCATAGACCAGCTGAGCTCCGAAAGCCGAGGGGAGTTCTGTCAATGACTTCCACCGAAGGGAGATTACTAACTGTATAGCAAACCTGTACAGGGATGAGTCCTAAACAGAACAAAAAGGGCCATGTGAGGTCTCTAGGGCTTGGTTGCCCATGGAAAGGTTACTGCCACAGAGTGTGGCATTTCTCCTTCCCTCTCTGCTTCCAGTTCATGCAGTTTTCTCTGCAGTGGATGTGGCCACAGCTCCAGTATCACGATTTGACTTTTCCTGAAATCCAAATCCTTTCTAGCTCTTAAAATCCAGATACCTGAGCTTCAGTCTGCCCTACATGCTGGAAGAAGATGAGATACTCAGCCCTTTTGGGATGGGAAAGTGCCTCTTGGACCTTTGTACCTGTGGGTTTATGATGATGCCTAGGAGTTCACATTTTGCAGCTTGAGCGTGTAGATGAAAGTTATGCCACAAGCACAGCTGTCTCCAAACCTTAGTAGCAGTCCTTGAACGTGCTTTGATTCCTCAGTAGCAAATGCACATATAAAAATGTGGAGGGATGAGAAGGTGGAGGGAAATATGAGTCAAGCACAATCCCATTACATTTCCTTCTTAAATATTATTTCATCAGCCAGACAGAAATAACTTGACAGCTACACAGCAGCACTTAACATTTGCATAACACCCCACTCTCTCCAGGCAGCCTGGCCTACCTGCCATTTTTGGTTTTTGAAGCCTGCTGTTCATACAGAAAAGTGTTTTTGCGGCCAAACAAGTAATTTTGTGTGTTGCCCAAGCTGTGTTTTCTCTCCCTTTGACGTTACTTCTGCAAGACCTCTGACAGCAGGTCTCCATCACTACACTGCATGCTTGGACTTTTGTGTTCATGTGCACAAGTGTTGAATACCTCTGAAAATATGAAAAGTTGGAGCTTTGCACATCATGGCAGATTAATCTGAGCACTTGGAAAGTAGATTGACTGGAAGTAAATATAAATAAATTTTGGTGTTTATCCGAGGCCTTGTTTGAGACACATACCACCCTAGACATTTCTGGAGGGACTTACATCAGGCATCCTATGGCTCATCATCTGTTCTCTGAACAATAAAATTCCTGTGTTGAAAAGAAATGTTACTTGAAATGCAAAAGAAGATAAATGTTTGAGGAGGAGGGTGACTCAGATGCTGGTGACAGGCCTTAATTCACCTTCTGGCTATTAACTGAAAATCTTTCCCTAGTACAGTGTATACTCATGTTTAAATACAAATCATTGATCACTATAGCAACCCCTTTATCACATGAAGCACATTCTAGCTCTGAGATAAAAAAGCACTTTTGAACAGAAACGCACACGCCCACTCAGCAGAAGGCAAGGTGAGCATCCATGCTTTTATCTTGTTTTATCAAGATGGTTTTTGTTTTAAAAGTGGGTAAAAGAATTGTTCTGCACATGTTGTGATTGTTTATTTTGAATTTTGATTCTGTAGGTATTAGTATCCAAACTGAAGAGAAGGAACAGATGCTTCTCTTGAGGGATTTAAAAAGGGTATAAAGAATCGATATGTATTTAATCAGACTGTTTTTCTCCATTGTCATTGCTTTAGCTGTAGGAAAAGTATTAAAAGATAGGGTAGCATCTAGAAATGGAATTTCCATTTTGCAAGAAATTCTGATGTGGTGATTTCCTCTCCCAACAAGCTGAACACGGTGCTTAATTGTTTTAATTTCTAGCAGAACAAAATATCTAAAAAGTTAGCAGGTTTGGCTGAAGTGTTTGATTTTGGTAATGTAAAAAAATCCATCTTGACTAAAAATTCCAGTGTGTATTCAAAGTATGTTAAGTTGGTCAAAATGTTTTGTTAATGCCTCAAAATTGACATGAATGAAATGTAAAAAAACCTTTATTGAGTTTTTCCCTATGTAGAATGTTTGCCAGATTAACTGTCTCCTGCGAAACACTTAAATATTGATGAAACTTTTTCTTGGAAATGTTTCAACAGTTGCTATTGTTTACTAGAGTGTATGGGGAATATTACACAAAATCAGGCAATTGACTATCATTGCCCTTTCAAAAAACAGTGGGATCCTTATTTTGTGCAGAAACTGCCTACACTTGCAGGCACAAGGGAGGAGAATTTTTTTTAAATGGAGTTGGGATCACAGAGTCAGTTGAACACCAGTGGAATTGTTACTTCTTCCCACTCTTTGCAGGAACATAATGAAGTGAACAGTGTACCAGCTCACCATGGTGCCCATGAGCCCATCTGCAAATGTGGTGATCTAGATGTCATCTTCAACTATAAATCCTCCAGCCAAAAGCTGGTGGTTACTGTCTTGGAGGCCAGGGATATCCCGGACAAAGACCGCAGTGGTGTGAACACCTGGCAAGTGCACACAGTTCTGATGCCAGGCAAGAAACAGAGGGGTAAAACGAGCGTTCAGAGAGGACCCATCCCCATCTTCAAGGATAAAATTACCTTCAGTAAGCTGGAGCCACAGGAGTTAAGCAGCCACGCCATTCGTTTCCGCCTCTATGCCGTGCACAAGATGATTGGAGAAAAGATGATGGGAGAGCAGTTATTCTACATGAGCAACATCAGCCAGGAAGGGGAAGTGAAGGTGACACTGGTCTTGGAGCCAAGAAGTAACTTGAGTGTAAGTTTGATAAGAGACATGCGGAGTCTATAAAACTGTTCCTCTGGTGAGCAGGGACCAGTTGTACCTGATGTCTTTCATTTGGGGCTGTTAGTATTTGACAGGTGGATCTGTCCTGCTGTCACTTAAAGTGTTATCAGTCAGGGGAAGCACAGGGCATTTGTTCCCTCTGCAAAGCTGTGCTTTATTAACAACAGCTCAGCTAGCAAGCTTACACAAAATCATGTGGATATACTACATCTACAGGAGTCATCACATGCTGTGCCATTCAAAAATAGTAGGTTAGTCCAGGAACCACCAACGCTAATTATGTCTTAATTTCAGTAAGGACAGTGGTTCTTGTGCATGCTGTGTTGGTGAACTTCTACTACTACCAGTGTAGGAGCTACCTCATTTGTCCCTAGCTACTAGCTCATGTATCTCCACATTTTGCAGTTTCCATGTTGCCAGAAATGCTTAGTAATATTCCTTTATGTGACAGATGGATGTGGAGAGGTGGGTCATGGGAAGAGGAACTGGCTGTGCTGCTTCCTAATATTCCATGCACATCACAGTCATATCCAGCTCTGGCTATGCCAATCAATTTGTGTAGATGAGCTCTGTCATGATTCATTGTCTACAAAAAGTTCAGTGAGGGGTTGTGCACACAAAATGAATAAAACAACATACTCCAGGTAAAGAGGGAATAGAGAGAGCATTGTGGTAGCAAGGAAAGAAAGTAAGAAAATGCCTAGTACATGACCAAAAAAACCCAAACTGCAAACTATATTTCATCCAACAGCCATTGTCAAGGAGATTGACTGAGTATTAATGTAGTAGGATGTTTACTTATCTCAGAGGCTTTGATTTACAGTAGTGATAACACATTATGCAGAGTTTCTCATCTTTAAAGAGAAAGTTCAGAGACGTGTTTTTGTAAAAGTGGCACTCTGATTCCTCTGGTGCCCCAGCATAATTAATTCTTAGTTATTGTAATTTCTTAAGAGACATCTTACTAAACAAGGCTACAAGATAGAAATTCAGGGAGGGTGGTGGTGAATGTCCTGATGATTCTCTCAGTGCTCTTTCCCTGCAGAGTGCAGATTCTCAGCTTAGTCTGTCAGCAATCTCTCACAGTGATAGCGCTTCTTCAACACAGTCCCTGTCGCATGGAGGGGTGCCAGAGCTGCTCGTGGGATTGTCATACAATGCCACTACGGGGCGGCTGTCAGTGGAGATGATCAAAGGCAGTCATTTCCGAAACCTCGCAATTAATAGGCCACCTGGTAAGTACTTTCACTGCTATTAAATAACACCGTTGAGTCAAAATTTGCTTTTTATTTTCTTCCTCAAGGTATTCAATTACGCCATGTCTGAGCTGGGTTTCCTCGCAGAGCACCTGATTGAAAATTAACAGCGTTATTTCAGATACGTGTGCTGGTAAATGTTACAGGGCAATTGGAAGCAATCATAAGAAGACACAGCTGATGGGACAGTAATACCTGAATGTCTGTTTTATTGCATATACCTTTACAACATCTGATTAAGGCAAAAGTGCTATTATACCCAAAGCACAGAGTAATTCTCAGCAGATCCATAAAAAGAGAGAAGCACTTTCCAAGTGTTTGTATGTTACCATGTGACCCACAGGGGCCCTGCCTAGGGCCAGTGTTTCCCAGGGCTATACTTTGGTCCCCTCTGTGCTGCTGAGTGCTGAGTGACCTGGTGCTTTGGGCCCTTTGGGGATCCTCCTGCTGTGAATTCTCTGTTGTCGCACAAGAAAATCTGCAGAAAGAAGATTTGAAAGTTGTCACAACAGTTGAGTTACCTTTCTCCAGTCCTAAAGGGAAAAAAGGAAATTGCCTTACAGTAGGTTTAGTTAGTGCCTGAGCTGTAGTTAGTCCTTGAGAAGGGTAGTGCTGCTAATGTTCATGATATAAATGGAGTCATACAGCCCTAATGCCTGGTCTTACCTGCCTTGCTGCTGGGTTGTCTCATTCAGGAGTTGAATGGCAGCACTGTATTCATCCTGTGTTGTTCTTTTCCCTCCTCTCTGAAAGCAGCAGCTAATGGCAGTGTGGAATAATGGTTTTTTTTGTTTGTTGGTTTTTGTTTATTGGTGTATTTGCTTTTTGTGATGTTTGCCTACTTGTCAAAGGTAATAACCTCTGACAGTTTCTTGCCTTCACTGGATTTGACATAGTATCTCTAGGTGCAAAATGCTAAGATTGCTTTTGAAAGATGTTCTGCTCTTTGGACAAGATCCAGCAAAATAGCTGTGTAATATTTCAGTGTATGGATGTGCAAACTCAAGTTTCCACTAAACTATGCTTGAGTATATTGCAGAAATAATCAGTGTCATCAGTCAGTCCCTCGAAAATTAAGGGCATGTCTGTGTAACAGTAAAACACCTGACCCAAGTCTGTGTAGCCCTAGCTTATCTTTTATTACCTGTAGCAACACAGGTCTCCATGTGAGTTATTTAAAGGCATGTTCTTATTTGCATGTACTTGTTTTATTAAGAGGTTTCAAGTTGGGACCTCTTTTAGTAATTTAAAGCACCTTACTACATGCTCTAGCAGGCTAGCTTTCCTATTTTTATTTATACTGCAGTGTCGGTACATCCTAAAGTTTTAGTTTCAGAAATGAAATTGAAGTAGTCCCAGTATAGGTCCAAATTAATTTGCTGCATTTTTCTCTTGCATGTTTTCATGTATTTACCTGTGGTATTGGTCTCTTAGCTGCCTGGAGGGGTGGATTATGAAGCAATTCTGTTCTTAAATCAGGCCCTGCACAAGTTGTCTTGTATCTGGCTGGCTCAGTCATCTGTGATGCCCACATTTTTCTCGTAAATGAAATGTCTTCCTGCATATAAACAATTGCTTTTAAGCCTACTATGTGCAATATAATGACCAAATTACCGACATTTTTTTGTTTTCTTCTAACAAATATCTTTCTGGGTGCATGTGTTGTTATAAGCTGAGCAACTCAGTAACATTATCTCTGAATTCTGGAGAGTTGTGTTTGTTCTGGTCCTCTGGTGTGGTGGAGTTTGGCAGATTAGCAATGTGTGCACAGGTTAGCTTTCAGCATAAGAAAGTTTATCTGCCTTGAGCAGATGTCCCATCCAGCTTTTTAGCAGTGGGTGCACAGGAGTGCAGTAGCTTGGTTGGCAGCATATTTCAACCTGAAAAACATTTATGTTTGTTGATGACATAAGAATAGAAACAGAATATGAGGAAAGGACACATTCCTTGAGGGACTTTTTATTTTAAATTCTGCCTGAATTTTCCATTTCTGTGTTTTTAGGGCTTTGGATAAATCTACTTTAATCAGTTTGAGAAGCAGGCCAAAGTCTTCTCTCAGCCAAACCAACAGTCCTTACATTGTTTCATAGCAGTTCTTTCATCTTTCCTGTTAACACTCTCTTGGGTTGTTTCTCCACATGCTTTCTGTATCCAGATGAATTTTAGCATTGTCAAACCAGTGTCTCTCAGTGTTAGATCATCTTTTAGGTGAAACACAGAAATCCACAAAAGATTATAGGCAAATTCTGAACCTATCACAATGTGCTTCTTTTATTCCAAGTCACACTGTTGCTTCTGCATTCTGAATTGTTCTTCTGTGCCTATAAAGTTCCCAGCAGTGTAGTGAGAAAAGGAAAACTCAGTGAAGCAGAAATTGAAAGAAATTAAAAAGAAGGAAGAAAGCCAGCACTTATCTCAGATGCTGGAGCAGTGTTTCACTGATAACTCCTCAGGCACTGCAGTGGAGTGCTGTGAGGTCCGATTATTATTGTCTGAAACATGCTGGAGGCTGAATGAGATGCTCAATAGGTCCTTCAAAAGGTGAAAACTAAAACTGCTATCCTGCATTCTGGGGGGTGAGGAAAGAGCCCTTGTGTTTTCTTAAATAGCTCTTATTTGTGATTCTGTTTGTGTTCAAGTTTCAGAGGGTGTGATTTCTTTAAAGTATGATAGAAATTTCCCATAGGCATTCATGCTTCCTTCTTGGCATCCTTGCACAGGGATTTCACTGTGTGCAGGAGAAGGAACTGGACTGGGGCACTGGTGATTTTAGGTGTTAAAGACTGCAGAGGTTGAAACAGTTGGTTTTCTGGAGAAGAAAAAGAAGATGATGCATGTCTCAGTTTTCTGTGGGCATGTCTTCTCCTTCACATAAACCTTTAAACTGAGTCAGGTAAATATCAAAGTCATGGGTTCTTACATGAGTAATAACTGGGTTAGAAAACAGCTGGACATTTTACAGAAACTTAAATCTGTATCCTCTCTTCAGGTCACATATGTGGGATTTAAGGATAGTTTGGTCAAGGATAAGCATCCAGGTATTGTTCTGGGGAACATGCTGAGTTATAGGCCTAAGCCTCCAATCCCTGATCACATAAATAGACCCATTATCACTCAGAGCACTTAAGAGCACTCAAGGGTAGGGCTGCAGCATCGGACCGTAAATTATCAGTGTCTGGCAAAAAGCCTCATGCAGAACAGCATCTACAGTTTTTGTCAGATGTGGACACTCCTGGTATTTTAGTGCTAATGGCTTGTGTGCTGTGCACCTCATTCTGTTTGGTTCTTGTAAAAAACATTGACCTGTGCTTGCATTTTGTAGGAGTTCATACTTTGTTCTGTGGTCTTGTATCTTCTTAGAACAAAATGCAGTGCATGCATTTAAAGGGTGCTTATTATAAAAAGAAGTAAGAAGAGAGGCCTACATCACTGGCTGAAATGTCTTTAAAAATTTATAACTATTACATACTATGTGCATGGTAGTAATACCTTGGGATCATAGTGATGGGCCAGGAATCATTTGAGCTAGTTAGTGTATAAACACCAGAGACATGACTCTGCCCATGTGATGTTAAGCCTTCATCAGCTGCTCTGTTGGGTGCAGCTCTCTCTCCTCTAATCCAGCCTTCCTTCTTCTCCCTTTTGCATTTCTTTTGGGGTTTATGTCTGCGTGTAATGCAATTTGAGAAGAACTATTGTAAAGTTATCCCCTTGCCTAAGAAAAGTCTTTCAAGGTTTTCAACAACTGCAGAATTAATCACACATTATAATTACATCCGTAGATTATCATTATTATACCAGCAGCATATTAACCCCATTAAATAAATACAATAGCATTAATGCTGGAAAAGACAGGAGGAAGAGAACAAGCTATCAGGATTTCTATTTGGAACAGGAGAGAGTCCTGCTTGAAGTAAAGACTCATCTGAAAACAAACATCTTCCTGAGCCACAGGTAACAATGCCAAGAAGTACAGAAAATGCCCCCACAGGAAAACTAGAACCCTTACATTAAGATCTTTGTTGCTCTGGTATCAGGGTGCTTGAAAGCCATTAGTGGATTTTACTTTATCAACTTATTTGTGAGGGAAGGAAAGTTATTAACCATGTTACATTCCTGGACAACTAAGGCACAGGATAATTCCTTTAATTACTCCAAATAAGGCCAAGAAGCTGAATAAAAAAAAAGATAAAAAATTAACCTCCATATCTTTCTCTGAACAGGGAACTTCCTTGAGCTCCTAAAGCTTTGTGATTCATGTTCCCATGTCATTGGTTATAGAAGGGGAATCTTGCCAGGGCAAGATGGGGTGGATTCAGTCCTCCAGAGAGCTTGGTTAACAGAGCAGTAGACGTGCTGGGAAGCTTGTAGAAAATCATCTCTCCTTCCGCATCTCCTTGTTGCCCATCCTTGAACACAGCCAAAAAAAGCTTACAATAAGAACAGCTGAGAAAGCTTTGTTGTGGGTAGGGAAGATGAGGCCAGATACAAGTAGCCCCAGAAGGATGTCTCAGTAATGAGCAGCTGGGCAGTGAGGTGGAAGATGAAGTGTGGATGAATGTAAAGTATTGTATGGGGGCACATGTGGAATTCAAACTTAATCCAGGTGGACTCAGGTTTTCACTTGGGAGTGAAATATTAGGCTTATAATAAATAGCTCCAGGAAAATGTCAACTCAAGGATCAGCAACCTTAGTGAAAAAATCCCAAACAAAGGTGGACAAAATGAAAAATTGATATTTGACTGTAAATATACAGTGTTCTAATGAATACCATGTACAGTTCTGTCTCCCTCTGTTCAAATAGAATATGGCAGAACTGAAAAGATGTGGTGAGGAGTGTTGGAAACAATCAGAGGTATGGGAACAGCTTCCAGCGAGCTGTAGGTGAATTGACTGTGCCTCCTACGATGTTACAACAAAGGGAGATGGGGGAAGATATCAGAGGTCTATAAGTGTCATTGAGAAAGTGAAGTGACAACACTTATTCATTGTCTTGTCCTGATACAAAACCAAAGGATCACAAAAGGAAGCGAGGAGGTAGCGTTTTCTGAAGAGGAGACAGCTCTTCACCTACGCTGTCGAATTCCTCACTACAGAACGTCATGGATGTTAGAAGTCTACTTGAGTTCTGTGCAGCACAGGAGAAATTCACAAAGAAAGTTCCACAGAGGATCATTAAATACAAAGGCACTGCCTCTGACTGAGGGTGTTCTTGAGTCACAAATCGCTGGAGACTGGAAGAGTATTTGGGAGAGAACCAGCATATTTTTATAGCTTTAATAAGGTGTGTCATACTGGGTAGCGTTGGCTGGATGGACTGGCTGGACAGAGCTCTGCCCACTGCATGTGAGGCCTGGGGCTGATTAGGCTTAGAAAGACAAATGTCGGAATGATGGACTTTCAAGGAGTGACTGTGAGATTTTTGTGGAGGATATACCATGATAATTAGACATCCAGGGATAGCACGTGGTTATCCAGTAATGTTTTCAATAGCTTTATATTTTTAAAAGGTCTATGAAAAGTATAATCCATGACACAGTTGCTGGGAATAAAAATGAAGATATTTCTGAATTTGGATTACATTTGGAGTGGATATATGGCAATGCTCTCCCACTTTCATAGTTGTGAACAAGAAAAAAAAAAGTAATTTTTTCCCCTCCCGAAACAAGCAGAAGAAAAAGCCATTGGCACCAGAGTAGAACATTCTTAATTCCAAGTTTCAGCTGGAGCTGAATGTTTAGTGCAAATCTGCTGTGAGTCTACAGAGCAGTGTTTGCAGGAGATCTGATGACAGGCTGTGTAATAAAGCCATGCCTGTGGGCACCACTGCTGGAGGTGACAAAAGCCAGGCTTAAGCATCCTTACATCATGCCCCTACCATTGCTGTTGCTGAGATGTGTTACCATGCTTCCCTGTAAGCTTTCTGTTAGTTTCCATGCCTTCTCTGAGGCAGCAGCAATGCATAAATGTGGAAAATGTTGAAATGCCCTTATTAGAGGAGAGTCACCTTGTGCATCTGGAGAGATGTCCGTGTTCTGTTTTAGCTGTGTCAGCCTAGACTAAAGCTGTGCCTCCTCAGGGCTGGGGAGTGCAGGCAGATGGTAAGCTGGCTCTGTAGCCTGTCCCAGGTGAGGGCTCGTGCAGTAAAATGGAGTGGACATGGGCTGTTGAGGCAGCAGGGGAGGATCACCAAGGAGCAGAGTTCCAAGGAGCTCTGGAAACAGCTTTCCTTCCTGAGAGACCTGGGCATTGCTTCCAGGGAGCCCTCATCTCCTGCCCCTCTTACATGTCACTGATGCTGGCAATTCCCTCCCCTCAGGCCAGACAGTGCTTCCATGGAGCAGTGTATTCCTTTCTGCTGCATTTTAAATTAAAGGTGATGCTGATCGCTGTGATGACTCACATGTTGTGAAGGTTGCCAGATCCCAGCCTCTGCCTTGTGTGGGAGCTGTAAGCCCCAGAAGAGGGGACTTGAGCAGCAAGAGGCTTGGTGGAATAGGGGAAGGAAAGTTGGCTTAGCACCATAGTAGGCAGTTCTCAACTCTTGTATGATTTATAGAGTAGGCCACAAGCTGCCTTAATCCAGACTTTCATGATGTGTGGTTGGGATCAAAAGCTTGGGTCTGATTCTCCTCCCTGCGCTTTTACTGACCCAGCTGCAGTGAGCCCAGTTCAGAGTATTTCTGCCCCACTGCTGGTTTAATGGGGAGGTAAAGCCAGGACTAATGGTCTTCTGGGTCTCAAACTGAGACCTTGTGTTGAGCTGCCGGTACTGAGTATCACAGAGCTGAGCTCTGGGGCTGCTTCGCCGTGCGGTGCTGCCGTTCATTATGTAGGCTGGGAGCGTGGGCATGCCAGCTGGGGGAAATTAAGCTCCAGGCCCAAGGCTTTATTCTACTGCGGCTGTTATTAGTCTGGATTGCAGCATGCTGACATGCTTATACTGCTTTTGGAAATGAGCTAGCTTGCCTGGAGCGCGGGTGGGAAAGTTCATACGGCACTGTGGGGTACCCTACAGTCCACAGACATGAGGGGTCAGGAGTCTTTTGGTTGTTTATTTCCTTTCTAAATATAACTTCAAGCAGGGGGTCAGACGCTTTTGTATGTGCAGTGTTTTTGCTCACGGGTCAGCTTTATTAATAATGGTAGTGCTTAGTGTAAGTGAAAGCAGAATGCATGCTATGGTCCCTGCTCCAAAAATGGGAATGCATAAATTATGGTTGATTATTCCCTTGAGTTGTCATTATCAGTTAGTTCCCTGAGAAAAATCATGACAGAAATGGGTCATTAGAAGGATCGGGAATAAAGTGATTGCCTTTGCAGATGAGCTCTCAAGAGCTGTTTTATGGTTGGGGCAGTGTTGATGGAGACAGAGCAGTCTGCACAAGGAGAGATTTGCCCAAACCTCTGGAAGAAGATGATGTGGTGCAAGCCCAAAATGTGTCTGGCTTCTTGCAGCATTTCTTGATTTAATGCCTTTCACTCTGGTATTAAATGCAGAGGTGTTGATATTCTATGTATAAGTGAGCATTGTTCAATCTACTCATACTAGAGATGAAAGATGAGTTTAGAGTAAAAATGATTTGCAGCAAGAACTTCTGTTCCAAAACCTGTATGGAAAGGAGAGCCTGGTAGATGCAGTGCTAAAATTGGTCTTGGCAAAATTAGACTTTGTTCTTGAATCTTCACAGACTTTTGTGTAACCGTGGGCAAGCTGCAGTCTCAGATGCTCCCAGATATTAAGAAGTCTCATTCTTCTTGTCAGTGAGGTGGGCGCCCAAATAGAAGGTGAGGGCTTAGGCATTTTAAAGAATGCAAGCTCTAGTCTCTTTTCTCCTTTTGTGCTTGACAGAGGTGGCATGAAAGTAAACACTCTGAAGAGCATAGAGTGCTGAGACACCACCGTAATGAGGCCATTACTGAATCTGAGCATGTAATTAGATGGAAAATGTTTGCCTTCATAATGAATAGATGCTCTTGCACATACATTCCTCGGTAAATTGTCAAGTTCATCCTTGCCATAGTTTCACTAATTTCATTGTGCATCTGGGGATGGATTTTCTTTGGCAAAGTCAACAGGATGGGAGGGCTATCCATCTCAGAGGACCAGACTGGACCAGAAGGAGAACTGGGAAGTGTTTTCTGATGAGACACCTGAAAAGATGCTGCAGGGAGCACAATGCAGAAAGGGCAAACTACAATCTTAAAATGTAGTTAGTGAAGCAGAATAACAGCTCAGCCTCGTATGTACCAACTCTGCAAGGCAAATTTCAGATGCTAAATATATGATCCACACCTACTCTTTTATTTCTGTTCAGGCAATCTTGATTCTTTTGCCTGGTAAAATACACCCAATGGAATAAATTTGAGGAGAATTAGCAGCCTGATTTAGTTGTCACTTGCACTGGTTTTGTGCCTGTGCTTTCATGGGTGTGAATAGGGCTCCTGGTATTATCTCTGCCCTGAGCACAGTCTCCTTCCAGTCTGCACATTCCTGCCTGATCCAGATGATACATGCAGTATCCCCACCAACCGTGGTACTGTATAGATAGGGTCTTGGTGCAGAATTATGTAGCAAATCTGATGTGTATTAAAGAAAAAGCCACATTTTCTGACTTTGATTTAAGTAATTGGTGGTGTGCTTCTCAGTTTTCTTCAAAGCCAGTTATATTACCCCCCAACTTGCAAAAGTTGAGGCCTCAGTCAGGGATGTGACATTCTAGTAGGAAACTCATCCATTCATTGCCTGGAAAATTAACTAGGACACCCTAAAACAGTATCCTGTGAGGTGTTTTAGGGGTGGCACTTGCTTTAGTGTTAAAACCTAAATCATCTATAATGGCAGCACTGTCTCCTAGATTGCTACTGAATTATGCAATATTCTTTGATTATAAATTGGTTGACTCCTTTGGGGACTGTTCAAAGGAATATAACTGCAGTTAGGTGTGATGAATCCCACCTGAGCTGCCAGTACTGGTGAAAGGCAGAAGGAAGGATGATATGAAGATATACTAAGAGGGAAATCTAGACCTCAGTCCTCTCTCTGTCTTCTTAGAAAAAGAGATACAGACGTGTGTGTGGGTGACCTTTCCCTCAAGTAACATGGGAAGATAATCTAAAAAAGTTCTTAATTTGCTGTTGATTTTGTTGCACATTGCCATGTGGGACAGCAGTGGAGGTGTTGGTAGCAGCATTTGGCTGCATACTGTGCCCATTCCCTGCCCCAGCAGAGTCAGGAAAACATTCCAAGGGATCCAGAGGCAGGACCATTCCAACGCTGTTCCATGCACCAGCTCTGCCCTCGATGAGCATTCCCAGTTCCTACTGTGATCCCAACCAAATGCCCTCAACAAAGCAGCTCTCAGAAGGCAGAGGGAACAGTGATGTGACACCAAGGACATATCCAGAAAATAATGGAAGAATTGGGTCAGGAGAAAAGAGGGGGTGTCCCGTTGCTGTGAATTCCTAGGTCTCAGCACTTACCTCTCTTCCAGGTCAGCAGAAATGAGATCCTTCATCTTTCTGCCTGTAAATGGGATTGATTTGGAAATGCACTGAAATTATGTGAAAATGTGAGCTTTCAATTGGAAAGAAAGAAAAATGTTAAAGTTCAAGCAGGGAATTGTACTAATTAGTTACTTGTTTGTATTTAAAAATTAGCCTAGTGGAGACCTTTCACTATTTTGAAATCCCCCTCTCAGAAAAAGAGGGTGAATATATTGAAAAAAAAATAAAAATCTATAAACCCCATACTCCTCTTATCTTTGTTTCCAGGGAGTTCTCTGCAGCCTAGACCAGCAGTCAGGACTTACACATGAGGAATACTTCAGTGCACATCGTGGTTTGACAGTGCAAAGCAAAGTGACATCTCAACAAACACTGCACGAGTTGTGTCTGGAGTTATCTTTCACGGTTCCACACTGAGCTGAGCCAGAAGAGAGAGTCCTCTCTTGGGCTTTGTGTTTCTGGTGGGTCTGAAGTTGTTACAGACTTCAGTCCCTCAGCACCACCAACACTGAATATTAAGGTGCAAATTAGTCCACCACTTAATAAAGCTTTTTTTTTTTTTTTCCTTTCCAGATACAATCAGGAAATTAAACCAAAGCCCTGCCTACTAACAAGTGGGTCTTTGATGGCAAGATCTACTTTATCTCCAGTGTTATGCTGGGAGCCAAGCTGGCACCCCCAGCTAGTGATTGGGCTGAACTTTCCCCACAGTAATTTGATAGCTGTACAGCTGTGCAGGCTCACAATTTGCTCCTCGATTGTCAGTCTCCTGACAGCTTTTTCAGTGGAACAGTTTGCGAGGAGTGGAAAGCCCTGCTTTGGAGACATAGAAGTGTTTTCACACCTGAAGTGTAATTTCACACCTTGTGTTGCTCAGTAGATAAGTGCGTAAAATAGCACATCAAATGGGAACAGAAGAGGATAGAAATGCTGTAGACAAGAGACGGAGGCTTGTTATTTATTTCCTATCTTTGGCACACTGAAATAATACTCACTTGCAGGAACCCAGGCACAGATTACGAAGGGGTTAGCAGAGGACTTGTCTAGCCAAGCAATCTGTCACCACCACGTGCAGAGCAAGGTGAAAACTTTCTCTGAGCTGGGTCTGTGGAGCATGGGGAGCATTGAGACCACCATGTTAGTAGCCATATAACAGAGGTGAACTAGTTATTTGAGGAGAGAACAAGAGTTTAAAGAGTAGATTTACAGGAATGCTAAATTGGACCATTCCTCCCCTGTATCTACGAGGCACGTTTACTCCTTATATTGACTTAAATAGTGAATAAAATTGACCTTGAGTCTACCAAAAAAGTAATATGAGAATTTGGAAAAAAACTTGAAATTATCATGGGAGGTCAAATCATTTCACTGCGTATGCAGGTTTTTCCTCCTCTCTTTCAAGATTCCTTTTGTTTGGTATCACAAACAATAGGTCACAGAAACATTCTTCCAAAGGAGAGTGGTGGAGAGACAAGGGAAATATGGGTAAGAGAGTCCCAATGAAGGCTGATTGTGAGGGAGAGGAAGGGAAGATGGAGACACACCATTTGACGTGGAGAATCCATAGAGATGATGATAGTTTTGATTAGTCTTAGACAGGTTTGCTAGGACTGAATACCAGATTCCCTGCTCTTTCCAAGAGGGCAGGGCTGAAACATGCATCAGTTTCCTTTTCTCCACAGATGAATATGAGAAAATCCAAGAGCTAATTTCATATGCTGCTTCTCATCCCATGGATTTTATCAAGGAGAGCACTCCAGACTCATCTGTTATTCACTGCAGACAAAGCTGCTGTACTTGGAGGTGTTTCAGGTGGTTTTTGACCACTTGGGACTTCCATTTAGTCTGTTACCTGTGCCAGACATGTTTTGTTTTTTTTTTGTTTTTGTTTTTTTTTTTGTTTTTGTCCTAGATACCTATGGAAAGCTCTGCCTGCGCAACTCTGTGGGTCAGGAGATGTCTCGCTGCAAGACCTCCATCCGTCGAGGTCAGCCCAACCCTGTCTACAAGGAAACCTTCATCTTCCAGGTTGCTCTCTTCCAGCTCTCTGATGTCACCCTCATGATCTCCATATACAACAGGCGCAGCATGAAGCGCAAGGAGATGATCGGCTGGATCTCCATGGGTCAGAACAGCAGCGGAGAGGAGGAGCAAAGCCACTGGCAGGAAATGAAGGAATCACAGGGGACACAGGTCTGCAGGTGGCACACACTGCTGGAGTCCTAGTGCTTATCGGGGCAGCCTGTGGATCCTGGGACAAAGGGCTCTCTTACCTTGTTCTCAGCCAGCAGCAAACAGCTGTCCTGTGACAAGCCGTGTGCTCTGACAGTGCACCTGCCCTTTAACCTGACTGTTCAGCATCAGAAGTCATGGGTATTAAAGGTGGCAAGGCCTGGGAAGTGTGTTTAGTTCTTGTCTTTCCAGGTTGTCCTGCATTTTCTACATCAAAATAATTAACCCTAGCGGGAAGCGGTGAGAATACCTACAAAATCCTTTCCTTGGTCATTGTCTTGCTCATTTTGTCATAGGCTTAATCATCACAGACTGATTCTGAAGCTGTTTTCTTCTGGGGTAAGCGCTCCCTTCCCTTATTTATATTAATGAAGTCTGCAAATATTCTTCACACGCAGATAGCTCACAGAAAGGCTAACCTGCATGCAGATCACATCCTCTCCCTTTTATTATCGTGTTTCTAAGTCCTAGAAATAAGCATTTGATACCACTGTAGACTGGATGATATATTTTTCAGGCAGCATGAGAAAGCACTCTTGAATTCCCTGTCAACTTTTAAGTGCCTAGATATTACTACTGTTCTCCTGTACTAACAGATGATATTAGGACTAAACACTACAGATATTTTTAATTAGGCACCTTGTGCACTTGTTAACCTGCATTGCCATAGGTTTGCACAAGAAATAGTGAGCATCAGTTTTATATTGGATTACACAATGCATGTTTAGATGTTTACTTGAAGTTATGGCTTTTGTCATTCACAAATACCAAAAAAAAAAAAGGCCAGAACAAGCTGCACATCCACCTTTGTGCCTGAATCACTCTTTTCTGCATCGTTGTTTTGCCAATGTGTTAATTTGGTTTTTAGAAGTGAGGTTTATTCAGAAAAGCATTTCTGTGAGCATTACAGGGGAATGCTTCAGATCTGTGGTTTCTCTGTGATTTGGCTAAGCACTACTTGGTTTGCTGAGGGCTCTTCTTCAAATGTGCTGTCCTGTAATATATGCTTGGGATATGAAAGGAGACTGGTTTTGGCACACTGAGAGGTAGAGGATGCCAGACCATGTCACCTCATCTTGGGGGTGAGCTCTCCTGCAGGCAAGGAATAGGTTCCAGGGGACCCCCCAGCGGGGCTGTTGACTCTGCTGAACTAGCACTGGAGAAAGTATTGTGCTTCCTGCCTCTAACTGAAAGCAATGCAAGGAGCAGGCTTGCTGGATGGGGTAATGATGCTTTCACATAGTTACTTTTCAGACTATATCATCCTTTTCCATTCTAATCTTTTTTCCTGTCTCTGCAAGTTGAAACTGTGGAGATGATGGATAGGGGACGTGTCTTAGTCTGCTGCTTGACTAAGTGGTTGTTGTTGCAGTGCTGTGTGTGACACAAAGGAGGATGTTCATCCTCAAGTGTAGTGATGGTATGTAGGCAGTGAGGTGCTGAGATCTTCAAATGCTATCAGCTGCCCAATCTCCCGTTCTCTGCGCTCTCTAGGAGAGGACTGGCATTTCTCCATTCCTGCTGATGACAGCAAGACACGGGAAATATTTTGCTGTAAAGGTTTGTCTGTACTGAGTCACTCCATGTTTTGTTTTTGTCATTTGCTGAGATCTGGCACCAAATTCTGCCTCCTACTGCACCGCAGCAGTCTCCTTCCTTCAATGGTGCTGTGCAAGTCTAACTAATGCAAATTTTGGCTCTGGCTGTTTGACCAAAATTGGGCCCTTGTGCTGGTTTGCATCACATCCAGGCCAGCCAGGCCCTGAGGGCAGTGCTGTGACACTCACAGGTTATCACTCAGTGTCATACACACAGGCTCTGTCTGTCCTCATGAGCCAGACAGAATAATCTGCATATAGAAGGACTTCTGTTACAGGTGATACAAGTTGTTCTGTAGACCCTGCTTTTGTATATTCTTATCACCTGAGTATCAATTTCCAGAGACTATGGTGGGTATCCTGTGTAGGAGGGTTCTCCTCCACTGTCTAGATAAGCTGGCATGTCTGCTTTGCACTACTGGGGCTTTCTATCACAAAAGAGGATACAACCCAAATTCAGCTCAGCAAACAAATACATTTTTGACTGCACTGCTAATGCTGCTGTATTACCAATGCAAAAAAAAATAAACATTTGAGTGGTAATGAGCACAATAAATTTTTTTTATCATACAGTTTTCTTCAGGGGAAAAAAGGAGTAGAGGAAACAGCCCAATTCAAAAGGTGCATTTGCTAATTCCAGTTGTTTTCCAATCTCTGCATCTTTTTTTCCTGAACTGCATAAAATGTATATACAAGTGTGTGTAGTTAACTTTATTACCTGGAATGTGTATGTATAATAAACTTACTGAGATTCTTTTCATAACTTCTTGAACCTGCAAAGTGTTACTTTTGCTTCATGATTAGCTGAGGGAAAAGTGTAAGTTGATAATATGCTTCAGCAGTGTACTGGAGATAACCCAGATTTATAACAGTATGATTAGAAAAAAACTATTGAAAAAGATCATTTTAAAAAGCAATGAAATAGACTGGTTTTTGACTTCCATGCTGTTTTCACAGTAAGATCTTTACTGAAGATACGGCATTATCGGAATTGAATTTTAATATATAATTTCAGTGTAGAGTATTGGGAGTCAGAGGAAAGCAAGTGAAAACAGCTTACTTAGAGTAAGTTAATATCTAAGCCCATGTTAAAACTTTGTTGTCCAGGGGAAGCAGGTTGCTGCATTCTTCCTGCAACCTTTTGGTCTTGTATTTTCCCAGAAAATTCTGCAGGAGGGGCAAAAGGGATGTAGCAAATGGAGCACTGGGTTTTGAGAGCTACTGCCAAAACTGTTGGCACATCAACGGCTTGAGCGGTGCATTTGTGGGGTTTATTATGTTCCTACTGAAGCAATGGAAGAGTTCTTTGAATCTTGGGATGAACAAGGTGCTGGGGGTGCTCATGCTTGCTAGTTGTATTTTGGGATTTTTGTTGCTTTTGTGGTTTATTTTTCTTTTCAGTATTGACTGTCAGTGAAATGAAGGCTTTGCAGCACCCCTGGCATCTTCCAAAGCTCCTCTAATTCTTCCTATTGACAGATTGAATTAGTCATTGCTAATATTGATACAGGCTTAGCTTGTGCTCCTGGTCTCTCTTATGTAAATACCACTGCCCTTTCAGTCACCGCTTTAACCCCTTGTTTCCTTTGGAAGTGGCTGACAAGACTGATTTTGCAGAATGTTTTCCATTCCTTGGGAAGCTTGACCCTCCCTTGACTCGCAGTTGGTGATGGTTGGTAGACTGGGCCCTGTGCTCAGCTGGCCTTGGGTGTTGATGTTGCTCTCTGCTTCTGTGGCGTTCCAAATGGGGAGAGGAGCTGTGGGAGGGCCATGGGAAGTTCAAGGAGCAGGATAGGAATGGCTGACCTGGTTCTGGGATGCTTGGGTGCTTGCAGGTCTAGATTATGGATGTTTCCTAATGCACTGCTTTTCTAAGACAATTCCTTCCCTTTTGACACCAATGTCTATAATCCCTTTATAGCTTATTTGAAATTTCTTCTCTAGAAAAAAAAAAGAGAAAGCCTGAAAACCCACAAAACCATTGTGAGGGAAGGAACTAACTGCACTGGCATAAACCCAGAATATTGTGGGCAAGTGCTCTGCATACAGCTCTGTATCTTGAACAGCGTTGTTCAGCTGGCTGCAGTCTGTTCCTTCCTTGGTCTCCCTCCAGCCAGCACGCCCCTGTCCTCCTAAGCTCTCTGCTGTTATTTCATCTTTTGGTTTTAATGTGTGTCGACAACAGAACAGAATGATCTCACCATGTTTATATTCCCCATAATAATGGTGATCTTCAACTGATGCCCACAGAAATGAGTACCTCTTTTAGCCCACTGAGCTACAGCAATAGCTCACTGAAGTGCCCATTTGCAAAGGCTTTATCTGGATGGTCTTCTACATCCTTTGATTTGTTTGGGTTCCTTTTTACCAGTGTCTTTAATTAGCTGGACTCTGCTGTGGTCTGCTCATTCCTGTCGCTCTGCCTTGCCTGCATTGCCCCTTGGGGGTAATGTGGGTTGTGCAGCTCCTACGGTACATGGACAATACTTGGATATATTTTTAGCGGCTGCAGATCCCGAGAAGTTGTTTGGTGCTTTACATAGTCGACTGATCTTCAGTCATGAATGCCTTTAGATGTTCCTGGATGCACAGAACCAAAGGCTGCCAGCTGCTATTGATCATTTTTCCAGCATAAAGCTGAGGGTGGCAGCTTGGCAGAGGAGCAGGCATTTCCTCTGGTGGCAGTTCATTTTCCCCTTCAGCTGAAGCTGGCGCTGACCTTGGAGCTAGCGTGCCTGCAGAGCTTGCTTTCCGCTCCCATATTTATCATCATCTTTAATCTGTATGATCACAGCACTTCATCTCGCTGCCTCTCAGCTCCCTTCTGCCCTTCAGCACTAAAGGTGGACAGAAAGGCTGAGCAGAGAATACGGCCTTCTCCATCACATTATTCCCGGGGCTCCAGGGAAGCTGACTCCTAGAGGGGTCATCTTAAAGTTATGATGCTCATGATCAAGACCTTGCCTCCCTGCTCTCTAGTCCACTTGTGGAATTTGAAGCTTGTTGGTTAGGTTGTGATAGTTTAATATTTACAAAGCAGTGGCACACGTTCACCTCAGTGTGGACCAAGTTAATGACAGAAGAAACAAACTGTTCTGTGTTTGCTTTCTTCTTTTTCTCATGGGCATTGTGTTCTGTAAAAGGACAACACAGCCTGAAAGAATTAGTATGCAGGAGCATCCGCTTTCCATTTAAAATGTACTTAGTGTGATGTTTGCAGCTATGGTTTGAGGGGAAAAAAACCAAAACAGCCAGGGTTTGTAGAAAAGCTCACACTTTGAATGAGGCAGGTTTTTCCCTTCAGCATGTGCTACCCCAACAAATACATTCTCATATCCCAGGAAGCGGTGCTGGCTCCCAGCTCATCTGCATCTGTGATACAAGCAGCCAGATCCTAAAGCTTGGAAAGACATCCAGGATAATTCCACATAACTGTTTTCTGTGTTTATTCGGGATCTGGTGCAGATTTAATGAGATGTCATGCAAGAAATGAAAACCCCAAGCAGTGGTGGGAAGGTGGTGAGGAGGGAGGGAGGCAGGGAAGGCTCTCAGTGTGCTCGTGCTGCTGTCGAGGTGGGAGTTTGCTCACTCTCTACTCCAGAAAGCAGCACAGCTGGGCTGCAGTAGCATCAAGCCTGAGCTGAAACCCAGTTTCTGTGTGTGATTCCTGAGCTCCAGATCTGCTGAAGGCAAACAGCTTTCTTTTTCAGAGCAGAGTGAGCTTGTGTCTTCCTGCAGCCTACACTGTGGGCCCTGAGAAATGAATGTGTAAATATTTTGCCTCTCACAGCAGCCCAAGGTCATCTTTCTGGAACAGCAAACAGGCACAGAATCCAAAGAAGATCAGTCTGTCATATGAGTAAGGTTAGCATCTGCACTTACAAATGACAAAGGCTATTAATCCTCATGCTGTAATCCCCAAGCTGTTTGCCAGCTGGCAGCAGGAAGATGTTCCTGCTAAACCCACACAGCTATCCATGTTTTTTCACCTTTATGGAGCAGATATAGGTCAATATTGTAGCCTGGATAAAGACCTTGGTAGATACCATTCATCTCTTTTGGCATCAAAATTGCTCTCCCAACCACACAACCCATCTGTAAAAATGAGGGAGTAGGAGGAGAGTTGAGGGCTGAGCTCTCCCTGAGCTGCTCTCCCAAAACAGAAGGCTGAAGGTGAGATTTTTTTGCCTCCCCTCTGCTCCTGAGTTTGTCATGGGAAAATGAATTTTGAGATCTTGCTGCAGAGCTGAACAGCTTGAGCAAAGCTCTGTCACCAGACAGGTCTTTTTACACAGAGCAGGGAAAACCTAATACTTGCAGAAGGCACAAAAAAAGTCCAGTGTTGAGACCTTTTTCAATCCTAGTTTGGGAACCTGTAGGGGATTTGGGTATTTCCCATCACAGCAACATAAAACTCTGAATCCTACGAGGTACCACTGATGAAGCAGAAGGAAGACTGCTGCTGTGGCAGTCTATATGATCTCCCGAAAAACCTATACGGTCATGGTGTGGCATCCAGTGAACATTAGGCACCTGGGGTTGGAGAAAGCTGAGGAAGAAACACAAAAGCCGGATGGGAGCTGAGGAGCTCAATTCAGACCTGTTACTCGCTCATCTCTCTAGAAAATTAGGAAGCAAATTGTTGGGTTTTACTTAACAAAAGCAGTCTAACAGAAATCACAGCTGCTTGGGCAGCTGCAGGTGTGAGGAAGTAAGGATGTTTCCTCCTGGATCTTGCATTTCCTCCGGCTGTAATGGGTGACATGGAATAAACACCAAATACTCCAGAGCTGTCTGTTCCATGTACCATCATACCCAGCGTGGGCTGATCTTATTGAGTAACAAGAGACAGAAAGTTGATATTGGCCATGGGTGAAGAAAAAAGATTCGTGATTCAGACAAAAGCTAGATTCTTCTTGAACCCCACAACCATTAATTATCTGTGACCCCCAGGGAAGGCATTTTATTGTGCCAAAGACCTCCCTCTCCCTTCATTTCTCAGATTTAGGATAGCATTGCAAATTTCTGTCTTCATTAACAACTAGGAAAAAATAATATAATTGTGCTAGCTTTCCTCATCCCTATTGTGTCATGTTAATGCTTTCCAGGTGTTTTTCCTTCAGCTGTCTCTATCATTGCATCTCCCATCCTCTCATTAATGTCTACAGAGGTCTGCTCCAACACAGGTCTGTGCCTGGTAGCAATATTTTATGTTCATGGTGCTCAGGGTAAAACCTGTCCTCTGATCTCTTGCTGTCACTGTGTGGCACCTCAAGCACAAGTTTTCCAATTAAATCAGTACCACATCTCTCCTGTATTCCTCTGTTGGCTTTGCCATGGTTTGTGTCTTGCTGGGCTGTATTCTCAGCTGTAACTTCATTGACTTTTTCCCAGCAAAGAGTTTTGTTTGTCAAGAAGAGTAAATGAAGTAATCATTTGGTAGACTTAGCATTTAAATACTGCGTGACATTTATATGTGTATATATAAAAATGTTTTTTATGGTAGAGTGCCGCGAGGCATTTGCATGAAGCACATCTCAATGTATATTTGACTGTGGATTTAAATACATGGCACATAATAAGTTATTTTTAGTGTGTATTGACTTCTTGCTATATTGGAACGATATACCATCTCCGGCAGGTTTTTGTTGTCTCACTGTCGCAGTCACAGCTGGACACCGGCAATGCAGAGGCTGGGGTGTGTGTCCATCTCCTCCTTCCTCTGCGTGTCCTGTGACATGGAAGTCTTTCCCCTCCAGCAGCTTTGGGAGTGCACAGACATCCTTCCCAGGGTGTGTTGCCACAGGACAGTGTTGTAAGCCTCTTACTGCATTTCCCTCCTGGAGTTTACTAGGATAATCTGCCTTGAAGATTTTTCCTTTCTTTGTCATCTCCTCAGCACATCCCATGGGTGGGTAGTGAGCTGGCTGGTATTCAGAGTGATTCAACCCTCTGGCTGAGGCTGTATCAGGAGTAACAGAGTTCTCAACTCCCCTTTCCCAGCCTGAGATCACAGAATGGTTTGGGTTGGAAGGGGCCTTAAAGGCACACTTGTTCCAACCCCCCTGTCATGGGCAGGAACACCTACTAGACCAGGTTGCTCAGAGCCACATCCAACCTGGCCTTGAACACTTCTAGGGATGGGGCACCCACAACTTCTCTGGGCAACCTGGACAGCCAAATTCAAAAACACAAATGACAGGAGGACGCACCATTCATTCCTACTGTTAAATAGTGAGCACTGCTGGCATTCCTCATACCAGTGTCCGCCATTACTCAGTGTGGAGAAAGATTCTACCACTAATTACACATCTATAAAAGTCCTAGATGATCCAGAAGTGGTTCAACAGGAACAAACAGGGCTGCATGGCTCTTTCTCCTGGATCTTTTCAGCTTCTGTATACTGAAAAGAAAATGTTGCCTTGAGTTCCCAGAGAAATGAAATGTCTCATAGAATTGTATAATGGTTTGGGTTGGAAGGGACCTTAAAGATCATCTGGTTCCAACCCCTTGCCGTGAACAGGGACACTTTCCACTAGACCAGGTTGCTCAAAGCCCCATCCAAGTGGCCTTGAACATTTCCAGGAATGGGTATCTGCAACTTCTCTGGGCAAGCACAAAATTTATCTATAAAGTGATGTGTTTAGATAATAATGATACAGACAAATTAATAAAAACACCAGGTCCCTAACTTCCCTAACTTCTGCTGTTGCAAAAGCAAGGCTTTCATTTATTGTTGAATTATTTTTATGAAAAATAAATCTATAGAAGGACAACTGTCCATACTGTGAAGGCTTTAAGAAAGAAATTCATATATTCTTTTCAATTCTGTAAAGTTCAAAGATTTGCATTGAAAATTCTTCAATCTAGTTAACAAACAGCTGGTATTGACTGGTAAGGACCACCAGGATGGTTTGAGCATTGTTTCACTTGCTGGGTATGTGATTGAAAGAGATATCTGGAGTGCAAAACTGTGACAAAAAGATGAAAAATCTGATGAAAAGATGTTTGGATATTCAACAGGAAGAGTGGTACGGGTTTATTCTTAGCTTTTCATGTAGCTGACAATGAAACATTTTTTATTCTACTTAAGTGCTAACGTGCATGATCATACAATATATTGCCTCTCACTAATTATATGCTGCGTTAAGAATACTAATGTCTAGATGATATCTGACTGGGGGAAAAAAAAAGCATTAAAGCCAGCTTCTGCAGAATTCTGGGCTGAAATTACACCACCACCACCCCCCTCTCCCCCCCACATACAACCTTCCAGACCTTAGAAACAGTCTTATTTTGTTATGGTGAATGCTGCTGTTGCAGGTTTTTATCAATAAAATAGAAGCAGATGGCTCATGTAGACATGCAAAACTGACGTATCGTCCTTTTTGTTCACACTGTGGCAGAACAGAGTGAATATGCATCTAGGAGAGGTGGATGTGTTTTGTTCAGAACCGGGATGCAGTTGTCTGGTGCATAATGCATAACTGGGAGAAGTGCGAAATATCTGCCCCCACCTTGGTCCCCCGGTCCATTCACACAGTCAGAGAGGCCCTGCAGCAGTAGGCTGGGGAGCTTTGGAGGACTGAAGTGGTTCCCATGTCCCACCATGTATCTGCTTCCCCCTGCAGACCTCCTTTCAAGCAGCTCTGTATGGGGAAGGAAAAGTGCTGCCTATGCCTTTGCAGACTGCTCTTCCCCACTCTCTCATCCAGCCCCGGCAGGAGTTGGAGGAGAAGTCCCTCCCACCCCTTCCATGGTGGATCTCCAGACACCAGGCTTCTCCTATATGCCAATGATATGTTGGCACCTGCACCAGGGCACATGGGGTCCATGTCAACATTGTGTCTCCTGTGTGTGGATACCAGCCTTGTTGACATCCTGGTTATGTGTATGGGACACTGAGGGATGCCCCCATAGCAGCTGGGGTGGCCATGGGGTGGAAACAGAATTAAGAGCTCAAGTGATGACCTGGAGAGCTGAAATTGGGCTGACGTGAAGCCAGGCATGAGAGATATGTCTGTATTCTGGTGGCTACCTTTACTTGTATGTATCTTTGGTCTTGGTGTATTTGTGTGAGCGGTTTACTTCTGGCAGGTTGAAGTTGTAGTCTCTGCCTACATTAAGGCAGAAAAAACAGAAGCTAAAAAAACCTTCCAAATTGGTGATTTCGAACTGGGGTTAGTTTGTTCCTCTCAGAATAGCAGTGCCATCTTTGAGGGAGACATGAGAAACCACGATTTCTGTATCCCTGCTGGCATCCACAGGGTTGGCTTTCCAGGACCAGCCCAGAAATAGAGTTGCTTTTTCTGGTGGCAGTTGGTAGCTTCAGTCCCTGGAAAGCTCAGCAAAGGCGACCAATATGAGACATGTCTGGGGACAGAGAAAACCCAGCCGAGTGCCCTTCCTCTGAAAGACAGCGGGGAAACGTTGGGAGGCTCAGAGAGAAACAAGGGAGTTTGGAAAAACTCACCCTCCTTGGTTTTAAATTGGGGGTGAAATATGTGTTTTGCTGATGTTCATGGGTGACCAGGCTCAGCTGAGAGGGCTTGTGGAGAGGGGGAGCTGCAGGGCAGGCTGGGGGTTTGCTCTGGGTTGCATCCAGTCCCCCAGCAGCTCTTCCAGGCACTGAGGGGGATTTGCAGAATGAGGTACCATCTGCAAGGTGCTCAGGGGTTTAGCAGCTCTGGTGGGTGCTGCTGCTGAGATGGTGGCATGGTCTGAGTCAGTACCAGGACAGCACTTCCCTAGTTTGATTACTGATAACACTGCTTCACCCCACACATTTTCTAGAAACCACTTAAAATTCTCCCTGCCCAGTCAACTAGCCTCAATTCTCCCACCAACTCACCCTATTCCTCCCATGTAAACTCAGCACTGAGGGGTGCCAGCAATTCCTCTGGAGGGCTTGGGCACTGCTGGATGGACCACACTTGCGTTGCTGCTCCTGCAGCCTCACCACGTCCTGGTGGGAATGTCCTCAGCCTCAGGGTAGGTTTGCTCAGGCTGGTTCCCAGTGCAGGGATAACCAGCCTGGAGTTTGTTTTATTCCTCCAGGCAGACTTGCCTGTATCCCCGAGCAAACTCAGCACACATGATGATGAAGCTGCTGGCATTGAACCCGATCAGAGTGGGGGTATGTCTTGGTGGCAACACTTGGTCAGCTTGGCCCAAATGAGGCTGCCTATAAATTTAGTAGTAAAATACTCAGGATTTCTATGTGCTTGGTGTACAATACTGCTGTGCAAGTGCAAGAGGCTTAGCAACCCACTTGCTGCACCTGCTGGGATGGCCCTGCTCAGCACGTGTGGGTCTCACTGGGCTCCTGGCTGTGTTGTATTTTATCACTCTGATTATCCTGTTCTTCCTCCAGCTGCATTTTAATTCCTTGCTTAGAATGACTTCGTTCCTTGGCAAAGCACCAAGTTCTGTTTTGTCAAGACATCCCTTTTTCCATCCTAATTTTGACCAGTTGGAAAAGTCACATTTTTAATGTCAGGAAACTAAGTTTTGAATTTCAGCGAAAGAGTGATATCATTTTTCATGAGAGGGTGAAAGCATTCCCACTTCTCAATCAGCTCAGTGGAGGCTAAAGCTGAGCTGTCTGCCATCTGTCTCCTCGCCAGTCTCTCTTCCACCATCATCACTTTTTAACAGGTTGGCCAATTTCAATCACATTTGAGAGAAGGGTAACTGTCTCAAAGGCAGTTTTGCTTCTGCAAGTTTTGTCAGCTGGCAGAGGATCGTTTACAGGGAGACAGAAAGAAGTGGGTTTGATGGCCAAGGGTGGGTCAGCTGGTCCCTCATGATGGTGTGAATCTCCAGACAAGCTCTAGCATGTGCTGCCTTTGGTGCTGTCTCTGGTTGAGCTGTGGGTGTCCAAGTGGATGTGGTGGAATTTGGTTGGGGGTGGTGGGGAGGATGTAGGGAATAACAAGCACAAATAAGTACGAAAATGAACTTCATTAGTTCTGCTCTTCCCCAGCTTGTTTCAGAAGGGTTTTTAAATTTATTTTTTTTAAATGCAAAATGGTAAAAAGTATATTATCAAATTTTAAAATGTGAGCAAATTTTCTTGTGCAATGAACTGGAAGATAGAGGAGAAAAATAGAGTTCTAGTACAGGAAGAGCAAAAAGAGAGATATTTTTTTTTAAAAGTTAAATGAAAAGGCTGCATTTTAGATGCAGGCAGGATTAGCCTCCCAAGGCATTCAATCCTTCCGAGGTTGACCAGCTGTTGGGAGGCATGAACAGGGTCCAGAAAGTGAAGCTACTCATCTTTATTTTCTGTGACAAGCCAGCGGCTGGTAAAGCTTTTGAGAGTCTGTGTCTGCTGGAAGCAGCTGAGTGGGCCAGGCCAGGGATAAAACTTGGTCCAGGATGTAGCTCCTCATATCTGAAACTTCTCAGGTACAAATGCTGAATGTTTCAGGCACATTTTATCTTTTGAAAATACCTTCTGCATGTTGTGTTTAGAAATACAGTACCTGTGTGGGTATATGCTGCCTGAGAGGACTGGTGCTTTTGTACACACATCTTTTGAATGTTTGGTGCTTGAGTTCAAAAGGGCACATTAATTTAATAAATTATTTTTTAACACTTGAAGAGACAGAACTGCTTTGAAATAAAAAAACTGATTTTTTTTCTAATTTTGTGAGACAGTTAAAGTGAAGTAAACGCTAAGGTTCTGGGCTTTTATATTCCCTATTTCTCTAAATCATTTTAAAACATATATTTGTTATAGCACTGACTATGCCAGGCAATCCGGCTTTCAAAATACTGAAATAAAAGAAAAAAGCTGTTCTCCTATTGTCTGCCTGTCCATGTTTTATCTTGTGCAGCACACATTTAAAGTCTTATCTTCTCAAATAATATCACTGTCAATAAAGATTTTGATCTCAGTTCACAGGTCTGTTTAATTTCCCTTGCATTAAAATATTGTGCAATTCAGCTGGACAGTGATTCCCAATCAGGCATCCCTGGCAGAGGGGAAAACTGGACAAGGAGGGGGTGATCTCTCATGCTTCCATGGCAAGAGGAAGGGAATGGGATGGTGTAAGATGGAGCATCTGTTCATCTTGGTGGAGGTCCCATTCAGCCAGCAGAGCAATGCTGGTTTACGCTGACAGGGGATCTGTTTCCCTGCACTCTCTGCCCCCTTGGAAAGCAGACAAAGAAAAGCAGCTATGCTTGGATTGCAGAAGAATTTCTTCTGGGCTGCTCAGGGGATGGAAATACTTCTTGGAGCCAGCTGAGGAAACATAGCTGACCTTTTGGCTGTAAATTATTGCAGGCTAATAAGTCCTGCTTGTGTGCTGACAGGAGAGAGGAAGATGTGTCTTTGCAGCAGAAATTGTGTTGAATGTTAAAAAAAATAGTCAGTTTCATGAAGATTGGAGTAAGTAAGGCTGTCGTTCATTCAGCTCTCAGGCACGGAGTAGGTGCTTCTGTGTCTTCCTTTTCTATCTCTGCTTACAGAAGTGATATTACTGAATTAATTATGACATCTTTGTGAAGAGCTGACGAATTGCTCAAGTCCTCTATTCAGCAGTACAGAAATGTCAGATTCATCTCACAGTAAATTTAAAATTACACCAACCTGAACTACTGCTACTGGCAGCATAATAATAAGGCAGGTAATCTAAATCAATTAAATTCCAGTGCCTTCCTATTGTCCTAGAAAATTCAAATTTGAAATTAGTTGGAGTTCATTTGACTTCTCAATAAAAGAAGCAGAGCTTCAAAGATAATTTGAAGTAAGTATATGGCCTTGAGTGATCTTTCCTCAAACTGTGAGGACCAGGGGAGCTGTGTGTGGGCACATGTTCATGCATACTGAGTACCAAATGCAGCCAGATGCTCAAAGTCAAGGGAGTAACTGGTTTGAGGCTGCAGCATTGACATGTGTTAGCTGGGACTCAGGCTTGCCAAGACTCAGTTTGTTAAAATTTGGATGAGATACTGATCCAGGGGAATGCCAAATGAAGTGTGCCTCCATTCCCACCATGTAAGAAGGAGGAGGACTAAGCCTGGTGCATGCTCCTCTGCAGGACCTTCATGGAGACCCTGGAGCAACCAGAGAGATGGAAGCCCCATGTGTCCTACCAGCAGTGATATGCCCAGTTACAACATGTGTGGGACACCCATGGTACAGATCACAAGAGAACAGGGGATTGCCCAGGATCTTCAGATGCTGTTAAAATGAACGTGTTCCCATAGCACCTTGCCTTGTTTTTTGGCACTGCCTGAGGCTTTGAGTCACTGTCAGTAGTAGGATGGATCATGGTAGTATGTTTCCTGAAGAAGCTGTTGATGCCTCATCTCCGGAAGTGTTCAAGGCCATGTTGGATGGGGCTTCGAGCAATGTGGTCCAGTGAAAGGTGTCCCTGCCCATGGCAGGGTGGTTGCAACAAGATGATCTTTAAGGTCCCTTCCAACCCAAACCATTCTGTGATTCTGTGGGCTGGACTGAGTGATGGGGTTGACTACTGGCATTAGCATGAGTCTCTCAGGAACTGTGGTGTCATCCATTGTAGTTGTGTGGAAATGGACACAGCTGGGAGGCACAGAAGAAAAATTACTGTCTAAGGAGGTTTCCTCTTGGAGAAAAGTCCAGAGCAAAGCCCAGGCTTTATGCTGGGGCTGATCTAAGTCAGTGTTGTGTTGGTAACTTCAGTGTAGCCATTGACACCAATCTGGCTTTCCAGAAAAGCTCATTTTATATAACTCCTTTTCAACATGTACAACTCCTCTGGGAGTATCTCACTTCTTCCAGGGAAGTTCCCTACACATAGCTGGCTGTAGTAACTGTTTAAAAAAAAAAAAAAAAAACAACAGAAAAACATGCTCTTCTCTCTGACAGTATTTGCCTATAAAGTTAGGCTTTTTGGGAAAGGGATTTCCACTCTTTGTGCACACACTTGCACCTTACACAGGTAATATTTTACTTCTTTTAAACTTTTTCTGGGCTTTGCTAGCTGGACCCTTGGTTATAAGGGTAGGCTGAGCCTGATATCCCATCTATTGCCATAAGGAGGGTGCCCAGCAGTAAAATCCCACCGTCTGGCTGAGATGCAGGAGTTGTCCCACCCCACAGTGACCGGCTGTTTTGTTCAGGAGGAAATTTGGGTTGTTTTGCTGTGCAGCTTTTATTCCTGCAGCAGTCCAAATTCTGCACATGGGATTACAGAGTGCTGTAGTGCCTCTTTGGGATCATGGGTGTATGTGTCAGGGTGAGACCCAGGACACCATAGTGCAACATCCTGAAAGCTCAGGGGAAAGATAGTGTCCCAGGATCTGATGTGCGAATGGAGGAAGAAGGCAGTGATGTGAGTCGGGAGGGAAGAGAAATGTGACCCAGCGAGAGAGCAGAAGAGCTCAGCTCTCTGCCAGCAGTAACAAATGGGACTCGCCTTTCCCGCTAGCCTTTCCAGGCACCGAGTTACATTTCTCCCGGTCTTGTCCTGAAGCGAGCAGAGCTCTCACCCTCTCTCCGTGCCGCAACGGGCATTCAGCACCTCTGCGGCTGCCGCCCCTCTCCGTGCCTCCTTCCGTCCGCCCTGAAGGGAGGTTTTATGACTCTCCAACCGCACTCCCGGGCTGCTCCCCCCTCCCAGTTGTGGTGTTTCACAACCCCATCCTCTGCCGCGAGTCTCAGGCAGCTCCTCACCGCCTGTCCAGCTCTGAGCCGCGGCATCTTCTCCATCCTCCGGCTCACCCCGCAGCTCGGCGGCACGGCTCGGCTCGGCTCGGCGCGGCGCGGCGCGGAGCATCCCGATGGCGGGACCTCCCCCTCCCTCCTCCCTCCTTTCCCCTTTCCTCCTCCCTCCCCGCGGCCTCGAGTCGCGCCAGTGATGGAGAGAGCGTCACCGTCTCCTAGCAGCGCTCCTAGCAACGCTCCTAGCAACCGGGCAACATCTGCTCCCGCTGGACCAATCCGCGCGGGGAACATCTGGGCACCCACCTCCGCGGGCTGCGGCCGGGAGGTGATGCGCTCCTCAGTGGCTGCAGGGACCCGCAGGAGCTGCCACCACCACCACTACCACCACCGCTACCACCACCGCTACCGCCACCACCTCCTCCAGGAGCAGCGAGGGAAGGACGGAGCAGCCCTCCCTCTGGAGCCGGGGCTCGCTGGGTGAGTGGCGCTGATCCGGGGGGACAGCGAGCTGTGGGGCTGTCCGTGGCAGTGAGGTGGAGTGGGGCTTTGCTGGTGGAATCTGCCCCGGCGTGTTTAGCAGGTGACTGACTGTCGGCGTGGAGTAAGTTTTGTGTTTGTTTGTGAGCTCTCGGCTTTGCTGCATCGTGGAAGAGGGGAGAGAGCTGAGAGGGAGCCTCACGCACGTCCCGCAGTGCTATGGGGCTATGGGCAGAGGTGCTGGTGCTCTGCCCGACTGTAGCCTGCTCTATGAAAGGTCATTTCAATCAGAGTCCTCTTTTTACAAGTCAGAGCCGAACTCTGAAAAGTAACCATAGCTCCTCTTTCATTGACTGTTAATGGTGTCATTCTCTGGGATGACACAACTGTCTAAATATAGTTGTCTTATAGCTGCGAGGCACGAATACGCACACATACATGCTCTTTTCCTTTCTCTCTTGGAGGATTTAGACATGTCTAATGTAATTCCTGTGCATAAAAAAGTGTGAGTGTCTCTGCACACATGTAAAAGTGCAGAGTTTAGGTATACTCATACATTTCTGTGATTGTTTTTCCCCAGAGTGGGAGATACTCTTACTACAGCACGCCTGATACTTCACCCACAAGGCAAGGCATCAGCCTGGAAACTGCACTGTATGTCAGGCAAACACTGAAATGTGCACCCTCCAATAATTCTGTTAAAGAGAAACAGGAATCTGACTTTCCTCAGACCTGTATTGCTCTGCAGGCAGTGTGAGTGTGTATGATAGGAAATTAATGCTACTACTCAAAATAATGGTGTTGTTTTATAGTAGCCCTTTAGCTGTCCTCCAAGGACGACAACAACTAATGGAGAAAATAATGTGCCATTTTAAGAGGTGGTGGGAGCAGGATTCATGTTCTAGGTCCGGAAATGTCCAGATATTTAGAGAAGCAAGCTGTATTTTTACAGCCTTTGCTCTGAGAGGATTACAGCTATACCACTGAGAGACCAAAATGTTTTTTTCTTAATGTTTTATTCTACTTTCCTGATGTTTGAAAGGGTTTCCAGGAAGAAAGGTCAAAGTTAGAGAATTGGATGTGACATCAGAACTCTTATTTATTCCTGTTAATAAGCCCTGTGGGGATGCTGAGATAGCACTTTCTTCTCTTGCAGTCCAGCTACTTGCCGTGTTTGTCCTGACTTTGCCACCTGAGCCATGTGTGTTTCTCCTTGATCCACTGCCCAGGTAACCGTTCAGCAGTGCCGTGCTGCCAGAAATGCTCGCTGAGCCCGTGCGAGGGGGAAATCTTACCAGAACTGCTGAGATTATCCCAGAAAGACCCTTTGCAGGTTGACTCCGCATCCTCAGGTAACTACCCAAGTTCGCAGACTTCAGCGGGTCGGGCTGAGTGAGGGAATTTACTGCGATTAGTGTTGAAAGGGGGTGAGCCTGGAATTATTATTTTGTTCTATTGATAAAAGCAGCGGGACTATAAGAAGCAAGACCGGAATAGTCACTCAGGCATTAAGTCTCATGCCTTCATGCCCTCGTGAGAGCTATTCAGATGCTTGTGCCTTGTACACACGTGTGCCCAGGGAGAATCTGCAATTAGAGAGATCTGCAAAGCAATTAGCAACCTAAAAGGCAGTTTTAAAGTGCAAAGCCAGCAGACAACAGTAGGGCTGTGGGTCCCCACCTTTCCGTGAGTCGATGAAAGGGGACTTACTCTGTCTGAGCAAAGGATAAGGCTCGATACGCTGGAAGGACTGCAATCGATTGGCAGTCCGTGTGAAATCCTGGGGCTGGCATGTGTTTTCGATCCACATGTTCACCTGCCTGTGTTTTGGTAGCTTTGCATTATCAACTGGAAGTCCCACGGTGGGACCAGCTGCTTATGATGCCTTTGAAGAGGGGAAAAGCAGCAGCAGAGCATGTGAAATCGGAGGCAGGTTTCAGCTGAGCACCCCCTAATTGCAAGTGCTCTGGAGGTTAGAGACGCGGGAATTTATCACGGCAGTTTGACAGCAGTCGCAAGGACGTGACGATACGTCCTGCCATGTCAGTCACATCTCCCGCTGATAATAAAGACCAATTTCTGTGTGCTCCGAAGCCTCGGGCTTTCTATTTGTGCATGCAAGAGGTGCTCAGAAATGGTTTCCGTCTCAGCCGGCTTTAGCTTGCATATTGATTACCCTCCCTTGCGATGCGATAGGAACCCTGCAGGGCACCGGCACATTTGAGTCACCACCTCCGTGAGCAGCGGCGGCAGGTCTGGCTCGTCCAGCCGGCCCTGTGCTTACCCCCTGCAGATGTCTGCATCAACAGCAAATACTATCGACTCGTACAACCCCTTTCACTGCAGCACTGAACAGGCAGGGATGAATTTTCTTCCTGAGGAAAGGTAGGGGAGGTGGGGGCACAGGCAGGTGTGGGGATGTTCCCAAGGGCTCACGTACAAGTTCTGGGACCGAGCTGCTGCGCAGATCCCTCTCCATTGCCCGAGGGGCAAAAGCACAAGTTTTGGTGTTTTCTTCCTGGCTGTTCAATCATTTGTTAAACTCCCGCTCAGCTCCCGTCTCGGCTAGGTTTGCAGCCTTGTGGAAATTGCCCGGCACTAATTCGTGCCAAAGAAGGGCTCCTGTCACTGGGGCAATGCGGGAGCACAGGGGCCACACGATGTAAATTTCGTGTAATTTGCAGTTCAGCTGGGAAGTTGCCATGCTATAAATCTATTTCCAACCCAATTTAGATAAGATAACCCTCTGTCCAAACATGCCTAATAACTCTGTGAGTACCATGCTATGGAGCACCATAATTATTCCCGGAGAAACAAACAGGAGCAGACATATTTTGCTCCTCTGAAAGTACAATTAAAGCCCTTGCGAAGCCGCGTTTGAGAGATCCAAGCTGGAGGCAGAGGCGTCTACTCCCTCGCTGCCGCTGGTGGGATTTATGTTTCAAACTTCCATTAGCGCTAATGGCAGCAGCAGCAGCCGCGCTCCGATGTGCCGCGCATTCAGAGCAGGAACGCACCGGCGGGGTATAAACACCGGGCAGAGCCTGCCCTGGGGCATCCCGAGCCCTGGCAGCACGGAGCCGCTGTTGCGAACTGTACCGAGTCCTTGGTGAGCAGCAGAGGGCTTGCGGCTGAACGATGCCGGGATGCTGAATGCGCTTTTCCAAGGTTCGTCCAGGCTGGAAGGACAAAGCCCAGGCTCAGGACTCAGCGCTCCGCTGGTTAGTCTCCCCGTGGGGGAAATTTGGCCCCGTGCCTTGACTTGTGGTGTAGCGCTAAAAAAAAAAGAAAACGTAATGTGATTAAGATGTATCTGTCTCTGAGCTTGAGTGAGGCAGAGGCAGTGACTCATACCACCTTGCTGTAGCTGTCAAAACACTTGGCTCTCGAGAATAGCCTTCTACACAAAAAGCACTGATTCAATATGTTTATATTTAAACAAAACACTAAGGGTCTGATTCACTGCGGCATTACTACAGCCTGTAACCCCAGCCAAGCAGCTCCCAGGCACGCCAGAGTCAGCGCACGCTGACTTTCAGTAAGTGTTAGAGAAAGGCTTGGTCCTTGTGAGCCTCCTGCAGGGAGAGGGGCCCCTGGAAGGCTTTAGCATCCATGCTGGTGTTGAGAACACAGTGCAAGGGCACAATTCATGATCTCCTTCCCTGCACCTGAAGACAGATGTGTGGGCATCACCAGCAACCACAAAAGATGATGGTGACAATGAGATGGGTGGTAATGGGATGGCAGCTACCCTGAGCACAAAGGCAGACCTTGAACTTCTGTGTAGCAGCCCTGGGATGGGACTAGCTTGCCTTCAGCTCACTTTCTCATCCTGTAGCTGAAGGTGTGCAGGTAACACCCTATCCTTCCCAGAGAGAGGAAGGTAGCAGCTGAGCCACCTGTGACAACCTGTGGGAGCTGCTGGTGTGGGGAACTGGGTGCCTTAGGCCCTGAAGATTTGGAACTGCTGGGATTTGCTAACAGCTGGTGTGGCGTGAAGTGGCTTGGGTCTACTTTTCTCTACTGTGTAGTTTTTCGTTTGAAACTGGGAACACGTTTAAAGCCAGACTTACAGCCTAGAGATGCTCTTGGTGTTTTCTTAGTTGTTGTTTCCTTCCTTTCCTAAAGCAAAGTTACTGGGGGTGGTCGTTACAACTTTGCTGCTTTAGCTGATGTAAGGTCTTTAGGAGCTTAAATACAGTCAATACTTCCAATTTGCACCCAATGGGTATGTCCCAGGCTGGTGCTGAACATAACCCCACAAGGGGAGTGCCAGTTGGATGCTTGATGAACCCACTGCCAGGATGGTCATATATGTCCCTCAGCAAAATTTTTCTGTCTGCTCCTGCCAGCCAGCAACAGCCCCTATTCCACAAGTGCTACAGCACAGCCCTCCCTCCCTCCCAGGGTCAGGGTGCCAGTGCTCCTTCCTTTGACTGGACTCTCTGCTGCTTGCTGGAGTCTCCAGGATCACCTGTGCTCAGGGCATGATGAATTTCACAATGTCACCCTTCATCTCTGGGGCAATGAAAGGTATTCCTGTGGCCTGGAGCAGCAATGGAGAGGTTTGTATGGAGCTGGTGGAGCTGCAGAACTGAGCCACGATGCCCTGCATGCTGTGGTTGTCTGTGCTGCCCCTGCACTCAGACAGATCTTCTGCTTGTGCTGCACACAGGCAGTACTAGGGCTGTGCTCCCAGCTTTTTCCCTGAAGAACACTAGGGAGCAAGTTTGATTGCATTTAGAGTCCTGCTTTGAGGGAAAGGATGAGCCTGCAGTTGAGTCATCTACTTGTGCGCTGGGTTTGACTCCTTTTTCAGCCCTGACAGCCTGGGTGACTACAGGAATGTCACTTCATCTGTCTATACCTTTGTCTTTCTCAGAGAAGTGTGAGAAAAACTGTAGTGTTCTCCCATCCCACAGCACTGGAAGATAAATGCATTTGTTGTTGTGCTCAGATAAGACAGCAGTGGGGTTTCCACCTAGGAGAACCTAATATCAGAGTAATTAAATGTCCAGGCTGTTCGGGCTCTGGTATAACTCAAATACTGGAATAAAACCTTTAAGCAGTGAATTTAAACCAGTGTTTGCAGCTACTCAGTGCCAATGGAGTGGTGAAGACCACAGCTATGCCCTTGCCCTGGAATGCTGAGGTGGGTGCAGGGAGCATCTCTGCTGTGTGTTGTGGTCCAGGGTGATGAGAATGTAGTGTTGTCCCACTGCAAGGGTGGTGGTCCCTCACCCAGAGAAATGCTACTATTTTGTGCAATCTGTGCTGGGATGGGTGGCAGAGCAGGGAACCCGACTCCGAATGGGGTATTAATCCACCAATCAGGAGTTTTCTGCACAGATTTGTAATAGACTTTTAGAGAAACCTCCTTCCTTACGGACTTGAAATTCAGGGAGAAACCACAAGAAGACTCTTGTGTGAAGGAATTTCTTCCACCCTTCTTGTGGGTTTTTGATGTAGAGGAAGGAAGGGAGAGCACATTGCTCCTTCCTGTTAGGGAAGGAGAGAATGCCGTCAGTCCCTGAAATGATTGTGTGGGTATCTCATCACTCCCACCTGCAGCTATGACTCAAGTAGTCCCTCATGCCCCATGGCAGGATCCTTCCAGTGTTGTGAGATCTGTGTTCTGGCTGTGCAATACCTTTTGTCTTTTCTACCATGGCAGGGAAGCAGTCTAAAACTAAATCCTTTCATACCTCAGAAAACCTAAGTTTCAAATGTTCTTATAAGGAGATCCCTATCTGGGGAGGAAAATATTTCCCACAGAACCTGACTTTGAATTATTCTGTGAAGTGGGTCTGGCTACTTTCTTTCACTGAATTGCCTTTACACACCAGCGTAATAAGTTTAAAATAATCGGTGCGTTTAAAAGTAAACAATAGAAATTTCTTATAAAAGAGAGGGTATGTACATGCCCTCTTGTATTGTCTAGTGAATAGCCAAGCAAAGACCAATCCTGGCTCTCATAGGGATCCAGTGTTCACCAGACTTCATACCACCAAAGTTATGGACCTTGTTAAGATGCTGAATTAGCACCATGACACTGTTCTGTGGAGATGAGAGAGCTCAGAGCAGCCAGCCAGGCTGGGCTGCAGGGACACAGTGTGCCCTAGTCCTCTGCAGGGCTCTGCTGTGGGGAACCAGACCTCCACTGGGCTCTTTTCACAGGACAAAAGCCCAATAGTTCCTTCTTTTAGCCCAAAGGTTGAACCTCCATTCTTTGTGCCCTGAAAAACTGAAGCAACACAGAGAACAAACCAAATCCATCTCCCTCCCACTGAACTGGGACTCTCCTGCTTCTCTGAGACGACACTACCATCTAGTGAATATGCTTTGTATTGGTTTTCCAGGGAAGGCACAGAGCTCTGTGCGTGGTGTTTGGAAATCAACCCCCATCCCTCAGCCTATACACTGCAGATTGTGGCACAGGGTCCTGTCCTGCAGACAGATGGCCCCATCCCAGTCACTCCCACAGTGCATGGTGACCTTACTGCCTTGGGCATCTCTCGCCTGCTCTGAGGTGCTGTGGCTGGCCAGGACACCCCACTGTGGTGGTCACTGCAGAGAGGGGCTTGCCGTGCTGACAAGCCTCAGGATGAGTGTTTCATAAACGCCTTCACATTTACCAGCCTCTCAATTGTTTTTTGAGTGGGTTGAAGGCTGCAGGTCAAGGCTGAGTGTCATCCTAGCTGCATCCCCCCCAGTGGACCCCTTCTTCCCTTAACCACCCCAAACCATAATGTTACCACCACTGTGGCAGCAAACAGTACTGACCTTCTTTTTCTTCTTCTTTTGTGCAGAGCTGATCTGATCAGGGCCTACCAAAGACATTAACGACGTCGAAAGTAGCCTACTTTAAGAGAAAATATGCAGAAGAAGAACATTTACATCAAGATTACCATGAGTATTGTCCAAAAGTGAGTACCTCTCTCATTCCAGACCCCATCCTTTCCCCATTTCATCCCTTGATGCTAAAGACCCATTCACTTGCTCTTTACTCCAGCACTTGATATTACCAGAGGACCGGACTTGTATCCTAAAACTATCTCTCCAGAAACTCCGCTTCCTGGACGACCCTGAAGCCTATCTCCGTAGGTCTGTATTAATTAACAATCTGTTGAGGAAGATTCACCTAGAGACAGAGAGGGAGAGCTATGAATACTTTAAGGAGGCTCCGTGTTATAGGACTGCTTACTCTGACGCACGAAAACGGCTGAAGTTTATGGTGCAGGAGTGCTGTTCCCAGTCGCTCTATTATGAAGAGCTGCACTCGTATCGCATCGTGCCTTACTCTGCAGAGAACGCCGTTTATGGAATGGGCTACACGGGCAGCCACTTGGAGCAAAATTCTCAGTTGCTTATTTATAAAATGAATTAAAGTAGCTGTTAGACCCACTGATGTTTGTTTCTGAATGCTTGAACTGCTTACTGAGGTGTTAAGGTGAGGCACTAATTGCAGATATACTTGCGATCCAAGGCGGATGGTTGGGAGCTGAGTGGAAGGTACTTTGGATAACGCCCTGCAGCCCCTGCTGTTAAACCCCCCGGTTGTGAAGTACCTTGCTGTACACACAGAGCTGGTGCAATACGGAGGTCCTTCCCCGCAGAGACTGCGTGCAGTGCGGTTTTTTAGAAATGAAAGCTGCATTTAAGTTCCCTGTGTGTAGATACAGATGTTCCAAATCACTTTTGCAGTTAAAATATGCCATCCCCGGTGAAAGGGGAACCCCCCAAAGCAGTGGAGTAGTTTAACAGTGAGGAGGAAAACACAAGTTATCTACTGTAAAGGTATAGATAGAAAGTTTCTTTGAGAAAAGCTTTGATCATGAGGAGTCAGTGCCAAAGGAATCAGACTTTAGCTTACAATTTTCAGAGACTGAACTCGCTACTTACAAGACACTCTATACTGAGATTTGCAAGGGTTTGTGGGTTGGGTTGTTTTCTTGTTTGGGTTTTTTTTTTTTTTTAAATAATTGCATTCACCTTTATCTTATATTATCTCTCAGCTGGTATCTACTTTGCTATTTTAATAAGAATCAGAACGACACACAGGAAAGATTGTTTCTTCAGCCCATCATTGGTGTTCCCTTAACTTCATTTGCCTCTTTCCCTAGCTGTTTCCTGATACTTCTTTGCATGCTAATTTGCTGTTTGGCCCGAGGTTCACAATGGTGCTAGGGAATAGACAGCAATTTCTTTTTATGTGGAATATAAAAGGCAGAAAAACAATGATAACTCTCAGAGAATGAATGTATCTGACAGATGCTGGTAAGACCTCAGAGGTTCTCCTGATGAAACTGCTCATCGTTAGTAATAATGTTTCAGGTTAAGTGAAATGTCTGATTTCAATCTGGGAATTAACTTTAGAAGATGTAAATATATATTTCACAAGCAACGACACGCGAGATGTTCAGCAAATGGAATGAGTACAAGTGGAAAGTTTTATAGCTGCCAAAGCTACGTCATGAAAATACCAAAGAGTAACATAAGGGAAAAGATGATGCTCCAGCAATGGGGTCAAAAGCAAAGATTGCACTATAATCTGGGGAAATGTGATTAACGAGCCTGTAAATTAGCTGTTGGCGATACACCTGCAGTTCACCCACGGGTGACCTGCATCCCAGAATTGCTGAACAAATATACAAGATGATTCAAAGCCTGTCAAAGTCCTGCAGGTCTGTTGGCTTACAGCAAAGAAACTGGCTTTGCCTCGCTGGCTATCACCACTTTAAAGCTTTAAAGCAAAGTAAATAATAGCGCACACTCAGCTGGAGGCAGATATATACATATATATACACACATATATAAAGGGACCTAATTTTTTTTTTTTTTTTTATTTTGAAAGGCTTTGCTCTTGCAGATGTGGCTGATGCTATTTCTGAAGCATTATACAGTATGAACAAATACTATGGCTTGCCAGGAACATGCTTTGTGTCAGATTCCTCCTGTCACCCTGCTTAGAGCATCCTAGTTGTGTGTGTTGCACATATCATCGCAGCTCTCAGGCATGTGCTATTGCAGGGGAAAAGGCAGGAAGGCAAAATCAAGAAGTGTGAGGAACAAAGTTAACTCTGGTATCAATAGTTAGAAGCCAGTAGAGGTTTAGGAGACAGAAGGAAGCAGTGAAATCCAGATTTTTTTTTAAATTTAAAGAAAAAAAAAAGCACCAGTTCAATTCAAAGCAAGGATAACCTGCAAACTGGAGAACATAAACAGCACAGATACTGTGGGAAGGCTGGAAAAACAGGGCTGTGCTGTTTGGGAGGTGCTATTAGTCATGATGAATGTTCAGGTTTTTGTTTTTGTTTTAAGACAAGTCATATTTACTTGTCTCTTACAAAAGAGTTTCTTTAGATCCTTGGTCAGTGCAATTCAGCACCAGAACTGTCTGGCTATGTGTGGTTTGATTCCTGCTGTCCTTGGGCTTGCACTAGCCCAAAATCATGGAAATAACAGTTAAGCTTGCGTTTGGTATGGTTTGAGAAATCTCCAGTTGGAGGCAGCTGTGCCCACCCCAACAGGCAGCTGAGAGAGGCCTGGATAATGATCAGGTGTGTGGAACAGCCCCAGTACCACCAGTAAGAGCCCATCTGCTGCATGGTCTGTGGGCTGGAGAGACAGTGGCTGTTGTGAGAGGTGCCATTATCCCCCAGGGAGCTCTCTGGCTTCTGTGGGCACCTCACATGTCTCGTGCCACCTTTAGGGCAGGGATGCTGCTAAAGGAAAATTGCTCCTGTCTTCTGATTTTTCAAACCATGTAATTTTCCGCTCTGAAGTGATCTGATTTATGCTTTTTTTTTTTTCTCTTCATGTCCATTTTCACTTGAATTCATAATGATTTAGCAGCTATGTGAAATGCTTCTTTTCTCTCAGTGACTGACTTTATTATACTAATAGGATGGTTCTGGCTTGAATAAACAAAACTTTTAACTTAAAATTAGTAATGTTTCAATGAAATGAAAAAAAGCTCAGTAGGATCAAAGTCTTTAACCTCACATGAATAAAACACATTATGGGCCCTGTCAGATTCATCTTTGGAGAGGTTTTTTGCCTGCTGGAAAAGGCAGATACTTTCTTGCCTATTGAAAGTTTCTCTGATAAGGTGTTAAGATAACTGAACAGATACAGCAGACAAAAATCTGCATAAGATCACAAAACTCCTTGGACTACCTAGGAAAGAGGATGATATTTTACTCGTTTTTCTCATGTGTTGTTTTCTTGAACAAAAAGCCTTGTCTGATTTTTAACTTTTACTTGCTCTAGGAGCAGTTCAAATGGATTCTTTCTTTGTAGAGAACAAATTGGTTTTGTTTAGTTGACTTTTTGATATTAAATTGAATCAAAGGTCCACAATTCTAAATGGTTTAGCTCTACTTTAGTTTTTACTGCCTTCTGTTTTGCCCAGTGGTTTGTCCTGTTGAAAAGTGGGTCTGAAATACTCTACTTTAGTACTTAAAAAGCATAGTTTGCGGGCTGATAAATAAGTACAGAAGTGCAATAACATTGCAAGTGACTCCAGGAATGTTTAATTTTACACCTTTTGAGCTATATAATGATTTTAAAGTTTAGTTGCCAAGTTACTGGATACCAGCACTTTAATGCAGCTACATACAGTGATTTTTCTTCTTTGGGTTTGTAGCTACAATTCAGCTCTTCTGGCTTCTGATGTGTGAATCTGTCTGTAGGTGGTCAACTTTCAGTGATATATATATATATATGTTCTATTATGACTGCATTAGGAACTCCTACATATGGGCTATGTTTGCACTGGATGTAAAGAAAGTCCTTTCTTCCCTTTGACTCAGTTGCCTTGGAGATAGACTATTCATCAGAAAGAATATAGATGAGCTGGGTGACGAGGACAGACTTGGTGATGAGAGCTGATCATTTTGAAAATGACTGGCTTAGGACTATTTGCTTTTACCTTGGAACAGCAGCACACTTGGCTGTAATTAGAGTTTCTATGAGTTAGGTTTTCTTTGTGCTGTTTTTCCCTACCTGGTTGGACATGCTGGTGGTGGATGCATTGGGGTGGCTCTGTGAGAGGCATAGCCTGGGTGCACATGGAGTCATGTCTCTGCTTGTACAACCTGGTGCAGAACCCCAACACATTATTTGGGCAACCCAGTCTAGTGGAAGGTGTTCCTGCCCATCACTGGGGAGTTGGAACTAGATGGTCTTTAACGTTTCTTCCAACCCCAAACCATTCCATGATTCTATGATTCTATGATATTATGGCCCTGATCCTGTAAATGCTTCAGTTATCATCCAATTTCCTTGCACAGACTCTCTTGCCTAAGCCCAAGAGGTTCCTTGTGTGCTTCATGCTCAGCATGTGTATGAGCCTGTGCAGGACTGGGGCTGCTGGTACTCCTCAATTGCCTCCTTATCAGTGAAAGTGATTGTCGAGCTGCCGCTTGAGTTCTTGAATACATTTATATTGCACTGTAAATTGAACTTTTGTTTTCAATGAATGTGTTGAGTATATGGACTATTGTGCCTTAAAGTCCCATCCTCATACGAGCCTTTGTAAATGTTCTGTAAATCTGCAAACTGTCTATCGCTGATAACTCTGTGCACTCTATACAGATCTCCTTTGGTACTTGGCAGGACCTTGGGAAACCCAGCCCTGAGCTCAGTTTGCCATGAACACAGAGGAGATATGCCAATTCCCTCCTTTCCTGCCCCCGCCCCCCCCCGCCCCGAGATTGCTTTCCTCATCGCTGTTCATGAAATTCTGTTTTTCTGGTTTCTGTCATAGCTGGGTTCTGGGTCACCTACAGGACAAGGAGCCCCTTGCAGGAACTCAGAAAGTTGTAAAAAAGTTATCTCCAGCTTTTAAACGCCACCTGTATAGCGTGCTCTCAGGAGGGAATCACAACTGCATATACCAAGGTGTTGTCAAGTATATCATCATATATTTGACACGATTAACAAAGCAGAAAAGGGAACACCTATTTCTATTGAAAAGCATGAGCCTGCATAATGCTAGATACATGGCGATTATGCACCAAGTAATTGGAATAATACCTACTGATTCTGTAACAAAAAGCAGCTTTTTAATGTTTAAAATTACCTGGGACCTGACTGAAGGTTTTTATTAAATTGTTTTCTAAAGTGAATAGTAGAAAAATGTATATGTATTTTAAATATACGTATGATGTGCATGTTATTAATAAAGATCTATTTCTATTGAACCAGATGGACTTGTGTTGAATATATGTTGTTTGGTTTACAAGGTAACATGTAATGTTACTAAAGAAAGGTTTTTAACACCATTAATCCCCTGAGAAACATACAAACTACAGATTCTTTGAGGGACCTGGACCTGATAGTGAACCTGAGGCTATTCCTCTGGATGCTGTGCAAACCCTGGCATTCACTTGTTCTTCCCTAATGCCATTGTTTGTATCCCAACTTGCCTAAGGGCTTGCAAGACCCTTATTCTCTTCATTGTTTATTTATTTTATTTAAAGATCTTCAAGGAACCATTTTTCTAATGATGCTTTGCAGGGCATCTTCCAGATGCTGTCAAAGGGTCAAAGGTAAAATAGCTGATGGAACAGTTCAGGAAAATGGATTTTTAAAACTAAAAATCCTTTTTATAAGGGAAAGATCACTATCTTCCTCTTTCTCATGGATTTTCTTTGGAATTCCTTTCCTGAAGAAGCTGTAATGAAAGACTGAAAATATTTAAGTGATACTGGGAAAAAAAAGAAATATTTACAAAAATATGAACTTTCCCCTGTGTGCACAAGTCTCCTTAAGCAGTCACAGGGAGACATCTTCCAGGGCCAGGTGCTTCAGGTCCCATCTCCAGCCATGACATGGGTACCACCTGGGACTGCAGGTCCAGTTTTTTAAAGACTGAGCATTGCAACCAGGTGCCATAGGTACAGCAGTACACCAGTCACCTCCTCTGATGGTGTTGCATTAGGAGACAACAGCTGGATATTGTCAACCTGAGGACAGTTCTGAAACCACTGACCCCAAGTCCCCTACATATCTCATCTGAATGTGGTGTTACCAGGATTATCAGACACCACCCAGATCCTGAGATATTCCCTCTTTCTGAACCACTCCTCTTTCAAACCTAAAAGCAATACCTAGGCCATGGGCATGGGGATATGCATGGCTTAGAGGAATTGGCTTCTTGCTCCATGCCTGGAGGTTTGGCCTGTTTTCTCCCCATACTGTGTGGGAATGACCAAGGTTCTCTGGGGTGACATATCCCTGGCACAGGGAAATATATTCAAATGGCCAAAATTCCTCCTACATCCTTGGTGGAAGCTGCCACCTCTGAGGATTCACCACACTGACAGGAGATGCTGAGCCTTGTTTGGTGCAACTGTGGAGAGAACTGCTTTAGTGTGGAAATAAAAGGCAGTGGAGCAGCTTCCCACCTGCCAGCACAGACGCTCTATGTTGTCCAACACATGCAAATACTTTCCCACTATGGGTGTTTTCAAAGTCGTGTGAATCATCCTGCCACAAGGCAAATTCAGCTGCAGACTGAAGGTGGGGTCCTCTATGCCAATTCCTCTGCTGCTAAAGGAGGTGGTGAAAACACCATGGTCAGACCACCGTGGGCTTGCTTTGCTCTCAGCTGTATTTTCTTCCTTAGCTCTTCACAGCCATTTGCAGCCACGTTGAATCACAGCAGCTGCTGGGTTGCCCTACCTCGGCACTGTCTGCCCAGGCTCATGGAGGGGCTGGCACAGGACCCAGGGAACCCAGCTGAGAGCTGTAATTCACTATTACATCCCACACTCAGTGCATTTCAAGGCTTAATTAATTCAGGCCCCGAGATAAGCAGTGCTGATGGCCAAACTAGGCGATGCTTTGAGGTCCTGGCTGCGGAGTGCTGCAGAGCCTTGCAGCCTCCCAGCTCTTCTAGTCCAGTGGGGAGGTCTGCTCTGCCTTACTGATGTGCCATTGATGGGAAATTATCCCCAACTGGGCTGAGTGGTGCCAAATTGCAGCTCTTACCGGTGGAAGGCGGCTTTTCCTGACACAAACTGCTTAGTGGAAATCGTTGCCAATTTGCTGCAGTGAGGTTTGTGTGTAACATCTGCTGTCAGGGAAGAGGAAGGATGGCTAAAAAGGTAAAGGTCTTTCTCCCTGTAAGGTGCCAGAATCCCCTGTTTGTAGTGGGGAGCTGTTATTCATCTCCCATGTCGTCCTTTGAGGCTCAAGACTACATAGGCTTTTCAGATGGGCCGAGTGCATCCTATTATAGGCTAAGAGAGTTGGAGCTCTTCAGAAGGAGAAGGCACCAAGGAGACCTTAGAGCACCTTCCAGTACCTAAATAGACTGCAAGAGAGCTGGAGAGGGACTTTTGACAAAGGCATGGAGGACTAGCACAAGGGGAGATAGCTTCATAATGAAAGAGGGGAGATTTAGACTGGATATTAGGAAGAAATCCTTGACTGTAAGGGTGGTGAGGCACTGGAACAGGTTGCCTGGAGAAGCTGTGGATGCCCCATCCCTGGAAGTGTTCAAGGCCAGGTTGGATGGGGCTTTCAGCAATCTGATCTAGTGGAAGGTGTCCCTGCCCATGGCAGGGGTGTTGGAATGAGGTGATCAGTAAGGTCCCTTCCAACCCAAACCATTATGTGATTTTATGATTTGATGATTACACCATCCACTATGGTGCACTCCCGTGTGAATGCCAAGGGGAGCCAGGTGAGTTTTGCAGTGTGTCCCCAAACTCAGCCAGGATCATCACTCCCATTCCCAGAGAGTATTCTCAAAGTCAGGGTGCACCATGCCCCAGGCAGACATGCTCTCTCTCAAGCCCCTGCAGTTTGGGCAGGAGTGGCAGCATGAGGTGATGTCATCCAGGGAAACTCTGGGATTTGGCAGGTGTGTGGAGCTGCAGGGTGGGACTCTGTGAATGTGCCTGCTGTGACAGTGCCATAAGGACTTAAATATTCTGCATGGTGTTAGCAGAAGTTAATCCAGGTCCCGCATGGCCAGGTCTAGAGGGTGATACCCCAACACAGCTGCAGCCTTTGGCTCATGGAATCAGAGCGCCATTCCTGGTGATCCCAGTGAGATGGGGCCCTTGCTTACAGCATTAATGTAAAAATTAGTGCAGAGTTTTGAGTCTAAGGCCAATGGGCATCTTTGTACCATTTTGGGACACAGGTCTATAATGCAGAGATCCGAGGTGAAGATATGTCTGCTCGGGAGGAGAGCCAGAGACCATCTCTGGTTGCTGCTCAGACATGTGGGCTGCAGAATGGAAAGGCTGTTGTGGGAGCACCTGAATTAGGACAAAATCTGTGCTGGAAGGGGTGGAAGGTCTCAGTTCTCAGGAGCCTTGCACTTGCTACCAAGGAGTTACTCCTCTCCTGGAATTGTTTTACCTGCTAATATGTGTCTTGGGACATGGGTCTGAGTGCAGCAGTTACCAGGGGCTGATGGATCAGCTCAGCAGTATCTGTTCTAGTTCTACTTGGGATAAAAAAAATCAGTGCTGCGAGCATTGTGAGGGAGACTTGTCATGAGGCTGAAAAAGCTCACATGGATCTTGCATTTGCCGTTTTCAAGGCTGAAGTCACCTGGAAAGTGAGGGCAAGCTGCAGCTGACAAGGGGCAATGGTAAGTCAAATGCTGATACCTCCGGTGACTGAACCTACCCTGCAACACACCCTGTCCCTCTCCCGGCAGGTTCCTACTCCCTCCCGAGAGGTGCAGAGCAGGCTTTGTGCCTGAAGATGGCACTGCTACATTGAAGGATTTCAGGAAAATTGCTGTAAAGGAGCTGCGTGTAAAAGCAGCGTTGTTGAGGTGAGCTCAGCGATGGGTGCTGGCTGGGTTGAGGTTTGAAGGACCCCGTTTCCCATGGACTGGCAGCCCCAAACCAAGGCTCCCTCTGTACCTGTTTGAAACATCATTTTGAGTTTTTCCGTAGCATTTGGCCCCAGACAGTGTCCAAATCTTGATAGTTTGCTGTAAACTGTCTCCTCTGCTCTCTTAAGAAGCTGTACTGTCTCGTTTTGGTTGCTGAGCTCTACAGAGGTCCGATGTGAGCATGAAAAATGCAAGAAGCTGCTCTGACTTATTCACAAGGGGCAATATTCTTGTCCTGGTGGTAAGAAAGTGGATGGGAGTGGGACCCAGGCTCTGCTGAGGTGCTCACATCAAGTATAACAAGTATGGCCAGAGCCATACAAGGTGTGAAGGAAGTTGTCTTTCCTGGGTTCATGTCCTGCTCCCTCTCCCTTTCTCTTCTTGAAGGACCTGAAGTAGCAGCAAATAATGCCTATGTTGTGCAGGTAAGAGTTAGACCATATAGTGAGGGAATGATGAACCTTACTGGCCTCTGGGTGTCCACGGTGTTCCAGGTCTATTGTCTGACCATCAATATTAGCTCTGTTTCATTGCAAAGGTTATGAGAGACTGACTGCAGTCAGAGTGAAGCGGCAGTGATGTCTTCCATGGATCGCGACTGAACATGAAGTAGCCCAACCTGAGCTTGGTGGTTTGGGCACCACCTGCATGCCAAGAGACTGAGCAGACAGGATTGTGAGTCAATTGGGATGGAAGGGTACCCTGATGCACATCCTGCATCTGATTTGAAGTGCTCCTAGGCAGAATGACACCATCCCAGGTCAGGCATGGATGCAAATGAAGAAACCTTGCTCCTCTGAAAGCTGTGTGGCTCAGCTTTGTGCTGAGTTCTGTCTGTCCTCAGCCCCTGAGCCATGGAGCTTGTGGGATGGAGCCCATTTGCCCACTTGGAGATGGGTCTGTATTTACTGTTTGCTCTGCACTGGCACCCCCAAAAGCTGCCGAGAGAGAAGCAGCAGCATTCTTTGCCCATTGCGATGACTCTGTCTCTATGCACACACAATAAAAAGGAGTAGCTGTGTGTCCTTATCTTCACCACTGGAGGGCTGCATCTACCTGCAGGCTCTATTTAGGTTACATTAAACCCAGAGCACCTGTCACCTTGTGAGATGTGTTGTACCAACGTAATTGGGGAAGGCTGAAAAGCAGGAACTGTTTTCTGTGGGGAAAAATCTGGCTGTAAACTTCATTGGTTTGCAGTGAAAGTGCTTTTTTCCCTGTTGGAAGTTTTGTGGATAGTTTTAAAAAAGGCAGTGAGTTGAGAGGGAAAGAGGAAAATTGGTTCAGGATAGTCAGGTTGTGAAAATAGGAGCTTTAGTTTGTTTTGAGCTGTGCTCCCTCTTTCATAAATTAAATATTAGGGCCATATGCCATTGGAGAGGAAGAGGTTCTTGACCTCCTGAACATGCTCCCAGCCCCTTATTTTTGTGTTCTGCCTGAGCTGGACAGTGGTACCCTGTGGCTCTGCCCCTCTGGTCTCCAAACCCAAGCCCTTCTGGGTCTCTTTAGGCTCAGCAGGTTTCTGCAGAATCCAGACAGTGGGCTGATCTCCCTTTTCCTGGTTAACTCACAGGAGTGAAACATACAGTTGAGCAGCAAGAGCTTGACAAGTGAAATGTCTCATCTTCAGATGCGTTTCAGTGTGCTGAAGAGCTGTGCCTCTCCATGGGTCTCTGTTCAGGCTGTTGTGGCAGGGGTTTTTTTCAGCTTCATGCAGGCTTTTCAGATTTCTATTCCAACTTTGAATTCCTATAGCTTGGAGACATAGCAGAGCTGCTAGAAACATGAGCAGCAAGCCAGGTATTGCCTCAAGCCAATTCTGTCCCCTTTTTAACTGCAGGGTGGTGCCTGTGAAGTTTGATGGATGACTCTTGGGGAGTGCTTCCCTCAAGATGACTGGTCCAGTGATGACTTGCACTTGTTGGAGTGACTTTGTTGCTTGCCCACTTAGACCTGCCATCACCCCCTTTTCCTTGTGCCATCTTGGGCCCACACTTCCAAGGGCTGGTGGAGGAATTCAGTTAAAAGCAGTAATGTTCCTGCCATGGATTGAATAAAGCTCTGCTTGGACTACAGAGGGCAGCAAATTGTTCAGAATACAATAGACTGAATCCCATACTAATTTTAGCAGCTGCAGCTCTGTTGGAGAAGTTTCCTGCAGCTGAGATAAGGAATGGGGCTCCAGTGCAGGGACCAAGCAACAACCTTTGTGGACAGAGAAAGCAGGGCTTGCTGATGGTGGCTGGTGTACCTTTGCTCTTCTCCACAAACTCCTGAGGAAATGTGCTTGCCAGTAGAAACTACCTGGGGTGGAAAGTTGTGCATAATGTGATATTTAAAGTGTTGATTTTTTTTTTTTCCCCACCCACATAGGTATGTGCTCTCCCCTGAAAAGAGAGAGGAGCAAGCAAGGAAGGGCTGCTAGGTTAAAACCACAGGCAAGTGCTCCATGAATAAATTCTTCTGCATTGCTCACAGGGGTTGCATGTGCATACAAACCTCTCTGCACCTTGGTGTTTGTGCTTCTCTCCGGTGTTGGGCATGGAAGTGTGTTACTGTTTCAATAAAAGCTTTTGGGGACTTCTTAGAAAAATCTCACAGGGAACTTCAAATTTTTGAAGAGGCCTTTCTAGCTGAGAGCTCTCTGTGCTGCACCTTTCTGTGTCCCTCCCCCTCCCCTCCCAGATGACCATGTTCTCTTTAAACGCCTTTGAAAATAACAGCTTTGATAAATAAATCAAACAGCATTGTGCTTCAGAATCACTAATGGGATCTGATGTTGGTCAGCCAGAAAACCCTTTCATTTGAAACCCTTGCAGAAAGGGTAGCCTTTATATTAGACGTCTTGTGTTCTCCTGTAATTTGTATTTTTGGAGCTGGCTGCCCAGGTTGCCCAGAGAAGTTGTGGATGCCCTGTCCCTGGAAGTGTTTAAGGCCAGGTTGGATGAGACTGTGAGCAAACCGGTCTAGTGGAAGGTGTTCCTGCCCTTGGCAGAGGGTTGGAACGAGATGGTCTTTAAGGTCCCTTCCAGCTCAAACCATTCTATCATTCTATGAGAAATTTAATTTCTTTGGGAGCTCAAGGAATCATTTTCTTTTCATTATACAGAACCTGGGTATGAATATTCCAGGAGAAATAGTCATGCTCTTTGGTTCCTGTTAAATCTCTTCTGAATCATCTAGAGCTCTTAGAGACCTGTAACTAGTGTTAGAATCTCTCTCTGTATTGAGTAATGGTGGACACTGGTATGAGGAACGCCAGCAGTGCTCGCTATTTAACAAGTGTGAGTGAATGGTGAAGGTTCTGGAGCCCAAGTGCTGCCCAAGGAGCAGCTGAGAGAACTGGGGATGTTTAACCTGAAGAAAAGGGGACTTGAGAGGAGACCTTATCACTTCTACAATTACCTGAAAGGAGGTAATTGGCCAGCTGGGGATCAGTGTCTGCTCCCAGGTAGCAAGCAATAGGACAAGAGGAAATAGCTTCAAGTTGTGCCAGGGGAGGTTTAGATTGGATATTAGGAAAAATTTCTTCTCTGAAAAGGTTGTAAGCATTAGAACAGTCTTCTCAAGAATGCAATTGTCGTCCCTGGAAGTGTTCAGAAAAAGTGTGGATGTGGTGCTTTGGGACAAGGTTTAGTGGTGGACTGGTCAATGTTGGCTTAATGGTTGGACTCAACAATCTTAGAGGTCTTCTCCAACTCTGTGATTCTATGAATGAACATAAATGGAGTGCAATACAAGTCTGTTCATTGTGCATGTGTCTGGTCATTGCACTTTTGCTCTTCCTGCCTATGGGATGGTGGGTGCAGGAGGAAATTACAGTAGGCTGTACTACAGATGTCTGTACATGTATTGCTTTGCTACAAAAGGCAGCTTCTCTTCGAGTTTGAACATATACAGAAAGGGATGACAGCAGACAAGAACCAGCTGAGATAAGGTATTAGCACACTAAAACAGGCATTGGACAGGCTGTTTTGGGTGGTCTCTTCCTTTCAAGCATAGTTTTGATAGAGGCACAAACACTGCTGAAGTCCAGATAAATGTGGACCAAAATAGCAATGCACTATCATTGCTGGAAAGGGGTATTTAATCCTTTTTTTTTTTTTAATGCAGCTATTTTGGGGGCTCAGGTAAGCTCAGAAGGAGATGGTAGTGAGATTTTGGTAAATTCTACTGGGTTTCCCTCTTTGCCTCCTTGCAGGGTGACTGCAGGACAACTCCCAAAAAGCATTGAGTCACAGTTTGGAGACTGTCCTTTCTTGTCCCAGTGGTCACAACCACTTAAAAAGGTGACTCATAATTTTCAATTCTTTTTTTTTAAGTGTCTCATTTCTAATTAGAACTGGTCTGGACTCAGCTTCTAGCCCGGACCGTTCTGTTAAGCCACTCTCTTAGATTAAGAATCCTTTTAAAGTGCCCTATATCTTCTCCATGTGAAGACAGTGTAATCAAGTTGTCTCCCACTCTCTGCCCTTTGAGACTAAATAGATTGATCTCCTTGTCTGTGGCTAAAAGGCCTTTTCTAAACCTTCCATCAGAACTCCACTTGGCTATGTGGGGTTGAAATGGGACCATAATCACTAAGTGAGTCTTAGGATAAAGTGATTTTCTGAAGTATGACATGAAGCATTAAGGGATTCTTGGCCTACAAGAGTGTTGTCTTTTTCTATCTGGTTTCTTGACTCTTGCCTTTTTGTGTTTGTTTCAGTGGTTTGGACTCTAAGATGCAAAATTGATTCTGGATATATCACCCTAGAGTGCCAGCAGACAAGTTTGTTGGCTTGGGGTGCAGATCCCTTTGTTATGAACCAGAAAATTACTTGTTCTCATTAATTCCAGATCACACTGGAGAAAGCAGGTGAAGACACATGTCTGCTGGCAGGGAACAGGGGGACAGAGAGTGCAGTTTTGAACTCAGGAAAGCCCAGTGCTCAGTCTGCCTGCTGCAGGTGCCAGTGTGATGGCTACAGGACAAGAGGTGCCAGATGGGATATATTGATTCCCTCTGGGGGTTTGTAATGGCTCCTCATTGCCTTACATGACATGTTTTCCTAGCATATTGTTTCTGACATGAAAATCTTCACAGATATGTTTTTCTCTCCACCCTAAAGGTATAAAAAAACCTTACGTATTAAAAGAAAAAAGGGATGGGGTGTGTGGGGGGAGAGACTTTAAAAAGCATGGACAACAGAGGAAAGAAAAGAGGCAGGACAAATAGCCTGCATTGTCCACTTGAGTGTTGCTCAAGCTGTTGTCTGTAATCCACCCTGCAGCGTCTTGAGAGTCCTGGAGCTCAGTGGATTATGTAAATCACAAAAGTCTTGGTCCTCACAGGGAGCACTCTGAGACCACCAAGGTGGTATGAATCAGTGTTAATCAGAAAATCCCAAGCTTGGGAAATCTTACTCTTTCCCTGTAATATGAACTTCAGAAAGGCTTGAGCACTTCTGTAGTGAATGTTAGAAGCTGCTACTGCAGATCAAGAACAGGAGAAATGACTATTAAATCAGCTTTAGTTTAATATTTATAGTGCTATGAGTGATGAGAAGACAATCTGCCTTCACATTAATACTTAAAATTTATCGTGATTCCTGTTGCAGGAGCTGGATCTGCTCCCCCTGGAACGTCCTGTATTACACCATTGCTGCCCAGAACACACCCAAATTAGAAAATCCCCACCTTGAAAACCTTCTGTGTGTAAAACTCAGATATCTTCAAGCAGCCTATTGAGGCATGCTGGATTCTACTTTTGAAGCAAACTTCCTCCGATGCAGTACAGATTCACACTGCAAGTGGTGGGATGGGGATGGGTGGTGGGAATGCAGGAGCCAGGGAAGACCAGAAACTGATTTAATTGTCTCATGGATGAGTTTGTGCAGATGGGTTTGCCACTGGCTGATTAATTCCTGGGGATGAAGGACAAAGGCAGGGAGGAAGTAAAAGCAAAATATTGCCCTGTGCAATAAGAATTATATGTACACATATGGTATATGTGTAATTATGCTCTTGACAGTATGTAAGGATGCAAGGAAGCATATCACATTCTCTCTTATAACCAGTAGGGTTTTTTAATTCCAGTTAGTTATTGGTTTATATTCCTGTTTATCTTTTATCAACTGTAGTAAGAGTAAAGCTCCAAGAATTTTAATAACTATCAAGAACAGAACAGGCAAAGCCTCTCTCTCCCCCTGCCCCCCCCCAGTAGCTCCCCTGCCTTCCACTGAAAAAAGGATGATAAACTCTCCAAATTTCATTGTGTGGGATAGAAAAGTCATCAAACAATCTATGCCTGCCAACTTAATTTTTTCAAGGTCCAAATTTAAGAGAGGTTGAGGACTGAATAAAAAACCCTGAAATATGAAGACTACAAATGAAGTCAAGGGCACTGTGATTGCTTTTTTGAGGGGAAAGGAAGCATGTACAGTTGCATAATTATTAGTAGGAAGTCAGGCATGCTTCCTCTCTCTAAAAGGATCAATAAAATAGAGTTTTCTTTCTAGAGACCAAGGAAATGATAAAAATTACGAGATGAAAGTGAGCACTTAAAAAATAAATGTATAGCTATCACTGTTCACTACTCACTCATCATCTCTTTTGGTGAGTTATATTAATTAGCAAGTTTTGATTTCCTAGTGATGGTCCTTCAAATGAGAGCACCTTCCATCTTTCTGGAGAGCAGCTGAAGTCAAACATTCATAACAAGTGAATGTGGTGGCTGTGACATGTCAGGGTTATCATGTGACCATGGATGTTTGGCAAAATACGATGTCCCATAATAACTCATTAAACTTTGTTTTCCTTTCACTCTCATGAATCTGTCAGCCCAAGGTGTTTGTTTTTTCTCTTTTAATTCTCTATTCTTGCTCTTTCTGAGAAACTTCTGACTACCTCTCTAATCTCAGCCTGTAGAAAAGGAAGCTTTGTCAGAAAGTTATGCCATGAAATCTACCTGGAACAGCAAAAAGATGACCCAGTGACCCTGTTGTTCACATCCCAGCTGAAACCATTACTGGAAATAAATTTCCAGGTGTGTAAGTTTGTTTAATCCTAATGACGACAAATACTCCTTGTACTTTCTGCTCTGGTCTCACACAGAAATGCCATGGAGCTGCTAAATGGGACTATCCAGCAGCCAGTAGTACCCAGAACACAGAGTAAAAAATACTCATCTCAAAACTGAAACCTTCATCCTCTTTGGAGCAGACAGGAGAAAACATGAATGGACTGCATTTGGGAAAGATTGGTGCCTGTCATTCACGGGAGTAAGTTCTCTGGAGTGGCTAGTATGTGACAGTGAACAGGGTGACCCCCATCTTAATATGTAACATTACAAGTCTGATATTATTAAAATTCATTTAATATTTGCCTATTTTTTATGCACTTTAGGACTCTACACTTCTGTTTCTAAGTGCTGCTGTCAGACTCGAGATAATTAATTCCACGGATAGCTTCAGCTTGGGGCAAAGTGAACTTTTTTGCAAAAAAAAAAAAAAAGAAACAAAGCAGAGAATCAAGGGGTATAAACCTATGTGGCCTGTTTATTATACTTCTGGTGAAGGAATGAAGTACATAAAAGTGCTCCTAGTTTTGTATGTGTGTCTAGTGCTGTGTTATACCCAGGAGCCCCAGAACGGCAATTTGTCATTTGCTCATAGTTTGTGCATGGTCCAGTTTTAATCCTCCCTGTTCTGAAGCCTGTAATGAATTCCAGTTGGGTCCAGTTCCAGATATGAACAACCTTATGGTCTCCCCAGTAGGCTGGTTGTGCAAATGACCTAGATGCACACACTGCAATTGTGTAGGAGAGGTCACCTCTGGATAAATTGAGGGTTATTGATAAGGTTTGATTGTGGAATACAGAGATTATATAGCAGCCTCTGTTCTTAAATGAAAGTGTCTGAAGCAAAAATTGTTACTTCTCTTATTTATTCCTCCTTTCCCCCACCCTCTCTCTCCAGGCAGCAATGTGCAGATTGGTTTGTGTTTGTAAGCCATGCTCTGGTTTGTGTGGTCTGGGTTCAGGGGGCTGTGCTGCCCCACACCAGCCCATGTCAATCCCATCCCTCTGATGGGCTCTTGGCCTTTCTGTAAGCTGGGGACTGAGCCATCCCCTGCCCAGTGGCAGGATGTGGATTGTGGAAGAGATGTTTCTGCAAGTGACAGCAGTACGAGCCATCAATCTGAAACAACAACCCACAGACGCGCATGAAAATGCCATGCTTTCTGCCACGGGAGAGAAATGACTTCCACAAAATGACTGTGGAACAGCATTAAACTCGGGTAAAGAGCTGAATTAATCACAGGCTCCATCAGAGCGCTGGGGAGGGTGGCACAGATGAAGGAAAATGAGCCACTGCTGAGAGCTGAGCCAGCAGCCAGCTGATGAGGTGCTCTCCTCGCTTCCAAGAGACTTGCAAAAGGATTTTTCTCCCCCTTGGAAGTAAGGTGGCTTTTCAAATGTGGGGAGGAAGATGACAGTAAACATATGTTCTGCTTCCCGTTAGCTGCTGTCTGAGATTTTGCTCCTCCTGCGTACGACTGATTCTTGATTTGTTTCCACGCTCCTTTTGCTGTGCCCAAAAGCAAGAACAAAAGGCCAGAGGAGCAGCAGAAATGTGAAGACCCAGAACAGCATTCACCACCCACAGGCCTTACTTCTGGATATTTTTCGTAATATTTTTATGTCAGGGAGGGCTGCATGTGACGAGAGGATTTATGGCTCTAATTCCTTGTTCCTGGGTAGTCACCATATCCTTTGGTCTCCTGCTTCTCCGAAACAGGTCTCACAAGCTTATTTCTGGCATCAGCTGAAACTTTTCAGTTGCAGTGTCTGAAGCATTTCTGTCCGTGCTCACTGATAACTTCCACACCTCTGACAGAATTTATTTGTTAAGTGAGGTATTTCTGGACCAGAGACCTCATTGCTTTCAGAGCTTTGGTGCAATACAACCTCCTGGGTGCCTTTCTTCCCCTGGGTATGTCTGGTCCACACAAGAAGTAGGTAGTGGTTTAGCTAATTTCTGTGCTGCCACAGAGCTGATTAAACCCCTCCTCTTGAATGGCAAAGCAGGTGCAGTGTAGTCCACAGACAGGCTGATGACTACAGGTCTACTACAAAATGGTACCAGCTACAGTGAAGTCTTGGAGGTCTGTAAAGCCTTGAGAGTCATGGATTCTTCATGACCAGAACTGGATTTAGGGGTCTTGTTTTAAACTGGGGAGAGAAAGCAGAGACCTTGTTTTATAATCCTCTCTCTACAGGTTTCAGTCACAGTCTTTGTGTGGCTTTAGTACAACTTAGAGATAGGAGTAATCCAAATGGGATGTAAAAGCACTTATGCTGAATAGTAGACCCTTCTGAAATGTGGCTCTGGGCTCCAAAGTTCTCCAGTTGGAGTTATAATCAGGCTCTTATCTCTGTGCTGGACATAGAGAGTGACCCATTTAAAACATTACACTCTGCTAGCTACTCCACCACGTGCATTAGTTCAGAATATTCCCCTCCATGGATACTGAGACAGTGCCTACCCCAATAAACACTCTTGCTATGTGTCACATATCTCTTGTCTTCAGTTTTGTCATGGCCTAGGCAGTGCTGGGTCAATGCTGATGTTGCTTCATGTGTCTCTCTCCTTCAGACCCCTCCTGTATCTTCTCCTTTTTGAATCAAACAAACAGTGTCACTGCTTGTCACTTCTGGGAGCAGCTGCAGCACCCAAGTCCTCTTTGGCAGACATGTCACCTACTTTCATCTTATTTTTGCAAAACCATCCAATTTTCCCCCTTGCCTAATGCTTTAACTTTTTTGGACTACTTTTTCAAGTCATCATGCTCCGTGATGTCTGTGCATCAGAGCTCCAGGGCTGCCATATATAGAAGTATTGGTGTACTGGAGCAAGGCTAAACATGAGAGCAGTCAGATTTATTTATTTTCTCTGACTGTAACATTTGCCTTCTGGGCAAGCACTGGGGACCTGCCATGTAAGCAGTTACCAGTTGAACTCAAAAACCAAAGTTCTGCAGTCAGAGTTGTAAACATCCTCTTATCTCTGTGCTGGACACAGAGAGTGACCTATTTATCACCCTATTTTAAAATGGTTTTAAAAATTGCAAGTGCATGATGAAAAGATGTTCAGAAACTGTTCAAACATTTTTTTCTTCTGCAGCTTTTGCAAAAATCAGTCTTTGCCCCGAGTTGTTTGCCTCTCCCCCACCCCTCCTAAAAAAAAGGTTGTCTTGCCTTATCACTTGCCTGCATGGTTCATGTCAGATGGGGTTTAAGAGCAGGTACATAATATGCTGTTGAAGAGTTTAAACCTTTTTAAAAAAAACAAATATTCTCTTCTCACTTTTCTCACTTTTTAGAGGGGTCACATCTATGAATAGGCAAAACCCTGAATTTTGCTATGTTCTGCTAATTCATGGTGTTTAAAAATGGCCTTGCCCTTTTCTGCGATGCTGTGTTTCTTTGCTTGAGTTTGATTTTTCTTTGAAGTAACAGAAGTGAATGTCACAAATAACCCCGAGAATTTTAGCTGTTTTCCTACCATTGCAGCTAGATCAGCGGAGTTGTAGGTATAGAGGATGACCAAAAATCTTCCCAGTACTGATGGACAGCAACTCTAATCGGTCTGCCCAGCAGGAATACAACTGCAGAACACAATAAAAATTAATTGGGGAGAAAAAACATGATTAATAAAAATCCTGACATAAATTCTCTAATTCTAAGCATCTTTTTCATATGTAATTTCATGTTAATGCAGCATTTTTTAGTGTGTGTTTGTTGAGGGAATTGAGAAAAGGAGGGATAGGAAAGATTTCAGGATGCAAAGGAAGAATGTCCCACTATTCCATCTCCAATGAATTTAAAAGTTAGTCCAGGACTGAGGCAGGCTGTAGGTAATTGTATCATTTTTTACTAACTTAGACTTCAGGAAAGCTTGTTTCTTCTACCTGCAGGACCATCTTATGGACGCCCAGAGCATGGCTCTTCCCCTTAGGTGAGGAACTGGCCTTAGACGTGACAGCAGTGAACAAAAGCTCAACACCTTGCAGGTAAAGTGTGTTTTGTGCTCAAGCCCTCCCTGCTGCCTCTCCAAAACAGAGAACCATCATGTTAAGGGCAGCTGAATCATCCATGGGCTTCACCTAAATGCCTTTGCCTGTAAAGCTGTCTTTGCAGAGGCACACAGACCAGTTTATTTTGGAGGTGCAGTGATCAAAGGCACCATGCAAAGGCTCAGTGTTGCTGTGTGCTGCAGAGGAGGGCTGGAAGTAATTTGGGTCAACTAAAGTTAGAAACTGTCCTCACCTCACGAGACAGATGTGAGCTTTGAAGTCGCAGAAGATTATCAGCGAGGCAAACTAGTAAAGCCACTTTCCCCTCAAATCAGTTTCTAATTTGTGGACTTGAAGCCCACACAGGGCTTGCTGCCTATTGCTGGGTGAGGACTCTGGCTGGTCCTGTGAACTGCCTTCGACAGAGTCCAAAAAATGACATGAGAAAATGTAAAACACTGGAGTGTGTAATGCCGCAGCACGTTTCTACAAAACAGTCCTTCCTGACCAAAGGGGTTTGTTACTAATTTCAGCTGAAGTGCAAAGGACTTAAAGGTCTGTGCATTTGTCTGCTGTATCTGATGTGAACTGCAGGGATAACCACAGCTCTATTTACTGAATTCAGTACTTTAGCTTGTGCTTTCTGGGGCTGGTGGCAGTATGTAGACTCAGTATGACCATCCTGTACAGCTGATGGAATGCTGTTCACAGACTAAATGGTCTTCTATGGGAAGACCTCTCTGCCTTGCACTGTAGATGGATGATGACTTATTTGTGAATAAGAGTGGGTCTGCCTCCTGGGTGTCCTCCACTTGCCTCCCTTACCTCTGCAGAGGTGGATACTGTGATTAGACAGTGCAAGTACAGGTCCAGAAAAATGCCCCAGGAACTGGAAAGAGCATCTTTGATGAAGCCCCAGTTTTGCACCTATGCATGCTCACTACCTCCTTGTCCCTTTTTCTTTTTTCCAGCCTGAGAGAAGATAGCTCGGTTCCTTTTGTGCTGTTTTGATGAGTAACCCTGTTATTAGGGAAATCCCTGACATCTGTGTCTGGCTTTCCAGACTGCTCCCTACTGCAGACTGGTAACTTCTAAGTGATAAATTACTGCCACACAGTCTGTAATCCATGCTGTCAGTGCAGCAGTCTCCGTTCTACAGATGCTATCTTACCTATCTGAAGAGTCTCATGGCAACCTTCACTTAAAAGTTCCAACCTAATGGATTGCTGTAACACCTTGGACTGTCCTCCCTCTGCAAGGGTTTTTATGGACCAGCTGGTGGTCCCAAGACAAGCTCAGGCTGAAGCAGAAACCACTGCCCACAGTGATGTCCACTTGAAGTGGCAGGGAAAGTATCATCTTTCATGGGAGCTGAGAACAGGGTCTTTGGGTATTTTAGGAGCTGAAACATCAAAAATCAAAAGTGTGAATCTTCATGTGGTGAAGGAAAGAATAGGCTGTGACTGCTGACCCCCTCCTGCTTGCTGCCATCCCACACCATGAGTGTGCTTGAGGTTTTCAAATAAAAGCCTAAAAATCCCTGCCTAAAAATCCCTTCCTCTCTCCCCAGGTCTGGCACCAGGGACCAAGCCAATATCTTTATGTTGTGGGGTTTTTTTTCTTTTCTTTTTTTTTTTTTTTCCTCTCCTTGGAAGCCACTAAACTGTTTGGCTTTGAATGTTCTCCAAAAGTGCTCCCTGAAGCAACAATATGAACACTTCAGCACAAACACTTAAAGTTAAACTGAAAAATAAAAAGAGTTTGGCAAGATTAATACCAAAAGGTGTTGTAAATCAGGCCTATAATCTGAGCAGATCTGGCACATAATTAATCTTTAGGGAGTCTCTGGGTAGCAACTTGCAGGTCGTTAGTCAGTGAACTCCCACAGGTCTCCCTGAGTTTGGGATTAAGCTCTGTGTGTGAATAATCATCTAATTATTCACCTTATGCAGGAGTTTTAGAGCCTTTCAGTCCCTGCTATTGGAACAGGTGTAGGTCTAAGCATAGCTGTGCCACAGCATGCTAACTGGAGATGAGAGATATTCAGGGAGGACACAGTTTTCATCTCAGGTGGTGCAGTAGGGTTTGAAGTTCTCATTTATCACAGAGGCAAACTCTTCTCAGCCATAATATGAACCCAGGCATGTTTCCCTTGAGATGATTCCCGAAAATGATAAATCATTAGAGACTTTTTTTGAGGTCAGCTTACATTAAACTCTATGACAAAGGCTGTCCCAGTCCACCTCCTGACTCACAGATACCTGTAACTCTTTCTGATTCAAATCACCTGTGTTTGAGAACTCTTTTGCCAGAATTAATATTGCCTCATCAGGACCAAGTAAAGCTGTGAGCTGAACAGGTGCTTTAGCATTTTGATAAGGAGAAGCCGCCTTTGGGTGAAGGGTGGAAGGGCTATCAGTGGCTTTTCTGCTGAATGTGAGCTTTGACCTTCCACCCAGCCTTGTGGCTCTTCAACTTGAGCTACAACTCATCTTCTCAAGGAGTGCTTCACCTTCACCCACGTGAGCAGAGAGCTCTCCTGCTCATCACACCTTGGTGAGGACAGCATTCAGCAGAGCACCTGGGCTCTGCAACTGCTGGAATCAGCATTATTTGAGAGTCGGTTTCTCCTTTGTTACAGAAAGGTCTTCATCTGCAATGTTCACTTGCATAGTTTACCCTCTGGATGTGGCTGCATGCAGCAGAGCACTGATGGAAGCCCATGGTCTTGATAAACATCAAAGAGAGAGCTGGAGCTAAAGCTGGGGAGACTTGTCTGTCTTGTAATTTTGACTGTTATCTCAGGAAACTCGAAAAATATTGGGATGTTATTCCTTAAATACAAGTTTTCCAGGGAAGGGATCCAAAATGTGGTTTTGAAACTCTTTGCTAGATAAACCTCAGATAACAGTCTTCTGAAATTATTGCCTGGAAGGAAACTCAGGCCCAGTTTCTCCTCTTTCACTCTGCTGCAGCTTGCAATATATTTTTAATGCCCTTACAAAGATATAAATAATAAGAAAATTAGAATTAATATGCACAATACAGACAAATATCTATTTTAAATGTACCATTCTCCACAACAAGGCCATGGATTTAATAGTCTTTTACTGTATTATCAATAACACAATGCTGTGGCATTGAACCACAACCATAGGGAACAATCCAATTATCGTTCAATTGAGCCAAAGCAATTAGTCGGCTTAGGCCAGGGGATAATGCAATCAGCTGCAAATGTTCAACAATCAGATTTGCAGAAAGCTGAAACTCACATTTTCTTTCTTTCTTTCTTAGCTGACTCAGAGATCTCATTCTAACTAATGAACATAGGCAAAGCAAGAATTCAGAATATGGTGAAAACCCTGAAAGGTCTGTGGCCAAGCTAATGAGGGCTTTTAAGCAGGTAGGTAATTATTGAGATGCACAAACTCTGTATTTCACCCTCCTATAGAACTGCTAAAATACATTCAGACTAGTTTTCAGACTTTGATGTTTATGTTTTCTATTTAATTCCTTAAAAAAGGAAAAGCAATTATGAAACGTTCTTGTTAGATCAGAGGTATGAGTGTATAAGGACTGAGGTGGTTGTTTAAGTGGATGTGTAAATTTGGGATATTTGGGACTGGATTAACAAAAAATTATTTAAGCAAAGCTTTTCCTATAAAATGTGTATACTTGTGTGAAAGTCACTAAATTTTTCTGGAAAGGTTTTTATCCAAACTAGTATTTTTATTTTTTTTTTTGGACATGGCACTGCATTTTGTTGATTATGTCGCCTGTGTTAAGTAGGAGATTAAAAGATTCAAGCTACAACATTATGTGAGTATCCTGTGCTCTTCCCTGTAGCTTAAGGATCTTTTGAAGGCAGAATTAACATAACCAAAGCATTAAAACTCAAATACTTTTGTCTCATGTGAATGAGCAACTGATACATTATGGGTCTGACTGCTGTTTTACAAGTATTATACTCCCTTTGACTTCTTTTGGGATTGTTGCTACTCAGACTAATGGTGTACGGGATCCAAATGATCTTGTTCCTAGTAGAGAGAATGGGAAGGGGGTGCTTCATAACTCCACAGAGCATTGCTTTTGCCAACAAAAACTGAATACAGTGCAGCTCTTCCTATCTGAGGATAATCTGCTTACTTTTTGTTAACCTGCCTTATTGTCCTGAAATAATTGACTGAATAGTGCTTTTGTGTTTTGTTATGCAAAAGAATTGTCATGGTGCTACTACATAAGAACAGACAAAACACAAATTGAATAGTTTAACTCTGGAGATTCTGATCTGACCCAGGTGGTCCTGAGGCATGGACTGCTAAAAATCTCTGGGGCTTGATTCCATTACACTGAGTAAAGTTAGAAAACAATTTGATTTTTCCAAAGGCTGAATGTAATCTGGGTTTGAGCAGAAAAGGCCTAGGAGAGTTTGTAGTGTTGTAAACATGATTCCTTCTGCACTCAACCAAAGGGAAGACTGCCCTAAAGCCAATGTCTTGTGAGCTCAGATCCTCACTTAATAAGGAGACTATATTGTAGTCCACTTTAGGGTACCCCAAAACTGCCTTGGCCTCTAAGTTTGGCTTAGAAAGGAAGTGTTGGATTTCTCTCAGTAAAAATAATACACGTGTCGGGGTTTCTTGAAGGCTGACATGAAACTAGGTCATGGAAACTCTTCTGGAATTCAGTCTTTTGCCTGCATCTTTGTGTGAGATGTTGTCTGGAGCACATACTGGGCACTGCTCTTGAGACAGATAGATAGGAAGCCTCACTTGGAGCAGTCTTCAGTGCAACTCTTTAAAGTTAGCTCAGAAATCTATCAAAGTGAGAGCTTGTCTGGATAAAGGAGAATAGTTAGGGTTTTTCACGTCCAATTAATAGATTGAAGGCACTGATGTGGAATGGAAGAGCTTGGGCTGACTTCCAAGCTAATATACTGCTGTGTGTGAAAATACTTCTGCATTAACAAGTAAACAATGGGATTTACAGACTCTCATTTGCTTCTAGTATTGATAATAAAAGCTTAGTAAGCCCTTATCTTGCACCTTCCCATCAGAATGGATTTACAGGATGGGGATGGGGGAGTGGAAAAGAGACCTCAAGGTGTCTGCCCAAGAACACCAGACTGCAACATCAGCTGTTTTGGATTATACCATCTCTGCAGACGGATCTGGCCCTTGTGTGCTGTTGAAGGGAGGAAAACATCATTATCCTGGGAAATTCTGAGTGAATACCAAGTCTTTAAGTGTGAAAAAGGATTTTTCTTGCTTCTTAGTTTATCTTGAGGCTGTTCCTGAGTTCTGCTCATTTGCCTTCATGCATTCCAAAGAATTTGTCTCTGGAGTTGAAAGCAACTGTTGTAATGCTAACTCAGAAATATTTGGGGAAGACATTAAAATAGAATTCTCGAGGGTTTATGACATGCTGTGCCATTATGTACCACTGTATGAAAGTTGAACAAAAAAATCAACCAAATGAGCTGCACTATTCATGTAAGGCTAGCTAACCTGTGAATAATGCGATCACCCCAGATACAGCATTGTGAAGGCTTTGTCAGCACCGTTAGAGTATTTTTATCTGTATCTGCATGTCTTAAAAGGAGGAAATTAAGGTGCTAAGGCTGTAGAGTCAAACTTTTAGCACTAAAGAACTTGGCTCTGTGTTCCACATTTTTTAAGTTGCTTGCCTGTGGTAAGGAATACCTTATGAAGAGAGCAGAGATTTGGTAACATTACACTGACTCTGTATCGGTTCTGTGGATAAGCCTGCATGGAGCCATCAAACACATGTAGTATATGAGCACCATGGAGGGAACTTGCATCTGCTCACGGCAGTGTCCACCTGCCCAGACACCCGTCTCCTTTCCAGTTATGTTGTGTGATCCCTGAAACCTTTCTGCTCTTCAGAATGAGAGAAAGAGGATGATTTCATGGCTTGTCTGGAGGGTGCCTTGGTAGCACAAACTTTCCATCTGCCTGGTGAATTCCTGTGTGATGCTGTGCAAATCCAGCTCCTTCCTAAGGAGCCACCAGCTGTCCTCAGCTTTCAGGACCACTAAGAAAACTACAGTGTGGGAGGGTGTGTGACAGTTTTATCTTTTTAAGTAAGAAAACTCTACTACTTTCCCTGCTCACTCTGCTTATGCTGGTTGGACGTTCAGGTTGCTGCTCAGCTCCTCAGTCACAGTAAGAGGTAGCAGGGTCATGTTGTCACTCACTAAGGGCAAAGGCTGAAAGGAGATGGCTTTACCATCTCAGCTACCCCCTTGTACTTTATAATGCCTGTGGATGATGAGGGAGTGGGACTCAGGACTGTGCCCCAGGGGGACAAAGAGAAAGCCCCAAGCCTTCCTCTGCATTCCCTGTAAGCTCATCTTTTTCTGACGTCCTCCCTGTAATATGTAACCACTCTATTTCAGGACATGGATCTGTTGAACCAAGTCCAGATGAAGTCATGAAGGGGCTCAGGGGACTGGTACACCTCTCCTATCAAGACAGGATAAGAGTTAGGGTTGCTCAGACTGGAGAAGAGAAGGCTCCAAGGGGACCTAAGAGTACCTTCCAGTATCTAAAAAGGGGGCTACAAGAGACATAGAGAGGAGAGGGGCTTTTGGTGCAGGCATGTGTCAATAGGATAAGGGGTAATCACTTTAAACTGAAGGTGGGTATTTAGATTAGATATTAAGTAGAAGCTCTTGACTCTGAGGGTGGTGAGTCACTATAACAGATTGCCCAGAGAAGCTGTGGATGCCCCATCCCTTGAAGTGTTCAAGGCCAGGTTGTATCAGGCCCTGACCAACCTGGTCTAGAGGAAGGTGTTCCTTCCCATGGCAGATGGGGTTGAAACCAGACGGTTTGTAAGGTCCCTTCCAACACAAAACATTCTATCATTCTATGATAGGATTGAGGATCCAGGGGCAGGAGAAAGGACAGACCATCTTTTCTCTAGAAAAGATGGTAAAAAATGCTATCTTGAATTAATACTAGATTTGTTTGGATTTCCCAGTAGATCCAAGTCTCTGTTCATGTAGAATTTGTGCAGTTCATTTCCTGTGATCTTCTGAAGCATATTTAGAGTCAGACAACTGTTGCATTAGGGGTTTCAGCAATAGCAAAGTTATGTGAGTGTCTGAAAACCTCTCCCTCTGGTGCTCTTTGATCTTCACCCTTTAGATAACACACGGCATGATACAATCGACTTACACTCAGTAGTGCTCATTTAACTAAGCGGAAAGAAGCAGGAGCAGGGATCATATTGATGTGTAGCTGCCTATGCTACTCAGCCTCTGGACAAAACTGCTGCTGCTTATTCACCTTTGGGATTGATTGCTACTGTGCTATGTTCTTTCATGTTGTGAGTCACTTACCAGACAGGACAGCCCTTCTCTGGCTACTAAACATTGCCTAGAGGTTGCTAATTGAGTGACTCACTGCAGTGTAGCACTTCTAATGTCAGCACTTTATTGGTCATTTATCCAGGTTTCACTTTGGATGGGGATATCGGTGCTGTGGGATGCATAAGCATTTGGTTAAGGTGAAAGCCTCCTGAAAGGCATGACTCACCAAGGTGGTCTGGTAACCAAATTATGAACATTTCTAACATGTGAAGGGATTCCTTCTCTTAATCCTGTGGGGTGTATTGTTTTCTATTCGGTTGTCTCCTACTTTGTCACACATGCTCGGGTATGTTATGCAATAACCTTACGTGTGTTGGTGCTGTGAAGATTTCCTATTTAGTCCAGCAGGTGACTCCAGCAGGTCCTGGGGCCTTTTGTGCCCATGTACATGGAGATATGCGAAGGTGGCTTTGAGATATGGGACAACGAACATCTTTTAAACGTAGCTAGCTTGTTTGATGTAGTCCAGCTGTTCTTTTCTGGGCACATACAACTTTTTTCTTCCATGGCTATGATCTTGTAGTGTGATCTTGTACTTCAGAGGTACTTTATGACAAGTACTGGAGATGTTTCAGCCCTTGAAGCAGCACAGTGTGCAGAGCTCAGGGAAGCTCAGAGACAGCTGGTGTATCTCTGTTGCAGAGCTCCGAGGTGAGCAACGAGACAACAGAGGCCTGGAGGCAGCAGAAGTCAGGGAATTTCCTTGCTTCTGCTAATATAATTCTACTAATGCATCTACATGCTGACACGGAGCCAGCATCTCACACCCCACATCTTAGAGATAGGCCCTTTGTGTCTCAGTGATCTCTCTTCAAGATTAGTAAATGCTGCTTATGCCTCTCTTCCTCATCCCTGTCTCAGGCAAGTGTGATTTATTAAAGATGCTCAAGTCCCAAATATAATGTGGAGAAAGGTCAAGAGCTGTATGGAAATGGGTTGTGAGGACACAGAAATAATATCTCCTTTGCAGTGTCTCTGCTGTCACTGCATCTCCTGGGGATTCCCTTTCCCATCCCCAGCTCACTAAATTTATGCCATCTGCCAGGGAATGTTCTTGGGAAGCATTTAGTGCCCAAGGCTGTGCTGTGCTCCCACAGCACGGTTGGCATCTTTAGTTGCATTACTTGGGTGAGAAATTGCTGAAGGCAAGAATCTGCACCAATTATGAGCAATAAATGCTCAGGAGTAAAGTCTGGGGAGGATGGCATATTGCTTAAATCTTGGAGTTGTGTTGGACATGCAATTCTTGAGATCCCCAAATCCTTGGGCAGCATTTCTGAGATGACTGACTGATCTTTGCCACCCCAGCTTTAGTATGACAGCAGACAGTAAAATAGAATTCTTCTGGGCTTTCTCTATGGTCTGGCATTTTGATTCCTAGACATGGTGAACTCCAAGGGGACTTCTGTGATCAGAGGCCAGGTCTGGGCAGAGAAACCACTCTGGGCTTTAAGATGGAGAGATGACGAGCTGCCGACTGAGGACCTTCTGTACACGACACCACACTAGGTTGGGGGTGAAGGCACAAAAGGCGTTTATTCAAATGGAGCAGAGGTTTTTTTATAGGGTCTCAAGGGAAGGTTCTGGATCTTGGATGTGGCTGGATAGGGAAAAGGGTGGAGTGTGTAACCGGGCAACAGAACAACCACCCATGGGCAACTCGCCAAATGCATGAAAATGAACCATTAGGGAAGCAGGGTTCAGGGCAAAGGTGGGAAACTGTGAGGGGGAAGAAGACAGCATAGAGGGGAACCGGGGACAAAACAACAAGGGGTCTGCCATGTTGGGGAACAACAGGAGGGGTGTACATGGGGAAATAACCATGGGGAAAACCATAAAAAAGGCGTGCGGGGGAGTGTTACAGCTTTCTACAAACAATCGTATACTGGCTAAGTGGTCCTTGAGATCAAGAAATGTCCAAGAGCTATCAGAGTCCAGTTTTTCTTTAAACATTTGGAGCTGCACAGTCTCTGTGTTGTCCTCTGTCTCTCTGTCTTCGTAAGTCCACTTTTGAAAATTCCTTTTCCGTATCTCGTAGCTATCTTGCTCTCCCACTGAGAGACCTCTTACACGTGCTAGAAGTGGGAAGGATGGAAAGCTCATCTGATGAGTGACAGCATTGTTTTTAGTGGATTCCAGTGAGGGACTTTTTGACCTGAACTGTAAGGGATGAACTCTGGACATGAGAAGTCAATACTGTCTTACTCTTCTTTCCAGGTAAGTTCTGTTTGTGATCCTTTGTTATGATGAGTTTGGCAAAACAACAATCTTCTTGTGTTACTGCTGGCTCATTCACTGCAGAAACTCCCACACTATGTTATGAGAGTTTCTGGCAAACTTGGTTTAAGCAGCCCAGAACCCTTGGTTTAAGCAGTCAAACCCAATAGGTCTGCAGATGAATTATTTGCCCCAAGGATGGAGAATACAGCTCTGTATGTATTCTCAGCAATTTGTAGATACTGCTTGTATCTTCTGTTTTTTTACTATTGGCCATTAGTAATGCCTGATTTATTTAAAGTCTCCCTGATGCATGACTAAAAGTCAGCAAAGTCAAGGGGTCCTCAACAAAGTTAAGATCCTCTAGAACAAGATCAGTAGCTGTCTGAAGAAACAAACAAATGAGCTGAAAATCGAAATATAATTTAACCACAGTGCAGATGCCTCTGTATCAGCCAGGAATTTTTCATTATCCTCTATTATGTTTCGTTATGAGCTTTATTCATATTTGAGTCACATGCAGAAGTTTCAGATCTTTCATGTCAGACTATAAAGAAATGTAGAAGCAATAACTTCTTCCAAATATTGTGTTCTAACCTTCAGATGGATTGCCTGCAATTATCCCACTGATGAGAAATAGTAATTCTCCCCAATGTATTTCCATGACACATCCTTTGAACTCATAGTGATCTGTAAGCATTTTAGCTCCTCATAGAAAGAGTCTTTCACTTGCTGCCTTGTAAACAAATTGAAGAATTAATGGTAAACTGACAGAAAAGGGATGATTTTTTTTTTCTTTTACAACCAATAAAGTGTAAACATTTTGGGTGCAGAGAGGGGTAAGACACCCAACAGAAATGTCTCCCCACCTCAGTATTTGACTCAGGGGTGTGTCCCTATTTTTAATTAACCATGATTGTTTTCAAGCCCAAATTTGCCAAGCCTTCTAAATTTCAGACTTGTGTGAGTGCCAGAATTTGGCTCTGTGTGTGTGTTTTTTCAAGCACAGTGGCACTGGCCAGAACTCTGCTTTATGTGGCTTCTGCCAGCATGGCTTGGATGGAGACAACTGAGCTCCAGCCCAGCTCCAGCTGCAGAAACCCTGAATTTTTCAGAACGCAGGAAATCCAAAGAGGGAATGAGACCTTCATGTAGAGGTCCACCAGCACACACAGGACTGAAGGGAGAAGTCTGTCTTCTAGCATAGTCCAGACACATCACAAGTCTCAAAATAATCCCATTTTCTGAAATTTCCAGCCTGATTTGGAGTCTGAGGCCTGCCTGATGTAGTGCTACTGACAGTCACAAGCAGCTGTGTGCTTGGATGTCCACTCACATTAAACACAACAACTAGGTTGGGCTTTAGCAGAAAGTCTCCAGTAGCACTGGGATAGACAACAATGGCAACACTTCACCAGACTTTCAGGACTGCTGTATTCACAACTGCTGGATATTCTTAGAGTAAGCCAACGGTTTCCTCTTGTATGATATTGCTTTCCGAGTCCTATTATGGGACTCTGAACCTACCTATGTCCTGTGTGCATCGTGTTGCAAGACTGATCTTTATTTGAGGGGAGGGGAAGACTTCAGCCAGCTATATTCTGTATCACAGGGCTTTCAAGGCATTTCCTTGATAAATAAGGTAATATTTTTTAAAGCCGTAGCCAGGGGCACTGCTTGGCATCTGTTCAGGTTAACATGCCAAGGACATGTAGGCTGTACACTGGAGTAATTCCTATCCTACAGAGGTAACGTACCTGCACTGTTCTGTGCACCTTTCAAGACGACCCAAGAGAGTTGTGTCCATCTCAAATGGTTTCCTGAAGGCTGACTGTGATTACCTGGATTTCTGATGTCAGGAAAGTGGAGAACAGCATTAAGCCTTTAAACAAGAATAAATTAAATTTATGATTATTCTGAAACCCCGTAAGGAGGAGGAGATGAGGGGAAGGAGCAGTGATTAAAGTAAATTTGCAGTATCACTTAATAAGTTATGACTGGGCTGGGGAAAAGCTGGCAGAAGAACATTGCTGAAACCTTTTAAACCAAAACAGTCCTAGCTTGATGGGAAAATCTTTGAGCCTTCCAGGAATAACTCATATGCTAATGAGGATGCTATATTTTGTTTTCTTCCAGTAATATCTATGGGTGAATTAAGAACAGGGCTCACTGTGTTATGAGTTGTATAGACTATATGTTAGGCTCACAAGACATTTCTGAAGAGTCCTGTAGAGTTCTCAAGAGAAAGGATGTAGAAGACAAGAAGGAAGAACAGTAGCCTTGGTAACTCAGAAAGTTAAAATCAACTGAAGTTAAGGAGATTTCCTGAGTTTCCATCATCTGCCTTGTCTATATATCCTGAATTTACAGATGTTCTTGTTAAAAATAATCCATTTTAAATGCTATGGATCCCTTTGCTTTCTGTAATTAGAAAGCTTTGAATGTTTCTCAGCTTCATGTTGTTGAAGATCCTCAGACAAAAGGATCCTCATCGTAGAATATTCATATGCTATTGAGAAAGAAACACTTATTTAGCTCCTTATGTAGTTCTCATCATCAATATCCTCTTCTCAGAGGGTGCTTCATCTTATCTAACAGCAAACTGGCATAGAGACAAGTAAGGCAATTTGCAGGAATGTACTTTGCCTGTGGGGTAAGTCAGATTCTCTCCATTGCCTGGTTCCTAAAGGGTACATATTTAGAGAAAAAAGGATCTTGGGGTGGGTTGTGATGGCTACCAAAAAAATCCCTTTTCCATTTGGTGGTAGAGAATCTGTTCCAGCATAGAATCATAGAATAGGTTGGGTTGGAAGGGACCTTTATAGATCATCTAGTCCAAGCCCACTGCAATGAGAAGGGATACCCCCAACTAGATCAGGTTCCTCAGAGACCAATCAAACATGACCTTGAATATTTTTAGGGATAGAAATATATTACTGGTATTTCTTGCCAAAGGAACCTGTAACACAAAGCTACCTGTGAATAAAAGAAATGGGAATATTCTTGCAAGGTGGCCCTTCTGTTTCTAGGAACATTACAGCAAATCTGTAAAAAAGATTTGAGTGGTACAGAATTTAAGCAGCTTTTTAAAAATCTACCTCAAGTTAAAGCTGAAAGATAATCCAATATTGTGTAGGCTTGAAAAAATTGGACAGATATGAATTTAGTAAAATGGTTTCTATGCCAGGCTCTATCTCTCTGGGAACTGAGAGGACACCTTCCTCCTGGCAGGGGTTTGTGTAGCACAGCCTGGGTGGGACCCTCTGCAGCAGAGTTACTTGCTGGGTTACTTCACTGGGGCTTTTTAGCCTGAAAAGTTTCAGCATCTGCATTTCCTACAAAAATGTGGGAGCACTTGGGGAGATACTGAGCATAGTACATTTGTGTGGCTCTCACCTATCTTGAAATATGAATTGTTCTATGACTAATGAACTCTCTTAAATTCCTGTAAATAAAAGATGGGAACAGATTTGCTAGTAGAAAGCATCTCAGCTCAGCAGCTTTTCTCAGCCCCAGAAAACTGCCATTTGCTTGCGTTACTTTCATGGATTTGTAAATATTGCAAAACATGAGGAGTTTAAATTTTCATGCTTTAATGTGAGGCTGTGGCTGCACTACAGCAGCAGATTAGGGTGGGAGCTTGAATACCAGCCTTGGTAATTGATAAAACAATACAGAAGGGGGAGGATGGGAGGCTTCCTAGGGCGTAATTTGAGTTCATCTGCTGCATGGATGGAAAAGTTCTTTCCAGATAGAAGGTAGAAACAGAAACCTTTTGACCAAAACATTGGAGTGAAATATTTTTTTTAAGCTGAGCAGTGAGAGATGATGTTGGAGACCTGAGCCCCTTTTCTGGTTCCATCCAAAAAAGGGGCTAATGAGTCATATTTGGTTTTCTTTTCCCTATTATGTAATATCTTACTGATAGGAAACGCTTGTTACAAACCTCAGACACAGCAGAGAAATAACCTTTGTGTGTTCTGGTTAAACCTCTCTCAGGAACGGAGTACCAAGTCCACAGATAGTGCAGGTGGTCATTTCCAGTATTAAATGAGTCTAAAGCTGCTCACTGCTAGTTGTGCTGAGCTGGCCAGACCTAAGCCCATCCACATGAATTCATTTAAGCAACTTAGAAAATAGCTCAGGCTTGTAAGAGAACCCCTACATATTTCATAGCTTGCTTTGAAGTAAGGGGGCTTGCTTGATGAGAACATTTGCTGTGGTCAGAGTATGTTAGCAGCTGTGAGCACCTGGCTCTTTCAGTGTGTGGTGTTTGATCACATGATTAGTCTTTTGTGAGCCAAGGAATAATTTCCACATTGACTGTCTCTTTTGTGCAGTTTTTTCTTTCCTAAATTGCTCACATAGTGTGTATAAACCACACAACCAAACTGCATATAAGCAGACTTGCTTTTTGGCTTGTGGAGATATGAAATATGTACCTTGTATTTTGCATTCATAGCAGTCTGCAGGAAAGAGTATATGCTTTTGAAAAATATCTGGAGGTATTTTTCAGTATCTTCATTTTAAGGTGCTTGGCTTGAGGGATTTTTACAGAATTTCTGCTCTGAAAAATTTATTTGAGTAAGCAATAGGTTATGAGTACATTCAGGCAACTGCAGTCAGCAGTTACTTCATCAATTCAGAGTCCAGAGGAAAGGGGAGCTGCAAGACCTGGTGTATGAAGGACTGACATATTGAAAGCAGTAATAGATAGACTCTGCTACATTAATTTCTTCGCCACCATTTGGAATCTGAAAGGTTCAAGACCACCCTACTCTTTTGAAGGTGGATTTATCACTTTTAAGCCAGTCATCAGGATCTGTCTTGCTCTATTTGACAAACATGGTCTTGTCAGATATAGGTATTCCCTGGTTTTAGGGGTCGCTTGCTGTCCTCTGCACTGACTAGGCAGGGCACTTGTACTTCCTGCAAGGACAAAAATCATGCTTTTTCACCATGTGTCCAGTAGTAGAGGGTGAAGAGCTCTAATACCATTTTATTTGCTTCTGTGGTTATAGGTGGGACTCTTAAACAGAAATGGTGTTAACTGAGAGCAAATCTGCATCAAGGTGGCAGTAGATGATGTAGAGACTCCCATCAATGCTTGTACCAATCTCCCAGCCTTTTAAAGAGTCATGCACAAGGGGATACAGCTTGGCTTTCTGCAGTTGTGCTTAGTGACATGTCAAAAACCTGTGAGATCAGTGCTGGCTCTCTTCATCCATCTATGACTATTTTGGCATGGCACTTGCCTAGGGAATTCTTCAGGATTTGGACTGTTATTAGCAATTCTAAACTCATGATTGCTCACAAATCCTTCTTAATAGATAAAGCGAGTTCTGTGTGTTTAATCTAAAGGCTGATTACATGGGGTTTAGGCAGCAGGGGTGAATTGCACCCAAAAATTATTTGGGTAGCAAAAAGTAGTGATCTCTGATTGGGTCCTAGTATTATTGCATTGGGAATACCTAGGGTTTGGCTTGCTGAGGGGTCTGTATAAAATGTACCAAAACCACAGCTCTTGGGGGCTAAGATTGCTCTGCTATGACCGTCACACCACACTGCACACCTAAGTATGCAAAACATCCCCTGAAAATGTACTGCCTGTCATGTCTTATTGCTTAATGATGTAGCCAGAGGCAGACCTGGCATTAAGGCCATTCTTTCCTCCCGGTGGGAAACGCATCTCTAATCCCATCAGAGCAGATGCATTTAGAAACTGCAAAGGGAGCTGTCACTTCGCTTGCTTAATGAGTCCATTCTTCAATCAAGGTAGTTTCTTCTCTGGGAGCTCAATGATAATGTTTGAATATGGGATATTTATAGTGTTAGTGCCAGGCTCTTAACAGCCTAATGGCTGAAGGCAGGCATCTCTGCTTTCGTAAGCTGGGTCAATGGGCAGAGGGAGAGGTGGGTGGAATGCAGGACTTCGGCTGAGCTTTGCAATTTAGACTGCCTCAAAAAAGCAGTCTGGAAAAGCTGACACCTTATTAATTCCCCTTCCTTCTGGACAGGGCACTACTTAACAAATCATGCCAGGCAAGGAGAAGGGAAGGAAAATAAAGAGTGTAAAAATTAGTGCAAACTTAGTGCTTGCTCTGGAAGCAAGGACTGCAGCACAGCATTGCGCTGACAGTGCTGGGTCTCACCTGCCTCTGTCAGCAGCTCTGCCAGCTCCATTTGCTTTGCTTAACTTGGCTTTGCTTGTCTTGTTTTGCCTGGACTATTCCTTTCAAGTAACAGGACTTGGCTGTGGCAGAATTACAAGACTGGTGGCACGTAGTGTTTGGGAGAAGGTCTCTTTCCTTTAAAAATATCTTTTTTTTCCTCCCACTTGCCTTATTACCTAAACTCCTCAGTTTTTCAGGAATTGCTTAGGACTAGACAATGCTTACACTGCATATTAAGCCCAAACTAGAGCTGTTGTGTCAATTTTTCATGTGTTTTCTGTCAAGACTCTCAGGACCTGAAACTCCATGATAGATCCTCTAATTCAGACCCTGTTAATTATGGATTCCTCTCAAGTCAATAAGTAGAAGCAAGAATTTTCTTATACCTGTAAGCCACGAAAATGCATTTGACCTGGTCATAGGGTTTCCATAACCTCCTCCTGAAATTGCTCAGGCTGCTTGAATAGAGATGTTAAAGATCATTTCCCACCAGCTCTCTGCAACTCTTGTCACTCAGCCATTCTTGCACACTTACTTCTTATTTTGCAAGCTGTCAAATGCTAAAAAAAGCTTGCTGTACAGCTTTCAGATAAAATATTAATGACTGGTTGAAAATTATCAGTGAAAACATCCAACCATGGCTATGCAAAGAGGAGAGTTAGAGGTCTCCAAAGAATCACAGAATAGTTCAGGTTGGAAGGGACCATCTAGTCGAACCCTGTTGCAATGAACAGGGACATTTTCAGCTAGATCAGGCTGCTCAGAGCCCTGTCCAACCTGGCCTTGAATGTTTCCATCTTAGGTTTTACTGTTCAGTGAATAAGGATGCCCAGTGATGTCCCAGGCACCTAGACACTGATTCCTGCTATTTGTTTTGGAGAAAGGCTCAGGGCTCAGAAGTTTGTTCCTCCTTCCCCCAGCTATGCCAGTTGATCAGCAGAATGGGATTTGAAACTACCCTGCATAAGAGGTAGTTTCAAAGATTCTGTCGTTATCTTGCTTTTAATTATTACACTGTCAGAATGAAAATAATTCTGTGTGTCTTTGGAGGAAGGTCAATGTAACAGTTTTCCCTGGGAACTCCGACATACTTGTAAGTGTGTGAGAGAGATGTTAGTGCATGTCTTATCTTTGTGCACTTATTGCTTCTGTCATGAAAGTGCTTGAGTATTATTTTTTAAAAATACATTTTCCTAGACCTTGTTTTCTTAAAAAATAATCGTGTTCAACAAAATATCATCCTATCAAAATTGTCTTCAGTCAACAGCCTCGCACTTTAGTTCCTGTCCTCTTCCTGATCTGAGGTTTTGCTGTTCCTCGTACTGCAAATACATGACTCACAGGAAAAAAAAAAAATCACAAGCCCAAATCAAACCAATCTTTTTTTATAAATGAAACAAGGCTGAGTGGAAGCTTGGCATCACCACTGATATTGCAAACAAATCTTGTTTATAATAATCAAATAAGATGTTGTTTCTGCACCAATAAAGGAGGGACTCAGGAGGACAAGGCACAGCAAACACCACCTGCGTCTGCTCCTACCTGAGATGGGCTATTTTGGAGTCCTAATCTATGTCTTGAATATTGCAACTGCAAGTATGAATTTCATTCCTTGAAGTGTTTATATAAAAGGTGTTCTGTGAGTGATGTTCTTACTGTGGAGGTTTGAGTAGGCTTTGGATTGGGGTTGTTCAGATCAGGCTCATATGCTGTTGATTTCAGGGCTGCTGTCCTTCCATGGGGGGATTGAAACCAAGGAAGGGTTCGACAAGGGTGAGAATTCATTCCTCATTGCTGAAACTCTCTATGGGAGAAGATTGTGATGATGCCACTTCTGCCTGCTAGGGTTGTCTTTCTGTTTGACTTACTCTGATCTATGCACTGGGATGGTGACACTGGAGTGCTTGTGAGCACAAAACTTGTCACTTAAAAGTTTTGCCCAGAGAAGTTGGACAAAATGCATCCCATCTCTGGAAGTGTTCAAGGCAAGGCTGGATGGGGCTCTGGGCAACCTGGTCTAGTGAAAGATGTCCCTGTCCATGGCAGGGGCTTGAAACTAGCTGATCTTTAAAGTCCTTTCCAACCCAAACTATTCTGGGATTCTATGGTTCTGCATACTGATTTACTGCTCTATGGCACAAGAATGAAAGCAAACTCTGCTGAGCCTTCACTCTCAGAGAGATCTTTCATTTGGTACACACTATCATGTTAGGAAAAATGCGAATTATTCCTCACTGGTTGTCAGAGATGAGGTATTTCTGAAATTTTTGTAGATCCAATAAAATTTTTACTTCCCCTTCCACTTGTCTGCCTTTCAGGCTTAAATCACCTGCTCTGTTTAGTCATTCATTCCTCTGACTGGCCTTGTCATCCTTCCATGGACTTAGTCTTGTCCTATGCCTTTTTTAGACAGGATTATCACAGAATCATTAAGGTTAGAAAAGACCTCTGAGATCCTTGAGTCCAACTAGCCCTGCCAAGCCCACCACTAAACCATGTCTCTAAGCACCACATCTACATGGTTTTTGAACACTTCCAAGTTGTGGGTGGCATTTGGGTTGTTTTAAATGGGAGCCCAGGAACTCTGAACTGGTTTCATGAGTGCTCTCACTGAAGTTCTTGCTTGGCTGAACAAACCTGAAATCCCTTGAGATCATGCCCTTGCTTAGGGCCCTCATGGTCTGTTGTCACTAGTTCTCCCCACCACCTCTGAGTTTTGGGCTTTCTAGTGCCAGATGCATCAAGCTGAATGTCAGCTGGGATGGCCAATGTAGTTGCTAATGCTTTATAAGCCAGTGAGGACCAAGGCAGGCAGATCACTCAGTGGGAGCTCCCTTTCAGTCCCTGAAAAGTTAATGGTTATGTCGTATAAAAGACCACTCATTTCAAGGCCTGGCACATGAGTTGCCCTTTGCTAATTGGAGCCAAGGGAGGAGAAACCACTGCATCCGAAGTTTAAGTCCAAGTCTTTATGCATTTATTTACTATTGTTTCACTGACTGTTAAACTATTTGCTAGTACTCATCCCAAATTCATGAGGTACTATAAATACTCACAGAGAAAAACTTCATTATTTTTTCATAAAGGACAAGAAATACAGTTGGGAAGTTCAGATTAGTAGTCATGCTTCTAAACAACTGAGGGCTTGCTGGGTTCCCATTAAAAGCTTGTCAGATGGTGCCTATGCTCTGAGCCCTGGGTGGCCTATTCCAACTGTAAGATGGAAAAGTTAAACATTTCTAATTAGACATATTCCCATATGTGAGAGAGACAACCTCTCTCTGAGAGTGTACTTTATAAATTCTCTAAAGAGAGTGGAAAATGCTGGCTACCTATTACCACCTGCCAAGCTGCATGTTTGATTCTTAGCCCCAGGTCTTCTTTTAGGTGCCTTCATGCTGCTAAATGAAATGGGTTTGGTGTGAGTAGGAACAGAATTCTGCCCGTTTGTTAATCACAGAAAATGGCTCCTCAAAGTCCTTATCTCTCAAGATTAGCAAAGAGCTGTCCAGGACATCCTTCTCCCACAAGATATATCAATTCTGCTCTTGTCATTCATGGCATATCAAGTCATAGAATCATAGAATGGTTGGGTGTGAAGGGACCTTAAAGACCACCTGTTTCCAATCCCCTGCCATGGACAGGGACACCTTCCCCTGGACCAGATTGCTCAGAGCTCCATCCAGTCTGGCCTTGAACACTTTCAGGGATGGGACACCCACAGTTTCTCTGGGCAGCCTGTGCCAATGACTATCCTTACAGGAAGAATTTATTTCCAATATCTAATCTAAAGTTACTCTTTTCCAATTTGAAGTTATTTCTGCTTGTTCTGTCAATACATGCCCTTGTAAAAAGTACCCCCATCTTTCTTGTAGGCTCCCTTAGGTGCAGGAAGGCCACAATTGGGGTACCCCAAAGTCTACTCTTTTCAAGTGTGAAATGTTTGACACCTTGCTTAAATTCCTTCTTTGAAGGGACCCCAGTACCTCCTCCTCATCCATCCCCATTTCTTCTTCAGCTGCTTTGCTGAGTGTTAGAAATGTTAAACCTATGACATCCTGAATTTTCATCCATTTTAATTTAAATTTACTACTCCTTGCTCTCCCCCCCGAGAGGTGGTGAACAGTTTATTTCCACTGTCTTGTTGGCTGCCCTTATATACACAAATATGATCCTGTGTACTCCTATGTTTCTGTTTTCTAGACTGAACTTTCTCTGTAATTCTTCAGAGGTCATATTTTCTACCTCTCTGCATCCCGTGGTCTCCTCCAGCCTTTCTTTACCCAGCCAATATCCCAGCTGCACTGCACCTGGGAAAATCTCAGCTTGGCCTCAACACTGGTGAATGGAATGGAAGAAATACTTTGCATCCTACAGCCAGTGGTCCTATTTGTGCACCCCAGTATAGTGTTTGCTGCTGATACACAACTGAGTGAAATTTCTTTTACAGTTGGAAGTGTTGTCTTCTAGCCTAAGAAATAATTCTGATGGACTAAAGCTCTCAAACAGTGCTTATGAATCCTTGAAATGTTTGCATTTTGTCATTCTCTCAGTCAGATCTTGGGCTGATGGAAAAAGGGTATTTTTGTTCCATGCCTGTGGTGACTTTGTGCAAGGCACGTTGTGGTGATGGGGGGCACTGCTGCTACCCCTAAGAAATTTTACCTCAGACATAATTTGACTCAAATTTGCAAATTATTATTTCTGTACTCATTATACCCCCTTAAGTGATATTTTAAACTTTGCTCTGACTCATCAAGTAGGTTTTCTCCCCTCCTACCCATTTGTAATATTTTCTAGATATTCACTCAGGTTAATGCTCATTAATTTAGGTTCCAAAATTAATAATCCCCTGATAAAATACTCTTGTTTAAATAACTCCTTAGGCATAAGGCAGATGTCATGTGTGAGTCATAATGTATTCCCACCACTTTGAGGGGAATATCGTTCACAATGTCACATCCAGAAACATCAAATTATCTGCTGAATATTTAGACATGAGTGTATATTTGGTAACTAGCAAGAACAGATGTAAATGTATGTTCCAAAATGTTACTATTGTAGTGATACTTATTCGATGTTTTTATTTGTTGACTGCAAGATAGTAGTTTAAGAGTATCGGACTTTTTTCGAAAGTCAAATGGATGAGACACTCTTAATGGAATGCTTGTAAGCATTTTCAAAATTAATTTTCTTGCAGGCTGGAAGAGCATTGATATATCCCTCAGAATCCCTTTACAGCTTAGTCTATACTAAGCTTGGCTTCAGTATTAGGCAATCTAGGAGAGTAGAGGTAAATGTGCTGCTCTGTCCCTGTCCTGTTGCCAGATTCCAGGATAGACTTCAGTCTCTTGGATTTTCTAGGCTGACTTTATTCCAAAATCTTGTATTTACTTTTCTGTGACAGGTTTAATGTCAAGCTTGTGCTGATGAGGCACTTACACCTATCTGATTGCCTCCAGGGATGCACAAACTCTGCACGGTACCTGATGTGGTTGCTCCTGCTATGAGTAGAATGAAGGATTTGATATAGAAGGTATTAAGGCCAAATTTGTATAAAATTATTTTTAAAAACCCACCACCAAAAGAAACACAAACCCACTGAACTTGGTGTTTTGGTTTAGCCCTAGCTGGCAACTAAGTACCACACAGATGCTGCTCACTCTTCCCTGCCCTTGTCAGATGGGAAGGAAAATGAGGAGAAAAAGTGAAAAAAACCCTCCCAAACTCATGGATTGAGATAAAAACAGTTCAATAATTGAAAAAAATACTAGTAATAATAATAAAAATAATAATAATTGTAATGAAAATAAGAAACTAAGTCTGAGAAAGACAAGTGATGCACAGTGCAAGTGTTCACCACCTGCTGACTGATGCCTAGTCTGTCCCCAGCCAGTGACCAGCACCTCATGGCCAGCTCCCCCAGTTTATACACTGGGCATGATGTTCTATGGTTTGGAATATCTCTTTGGTTAGCTCAGGTCAGCTGTCCTGGCTGTGTCCCCTCCTGGCTCCTTGTGTGTCTCCTCACTGGCAGAGCCTGGGAAACTGGAAAGTCCTTGACTCAGAGTAAGCACAGCTCAGCAACAACTAGAACATTGGTGTGTTATCAACATTATTCTCATACTAAATCCAAAATACAACAGTGTACCAGATACTAGGAAGAAAGTTAACTCTATCCCAGCCAAAACCAGGACACTTGGTTTTACTAGCTAGTGTAGTGAAGCAAAAGTCTGCAAACTAGAATGTAATCTTGTCTATGGCACCAGTAAAGGTATGCTAATAAATACCTCTGTGCTCTTAGCTTTCCTGCAAAGAGCCTGCTAGGCTTCCTCTCTTAGAAGAGGGAACAAAGGATTGCTGAGGTGTGCCCAAACCCTCAAAGAATGTGGCTTTAGCTGCCTGTTTGCTCAGCCCACATCCCACTGAGAGGGAGAGACACTGCTGTTGGATCCTGGCCAGCGGATCCCACCATCAAGCTTCTGACATGTCAGCTTCTGCTTGTGGAAAACTCCATCTGCAGGTTTACAGACTGTGATGTCTAAAGACAGATTGGCACTGAAAGCCAAGCGGTGCCCCTGCCAAAGTGCTGACAGTTGGAGAGTGTTTGCAGCATCCCTGACGTGTGCCAACATTTTGAAATTGAAACCAGTTTTACCTAAAGCACCAATCCAGAGTTTGAAATGTTCACATCTCTTTCCCTGGGGGTGCCAACCAGCCGAGTTGGCACAGGGACTGAAAGGGTCACGTAACTTTGCTTGTCACCCTCTCAATTAATTTATAAAGGAATCACAGCAGCACTGGAGGTTCTTGGATGTGGGTCATTAAAGAACACAATGGATCTGTTGAATGGGTTGGTGTGGTGGGAAACACAGACATCCAAAACATGGTGCTGATGTCCTGTGGGTTACACGGGTTACACCAACAGAGCAGACCCCAAGGTAAAGACTCAGATGGGGACCCTTCAGCTACATGAACACAAGGGAGGAAAATCAGGGAAGTCCTACAAGCCCAATGGGCACTGTGACTCAGAAGGAATGTGATCAGTGAGATGTGGTCTAGGAGAGGAGTGTGGTGCTGATGATGGACATAGAAAGTGAACTATTTGTATGGGAAGACAGAAAGAATGGGTTCTCCCAAAAACAGAGAAAACCAAGGGAGAGGGGAAAGAGACCTCAATTGTGTTAAGTGTGTAAGTGGCTTCAAAGAGCGGGGGAATAATCTGTTCAAGTACATGGTGGGTAGAATCAGTAATAATGAATTTAAATTAAAATAAGGGAGGTTTAAATTAGCATAAGAATTTTGGCTCTAAGTATAGCAAAAAAACCCCCCCAAAAACTGGAATAGAATGTGGAGCCTCTGTTATTCAACCTGTCCCTAAATCTTCAAACAAAATCAGTCAAGGATGGCTCAGGCAGGGTTGGATTTTTAAAATTATTTTTTTTACTCAGCCTTATTTTTTGCTGGGGCTTGGTAGGGGAACAACAAGGTATTTATATCTGTATTCCCTTTGCTCTTGAAGAGTGAGATTCAGCTTTGCTACCTTGCTCTTCCCAAATTATCTCTATTTAGGTGGGGTCGCGCTCTGAAATGACAGCCTTCAGCTGAGCAAACGATTTATTTATTTAGGATGAAACTGTAAATTTTGGAGTTTTCCTTTGATTTTTGGCATGTCTAAATCTTCCTTTAGAAGGAGTAGAAAAAAATTACTTTAGGTTGACTGGAGACTTGAAACTTGTTCTTGTTTCTGTGACAGTCTTCCTGTGCTACCTTGGGTAACTCTCTAATACACCCTAGTACACCCAGGTGAGAACAGTAATCTTTATCCTTTGGAGAAAAGGGCAGATTGTGCTTTCTTAGTGGCAAGGACTATTTATTCTCTGTATTGCCCCTTGTATGTGGAGATACAGTCACACTTGAAACCTTCCTGCAACTGCAACAGGCAGTAATCTTCCTTTGTCAAAATCTGGGATCACCAATGTCACACAAATACAAAAAGCTCCCAGACAACCCTTCGTAGATGAAATCCTGTAATAATGTGTTTAAAGAGCTTAGGAAAAAAAATTAAAAAAGAGAGCTCACTTGAACTAATGCAGAAGAACACGCTCATGCAAGTCCAAGGCTCTGTGTCTCCAAGGCAAGTGTGTGCTGGTGAGACCTTGTCAGGCGTTTTGGTATCACACTGTACAGCTTGCTGGTCTGGCAGGGCACAGATTTGGAGTCATTAGCGGCTGTTTGACTTCATTTTGGGAAGCACAGTCCCCCGAGTGGGACATGACACCACTGCAGGGAGTTAGATGCTGCAGTAGGTTGCCCTTCTGCAAAAGAGGGGCTTTATAATGCTTGAAATTCTTACAGGGGAGAAAGTAGTTCTTCAGGCTCAGAAAATGAAACAATATTTGTCTTCATTGCTGTCCTAAAATGTTTGACTTCTTTTCCCTTGAAAAATTGTTTCAATCTACCTGGTTACTGCAGCCCATCCTGAGTCATGTTTCCTCATCAGCATTGCTCTTGGGCACTCCAGAAATGTCACTGGTCATGCCTGTGTTGTGAAATGGCACTGTTTACTCTGCAGGCAGGATAGCCACAGTGTGGTACGAAGATGTACAGGCCCCTGATGAGTCTCTCCTGGCCAGGCAGTCTGACAATCTCGTGGGAATGTACTGATTTTGGAATGGCAGATCCTGATCTTGCTCAATTTCTATCTCCTGATGTGGCCCTTAGGGTTTTATATCTTCTCATGTCAGTATTTTTTGTTTGCTTGAGTTACTGTTATCATCACAGCAACTTGATTTCTGTGTCCCTCTCCTGTCCTTTCCTTGCATGCTTTTTAGCACACAGTCTGTTTGAGTCCACCAACAATTTTCCAGGGAAGAAGAACCAGTTTTGCACAGCTGGATGTGAGCACAGGCAGGCAACTGAATCCTGGGCTGGAGTTGCACAGCACTTACCTGGTGGAGTATATATATCCACCAGTACAGTCAAGTCTTGCTGTTCTGTGTTGAAGATGTTCATGGTAATTTTTACCAGTGAAGTGTTGCATTGCACTTGAATTTCTGGCATTCCCTTCTTTTCCATAGAATTATAGAATAAATGAAGTTGGAAAGCTCCTCTAAGACCATTGATTCCATCCATCAACCTAACACCAAACACTACATCTGTATGATTTTTGAGCACTTCCAGGGACAGTGATTCCACCCCTTCCTTGGGGAGTCTGTTCCAATTCTTGACCACCCTTTCAATGAAGAAATTTTCCCCTGATATCCAATCTATACCTCCCCTGACACAGCTTGATGCTGTTTCCTCTTGTCCTGTTGCTTGTTACTTGTGAGAAGAAACTGATCCCCATCTTGCTGGAACCTCCTTTCAGAGAGTGGTAGAGAGGACTAAGGTCCCCCCTGAGCCTCCTTTTCTCCAGGCAAAGCAACCCCAGCTCCCTCAGCTGCTCCTCATAAAACTTGTGCACCCTTCCCCAGCTGCATTCCCCTTTTCTGGACACATCAATAGATTCCTTTGTTGGGAACTGGAAGCTCTATAGGATGATAATTATTTTATTTTTCAGCAAAGTACCAAAAACATTCCCAGGGACACACTATGCCAGAGGTTTTCAGATACTGAAGTAGAAAGTACCTTTTAAAACACACACTATTAGGCTTGATTTAAAATTCAAAATTCTCCATGTCTCAGAAAGTGGCAATGGGAACAGCTTTTTAGCCTGGAGAAGTGTTGGTCCGATCCTGACTTTGTAGTGTCAGTCTGTGCGTGGTGTTAGCATCTGTTTTCCCTGGCACTGAAGCTTGAACAGTAAGGAAGCTGAGATGGGGAGAATGTGAAAAGCAGGGTGGGATGAGCCCCTACAGAAAAGCACTGAAGTATTTCTATTCTTAGTTTGTCTGTCATTGTGCAAATCCAGTAATTCCTGTGACATTTCTATAAGCCTATGAACAACTTTTTCCTTTTAGAATTCAAAACCCTGTGACTCTTTTGTTCCAATCTCTTCCCTGTCACCAAGCAAACCCCAGGACTTTTCTCTGGGCACATTAGAAGGTGGCACTTCTGTCTTCACCTGTTTAAAGCAGGAAACTAAAAAGAACACTCTCCTGCTGCAAGGGGAAAAAGAACCCCACACCTGGTAGTGACAATAACAGAGAAGCAAGATTTTGCATGGAGGGCAGGCACATTCAAGGTGAGACCTCTGTGGGGAATGATTATATTTCAGTGGGACTGTGCAGAGACAATGATGCTTTCTCAGACAGGATTCAAAGAGAAGCAGAAGAGCAAGGGATTGAAGCTATCCTGGATTTGCCTGTGAAACCAGCTTCAAGAAGAGAGCAGCTGAGGCAGTGATATAATAACCACGAAAGAAGTTGCAAAACCTTGGATTTAAAGCTGTTCTGCTCGACTGCTATTGCTATCAGGCACCCTTTTCAGGCACTGAAAGCTTTGCCAGGAATAAAGGAAAAAGAGGCAAGGGACCCATATAAATAGTACAGCAGTTTGTCTTCCTCTTAGTGCATGGAAAACTTTTGGATGCCATGACAGTGGCAGCAGCGAGAAGCATGAATTTGACAACTTAGTGCCTTCTCCCTCCAATCCCTGTTTACTGTGTGGTGAGCAAGGGTCTAAGAGCACTTGTGGTTTCTTGCAGTATCCAAAACCCCAGGTTTCACTCAACATCTGCTTTTGGTCTGGCAGTCCTCACTGTGGAGATTTTTCCATTTCACATCCTGCTCTGCACGTGAAAGACGTGTCTGCCTGTCTGAAGGGAGTAGATCCCATCTTGTAACACTTGCAAAAATGCTTATCAAGCTGTGGGACAAAGCACAAGGAGCTGAAGTGAGAAGCGACAATCTGCTCTGTGCAGCAGGGAGGCACTTGGCAAAGATGCCATCTATAACTGAAAGAGTTGCCAAGTTCTTTTGTTATAACTTGTTCTGCTGACTTTTGCAGAAATGTAACCTGGGAGATTGTAGGATGGCTCCCCTGTAACAGATTTCTGTAGAACGTGTGGTGTAAAAGAGCAAGATACGATGGGGCAAATTCCCAGCTTCTCAAAGGTTGCTTTATGTTTGTTGCCAAAGTAAAGAAGGTCTGAAGTGAACATAATTTCAGAAGATAAAGTTTCGGTAATTAGCAAATCATTTTAAATTCTTGATGGGGAAGAAGGAGTTTGAGGCAGGTCTATATAGTTATTCTTTTAAACAGGGACTTTATAAAAATCCCATACTGGTATAAAACCTAATCCAACTATTAATAAAAATAATCAATATATGAATAAATAAATATATGTAAAGCCATATCTATAATGCAGAACATCTGCCCAGTACCTGGAAGTGTTCAAGGGAGGGGTAATCCCACAACAGGGAGGTTTTGCAGGCAGACTCAAGTATGAGAAGTTCTCACACTATCATTGTGGACCACAAAAAAAGTTTCTTTGACAAAGAAATAAAGGAGGAAGTTCCATGTTTGGCACAGCGAATGAAATTCAAATATACTTTTTATTTTAAACGTGTATTTCTACTCAATTCAGAGTCTATCTCTCCAGTTAGTCATTCTGTCCACCGTCATATTCCAGAATTATGGAGTATTTGGGGTTCTAGTCTTGCTCCAAAAGGTTTTTTAGCTGCTCCTGGGTAGGCAATTGCCTCTTTTGCAGGTTGGTTGAATTCTGTTTGATAATTAGTCCCATGTCAGTTATATAAATGAAATAATCATCTGTCCAACTCGAAGTCCCTTGCAATGGCAAAGGATCTAATTAGAAAACATTCATTTTGTAGTGCTCTGTTCAATCTGCATCCTCGCTTAGTGCACACTGCTGTGTACACATTGCTGGGCTTTGCTGATCTGCTGTCTGGCTGCAAATCTCTGTAGGGCCCATGGGGCAGCAAAAGTCAGGTCACTTCTTTCTCTGTTTTCGACTCCAAGTTTAAGCAAGTCACTGATCTCTCCCCTGTGGTGCCCAGTGGCAGAACCAGAGGGAATGGCCTGAAGTTGTGTTAGAGGAGGTTTAGGTTGGATATTAGAAAAAAGGTTCTTCACCCAGAGGGTGGTTGGATGCTGGAACAGGCTCCCCAGGGCAGTGGTCATGGCACCAAGCCTGACAGAGTTTGGACAACGCTCTCAGGCACATGGTGTGCCTCTTGGGAATGGTCCTGTGCAGGGCCAGGAGGTGGATTCATTGATCTTTGTGGGTGCTCCCCAACTCAGTATATTCTGTGATTAGCTGCAGCCCTTAACTTTCATAACAGTGAGTCCTTAGGAGCCTGTGGCAGAGATGTGTGAGATCTGCTCATTGTAAATAAGGGAAGAACTTGGATATTAAGAGGAGTAAAACACAACTGCATTTAGAAAAAGAAAGAAGAATCACTGAAGTACTTAGTTCTCTGTGGCACAGAGTGCTACCACTAAAAAAGGTCTCAAGTAGATTGTATATCATCAGAAGCAAAGGAATAACAGCAAATGAGTTTTGGAGCATAACTTGTTAAAGGAAAATAAGAGGAGAAATCAGATCCTTGATGAAGAAATCCTTGGAAGTGGTTCTGAGTCAAACATGGAATACCTTTTATGCTTTTAAGCAGCTTTCCCTGTCAAACCTCGGAACCATCTGGGGCTCTCTCCAAAGCCACCACTGTTCAGAACATCAGATCCTGTGAATAAAAACCACTTTTAAGCATTTAACATTTCTCCTGGTGCTCATCTTAGCCAGAAAAACATGGGTTGTACTAAGAAGGTGCTTAAGAAGGTGCTTAAGCATAAGTTATCTGCACATCTGTCTTCAAAAGGCAATTCAGTGAGAAACAAATCCTATTCAAGTCCTTTGAAATTGCAAGTTCTCATCTGGCTGGAAGTTGGGGTTATTTGCTGATTTGCCTTCCTTGGGAGAATGACTGAAATGAAAGATCCCTTTCACTCCCTTTTCTGAGGGATCCTAATGTGAGAGTGAAAAATAAATGCCACGATGACTGTCAGGAACGATTGATACTTCTGTTTTCTCATTTCCATTCCCAGAGTTCTGTTCAATAAACAGTGCGTGGAATTAATTCTTCCCAGCAGTTTCTTTTTTTTTTTTTTTTTAATGAACAATAATTTTACATACTAGAGCATTAGCTGTCACTGCATCATTCTGAGCACACAGGGTGTAAAATTCCCATGGTGTTTGTCACAGGCTGTGCACTTGGAGTTGTCATAATCTGTTCTTAATGGTGCACAATTGTATGAAATAATCTCTTACTAAACTTGACCTGTGTTATTTTTCCCCTTCACAGCTCTCCTACTTTACACAGGGCAGACATTCTGATAAAGCTGTATACTTTGACATGCTTATCTACTTTACATGGCAGATTTATCAAATGTAGGAGTGTTAAAGGACTTATTTTTCAGTTAGCAGGTCCCCGAGGGAAGTGGTCACAGCACTGAGCCTGAGAGAGTTCAAGAAGTGTGTAGATGATGCTCTCAGGCACATGGTGTGCCTTTTGGGGGTGATCCTGTGAAGGTCCATGCATTGGTCTTGATGATCCTTGTGGGTCCCTTTTATCTCCGCATATTCTGTGATTCTGCCCCTTCCAACACAAACCATTCTATCATTTTATGATTTTGTGATTATCATAACTTGTGATTATCATAAGAAGAGGGAAGTAGCAAGCACCACAAGTAAAGACACAGTCTGTAGCCTTAATATTATTAATAAACAGTAATAAAAGTGTAGCAAAGTGCACAAGTGTTCACGTGGGTCTATGACAGCTTACATTTCTGTCTGATAAGAGAAACCAATTGCTGAAGTTAAGTTAGACAGTTCATGCCAACCAATATATGGCAAGAGGAAACCTTTTCTGGTGAGGAGAGATTCTCTCTGTCTGAGAGTGATCAGTGTTTAACCTGCATCTTTGTCAAAAATATGTGCAGTGTAACCATTGCTTCTCTTGTCAGTTTAAACTGATCTACATCAAAATTCCAAGGAAAACAAGACAGCAGCAGCATTTTAATTCTCTCCCTCAAATATGGGGAAAATAAATAAATAAAATAAAATGAAACAGAGCAGCTTTTAGCAGGAAAGATAATGCCTGGTAATGGAATGAAAATTTACGTTCTTAAAGATGAGACAGACTACTTCAATTCTCTATCTTCACATGCATCTTCAGTACTGAATCATAGAAGGCCAAAAGCCCAAATGTAAGAAGTGTAGAGAGAGCAATATAATTTTTAAGCAAAGGAAGCAGAATGATTAACAAAATAAGTTATAGTTTGGGGTTTTTTGTTTCTGTTTGTTTGTTTGTTTGTTTGAACAACAACTCCACTTTGTGATCTATTCTTAATTTGATTTTGAAGCATACAGATAATAGTAGTTTTGTATGCCAGTGCAGGTAACTATTCTTTGATAAACTGGTTTATAAAGTTTTATCTCTCTTGCAACATGCTGAATAGCTGCACTATTCTGGACTCAAACGCTGCGCCTCACTGGATGCTGAAATGAATCAACCACACAAACCACACAGGGACCTTCCAGTCCTGAGAATGGAGCACCCCACATTTGCATTGCTCCAGATCTACACTGAAGATCTGGCTCTGAAGTTACACAAGAACAAAGCAAGAGAATCATCAGAGAACCAACCCAAGAATCCTCCCAACTAGTCCTTTCCTCATTCTTTCCAGTTGAAGGATTAGTGCCAGCCTCTAAAAATCTGTGCTAATTAGCCTTTAAATACTGCACAGGAAAGTAAACACTTTATCAGTCCAGCCCCTGTTCTGAAACTTTAACAAAAGACTTGAAAAAAAATGGCATTCCCACCCATGCAAAAAAACCCAAAACAATTCGAAGTCGGAAAAAATATTAAAAAAACCAAAGATGAGGAATCAACATCAAAGGTTACTGCACCAGAAGTGCCAGCTATAACAACAGAGATATCAAAGCTCAGTTTAGAAATACGTGATCTGAAAGAGAGCCCAGATAAACAAGGACTCATCAAAATTCCCCCAAAAGAGACAGAAATGAACAAAGAGAAAAGAAAAGGAGAAGGTGGAATCCAAATGGATATAATGGATCACACAGCATGAGACCTCATACAGGTAGAAGGGGTGAAAATGGCACTGATGAAAAGGAATTACATATGTCACCACACACACTGGAAATGAGAAAAACAAGCAGCAAAACAAAATTTAGGGTATTTGGAATGGAGAAAATGCCTGTGGGACTATGAAAATTTAGGAAGGACTCTTTTGGGGAAGTTCCAGAAGACATGAAGCCTGATTACATATCAGATAATAGTTCTGGTAAGAAAACAGAAAACACTGGACAGTTTAGATTGTTCAAACATCATTTCACATCTCCTTCCAAGATGCCTAAGAGTAGGTTGGGAAAAGAAGTTTTTTGGTCAGAGCATCTTTCTTATACAGAAAGAGAGGAAACTCCTGCTCCTCCTTCAGGGACTGTTGGATCTAAAATTCTGTCTGTCTGCAAAGGAGATAGAGCCTCTACAAATATTGTATTTAGAATTTCTGGCTTGGGTTTGTCCTACTTTGATATTCATTCTTCCAAAACTGAACAGCAATCTGCATTACCAAAAGGGAATGCAATGCTAGATATCAAAAGAACATTTCGGAATCTGAATCAAATATGTCAGCTCTTGCTGATATGAATCTGCATCAGATTTTGAAATTTTAAATGAAGATCGTTCTTTGGAGCAAAAAAAATCTGAAGCCAGGAGGGAAAACACCAGCTCCTGAAATATGTGTAGGTGACACAGAATGTACAATTAAAATAAATTAAACTTAAAACCTAAAATTTAGAATTTCTTGCTGTAAGGGAAAACTGTCAGAAAGTGACATTGGTTCTAAAATGGAATCTGAAACTTCCCAGGGGAAAAAAAAATCAAACTCTGCTGATGAAGACATCTTTCAAAAACCCAAAGGAGATGCTTCAGTTGAACTGAAGAACTCTGAAACAGGAATCATAGGATCAGTTTTGTGGCTGGTTGAAAAAAATTGGAATATTAAAATTTCCATATTCCAGGAGCAAAAGTTTAGAATCTCCCCAAGAAAAAAGACATGGCCAGAGCCTGAGATCTGCTCTCCAAAACTGGAAACAGAGCTAGCCCTGCTAAAAATGTCACTGGAAATTGCTGACATTTCTGTGCAAGCTCCAACATCAGAACTTAAATTTGATATGTCAGATCCTGGAGGAGAGGGAGGTGTTGAGAACCCTGAAGAGAAGGAATCAGAGTAAAAGGAGAACATGACATAAAAACCATAGAAGATGAGATCAAGCCACACCAGAGATGCTTTTATATGCCAAAATACAGAATACTTGCATTAGGCTGGACATCCTTAAAGGAAGGGGAAAAATAAAAAAGAAAAAAAAAGGTGATGCTGAGGTGGAGAGAAGTCTGGAAAAGCCTCAGGTAGACTTTTCTGCTGCCAAAATACAAATTGAACCAAATATTCCTGAAAATACCTTCCCTATGCAGACTTCAGAATCACGATTGGAAAAGAAGGTATTTCAGAATTAGTGATTGTATGAAGTGTCCTGGTGCCAGCCTGCCAAGGATGGGAGAAACTATTTCATTACATGCAAAGAGAACAGGATTGGAGTGAATATTCCAAAACCAGATATAGTCATATGTACAGATATAATTAAGCATAGTGCTGAAGGACAAGACTACATATGTCAGAATTCACTGTGTCTTCAGCAGAGCTGCTGAAACCAGAAATAAGTGCTTCAAAAACTGACAAAAAAAGCAGTTTACCAGAAAAGTTTCCTATGTGTTCTCTGGCTCTTCATGAGCACAAAGTCAAATCACTGGATATAAAGATCCGCAAAGCAGAAATCTTTACCAAGTTAGACAATTCAGAAGTAGAATTTCAATGAAAATTGGCTGAAATTAATGCAGATAGAAAGCAAAACATATAGATGTTTGTCTTCCAAAGGAAGAGTTGAACATTTAAAGTCAAGAGGAAGCAATTAGAGCAGGGAAGTTTGTGAGTGAAATTAAAATTATAAGAGAAGATGGGCAAGGAAGTTTATAAAAAAGGCCTAGATGTGAATGGTCTACAAGAAAGGGATCAGAAGGTGCTGCTTACACTGCAGCAAAGCTGGAAGATATAATGTTAGACATTTCAGGAGTGAAAATGGATGTGAAAAGTGCTAGAGAAGATCTTGAAATAGTATTTTTAGTGGAAAGTGTTGAAAAGGACATGTCTGCAGGAGTGGAAGTGCGTGTAGCAGAGAGCACAAGAAAGCTCATCACCTACAAAGACAACAACAGGCACTGAAATAGTTTAGGTTGATGGAACCCCAGCTTCTCAAAGTAACATTACATCTTCAGCAAGAAATGAACTGATCTTGCTGGAGGAAGAAATGCATAGTCATTCAAATATTCCTGGAGATATGACCAAGTAAGGATTGTCTTTTATTGGTATCTAATGAAATAAAATACTATCTGTGTTCTTAATTTTCTAGGAACAAAAAATGAAGCGAAACCTAAACCTGACACTTATGAGCACTTTGGTGTTACAGCATGTATAAACTCTCAAATGTATGATTGTGTTATGCTATGCACTAATAGCTATACTGATTTGTTTATATCTGCTCAAAAGGAAACAAGCCACCACTACTATCTGTCCACTTAGTGACAGCACAGTTTCTGGATGTTGTGGGAATGGTTACTAACAGATCTGACACTTTTCACCCATTATGATCCTGAGTTTTACAGATGTGCATCAGCAGAAATACCACTTTTAGTCTCCTGTTTTGTCTTCCCCCAGGGAAAGCAGGCAGAGCCAAACACTTAGAAATTGGCTTGTTAAAGAAATGTATTTGGTTATCAGGCTGTCTCTAACCTCAAGCATTCCTCATTCCTACACCTTTGAGATAGGACCAAGTATTTCCATGAGAAGTGGTGGATGCCTGTGGTCCTCATATTCTCTCTGAAGAAGATGCTCACCTAAGTGTTAGGTGAGCATCAGTCATTTGAATCATGCAACATTTCTCTGAAGTTTTTCCCTCTTTGTCTAATAGATGCAAAATAACCACATCATATAGCAAAGACATTTGCCAGAAGTGAGGAAGGGAATCAGCACCAAACAAGGAAAACAGAGGCCGGGGAAATGTAAGGTTTGTAACGAGGGACATCCCATTCTAGCACTAGTTCTCAGCTGCTTGCAAAGCAACCTCTATGTGAACTTGCCCAGAAACTCTGTCCCACCAGGCAACTTATTGAGTGCTTGCGAATTTGAGTTTGCTTCTTTTCCTGCAGAATTTACCCCCTTTTTTTGTTTGTTTGTGTTTTTTTGTTTTGGTTTGGTTTTTTTTGTTTGGTTTGGTTTCATTTCGTTTCATTTTGGTTTTTCTGGTTGTTTGCTGATTATGGTGAAAATGTAGCTTGGAGTGCCCATACCAGGAAAATGCTTCTGTTGGTCAAACACCTCTCAAAAAGATTTTTGAACTGATCCACTATTCACATGTACTTATTGTGGAGCACTAGGAAAAATCTGTCCAGTGGTTGTCCTGCATATGACCATTAATACACAGTCAGTTGTTTTCTCTTGGTACAGGATAATAAACCTGTGAAACACAGCTAATCAAAAGCAGCTGGGTGGTGTTTTGCAAGACATTTTAATTAGTGAATGGAAATCTCAAAATAGTAAGCAGAATCTAGAGAGGAAACAAGGGAGGAGAACATTAAAACCAACTCTATCTCAGTATGCAACTCTATCCATGTATGTGAATACTCATGAAAAGTTAGTGTTATCTGTAGTATGTACCTTAAAAATCTTATAAAGATGAATATATCACCCCTGCACAGGCTCAGGGGTGGAGGCTGCTGGGGCTGAGCTGGGGTTTGGTTGTAGAAGCAGCCTTACTTGGGGTGGGCTCTTGGGGTGGGCTCTATGCTAAAATATGCACTGAGTTTCTGGAAAGGAAGAAATGAAAAAATAATTTGGTTTTGAGGTCAGGTTGGTGGGTGAAGTGAGTCACTTCCTCAGTTGGTAGTAAGTGACAATCCCCAAGGGATATAATGAATATTTGCTTAGCTAGAGTTGACGTTACTGTGTCTTTAAATGCAGGATTGTTTTTCTCTTTGGGTGAATTTTATCTGGGAGGATAATTCTTGTTTTAAAACCTCTGAGTGCTACAAGTTGCAATCATTCTAGTTTTGTTGGAGAATGTCTACAGGCTCCTAAAACTCCTACTGGGGATGACTGGCAGTCTTGGAAAAGAAAGAGAGAGAGATAGGGATATAAGGGACAAAACCAGCATTGCTGAAGTAGTCCCTTCACTATTGAGGTTCAATGTCTTCTTAAAATGGAAGATGATCTGATCAGGCAAGAGAAAAAGGATTCATCAGCTGGGGTGAAAATGGGTTGGTGACATGCCTGCATCAGTGAAAACACACTAAATAAAGCAAATATTCTGAACCTCAGCTGCTGAACATTGTAAACTTGCTCCTCTAAAGGCTGCCAAAAGCCTCCTGAAATCAAGAAGCAATGGGGCTGACAGGAGCCCGTGTCCCTTTCTGGAAACACCACAAATTACATCACTACCCTGAACGTTGTGGTGTCCTGTGTGAGGGGCTGGGTGCAGGAGGGAGAAACAGGTGTTGCTTTGCCTGGCAGATTGACATTGTGGCTTAAATGCCATGAGTAAGGACCTATCTAGGTTTTGTTCTAATGTCCCCTCCCTGTTTCCCACAGCGTAACTGATAAAAGTTTTTCCCTGTGAAAATAATGGGAAGATCTGCTTTGGTCCTTTCTCCATCTTCCATCTGGGGGAAGAAAACCCCATCTTCCACTAATGCCAGTGGAAATTGTTAGGGGTCACAGTAGCCACTGTGACTCTTTCAAATATGAGCATTGCTATTGCTTTTGCAGCAATAAATATTAATGCTTGTAATGCCACAGGTTGTGTGGTTTGTGAATTTTAATGTGCCCAGCAGAGCTCCCTAAAGGTGAATTATTCCACAGAATCCATAACAATCTAAAGCCTTTGCTTTCTGGTAATTTAGAAAACCAATCTTGCTCTGCTGCTATAGCTGTTGGTTTTCAAGGCTTTCATTACCTACAGAGAAATCATGTTTGACACAATGCTGTAGTTATTGAGAACACTAGTTATATTACACAGTGCACCTAATATATCAAACTCCACATATCCCTGGATGCAGACAAGATAATTTTTTAATCTTTTTTCAAGTCATAGGAGACAGCTATATCATTGACAGAGACCACCAGTATTACAGAAGACAGGACAAAAAATAATAGAATAGAACTTGCTTATATATCAAACAATTTGGTTTGGTGGTTTTTTTTAGGTTTTTTTTTCTGTAGATGGGTTATTTGATGACTTCGGCACTGTTGTATCATCTGTTGAACCAGCTGGTACCTGCTGCTGGTAGCAACAGGATGCTGGAAAAAATAATCCTCTAGTTTTGACCCAATTTTCTCTCATTCCTAAAAGCACTCTCTACTCCAAAATAAATGTGCTCTGTTTTGGCCATTATTCTCATATATGAACCCTCTGTAGCAGTAGCTCTGTTCTTTAGGGGAGAAGCCCAGTTCAAGTTGGATTAAAATATATGAAAAGACAAACATGACAAGAGTTATTGATGGCAATTTAGTTCATGCTGACATTTGTGTATTTCTAATTTCTCTGACTATCCTTCTCTACCTCTTATGAGATGGGGGAAGACTATGTAACTTAGCAAGGTGTCATCATCAACAAGGAAATTGCTTTCATCAAAGCAATAGATTTTACCAAATAAGTCTGTTGCCTGCGCCCCAAACTGTAATTCACATGTAAATTAGTTGGGATGAGTGTAGGCTTTGGTGGTAATGGTCCACGATCTCAATCAGGTTTATGGGAGAGTAGGACCATTGTTTTTCCCTTGAGAGACTGAGTTTCTCCTCAAGAAACGCATTGTGTGCCTAATAAATTACAGATTTATTAAGAATTCCCCTAAGAATACTCAGAACGAGATGCAAATTAATTCATTATTCATTAGTAAAGCTGTTCAGATTCGGAAAGTTTGTGGTTGGGATTAATGTGCAAAGTTATCGAAGTAGCACTCCTGGTTGAGCAATCTGCCAAACTGCTGCTGTAAGGAGATCGTCACCTGTGTGCACACAGTTCTCTGCAGGTATCTGGAGGTAATTGTGTCCCAGCTGCTCAGAGTTCTTTGCTGATATCTTATGTTTTAAATGGCCTGTAAGGTAGTTTCCTGCAAAGAACAGTCTCCTTTCTGCTTTACCAGTCGTGTTCACACAAAGCATATTAACTGACTGGTTAATATTTGAGAGCTCAGGGCTTTGTTTTGTGCAGAGTTCATAAGTGAGAGAGGCAGCTCCTCCATGCTGAGCCCTTTGTGCTGCATAAGGCACCTCCCATGGTGCTGGAAGCATCTGTTGTCTGGTTTTAATGATATTCTTCATAACACCCTGTAAGCAGCCTTATGGCTGGGGCTCTTCTCCCTGGTGCCCACTTTCACTATGGCCTATCCTTGCTAAAGTGGTATCATCTGGTTGTCAAAATCAGACTGGCTTAAGTGTGATGAGATACACTCTGTTAGTTTGCAGTCCCTTTGCAGGAGCTTAAATGGTTGCCATTGTGATCATATATATGTATGTATATATGTATATTGCCCACTATACGTTAAGGGTCTTCTCTCTTTCCTTTTTTGAGTGAAAAGTTCCTGTTGTTTCACCATCTCTATTAGTAGTTTTCTTGGTTTGCTGCTGCTAGAGGTTTGCCATTTCTATAGCAAAGTCCCACTTTCCCCAACTAGCAAAAAGCTTATCTTTTTTTTTTTTTTTCCTTTTTCAAAGTAAAAGGAGAAAAGTGTTTCAGATTTCAGGAAACCTTGGAAATTCCCCCCCTGCCCCTTGTTATTTGCCAGTGGAGATAGATTATTTTAGCCTGATACTTGCTCATTTGGATTTCCAGTCCCTGTGTTTCTAGGAATTTGTCATTATTCTTGTGCAGTTGTTCTGGTCTTTTCTGGTCTCCTGAATTCCCCTCAGGGTTTAATAAAACTTAGTATTTTCTCAATTTCTGGATGCCCTTAACAATCACTTTTACAGTGTAGGGATATAATAATAATTTTCAATTCTATTTTGATCCTTTTATATCCTTCCAACAGTAAATGGATATGATCTTGTAAGAATGTTTATATGGAGCTGTTAAGTTTATTGAAACCTATTTTGATTCAAAAGTAGGATATCCTTTGCTGGATATGCTTCTCCCAGGCTATGTGAGTGCCTGCTGTCTCTCAGGCCTAAATTTTGAAAGCATTTATGCATGTGTTTAATTTTACAAATTAATTTCACTGGGACTGTCCCTGCATAAGCTTTTGAGGAATCAAAGCCTCAACCAGCTTTCTGATGCTCCGTCCTTCCTTTCATGCAAATCCTCTCTACTACGAGGTCATCAAGTAATGTCTTTAAGGAGAGGCTGGGTTTAAAGTGTGCTACAGGACAGACATCTGAAGAGACTCTGTCTTTTGCTCCCTGAGGAGCAGAGGTGCAATTGTTGGCTCTCCAGGTGACCACCTAGGAATGTGGGGCTTCATGTTGTGCCACAGTGCAGACTCACTGGTCAATAATTTACAAGAGTAGGAGAAATATGTGAGGAGTCTGATGCAGGAAACTCCTGCTCAGTGCATGATACTTGACAGATCATGGAATCATAGAACGATAGGATGGTTTGGGTTGGAAGGAGCCTTAGACACCATCTCATTCCAACCGCCCTGCCATGGGCAGGGACACTTTCCACTAGAGCAGGTTGCTCAAAGCCCCATCAAGCCTGGTTTTGAACATTTCCAGGGATGAAATATCCACAACTTCTCTGGGCAGCCTGTGTGGTGTGCAGAGGTGTTTCCATTCCCTGAGGAATTGTAAGGTTGATCCTTGTCATGAAAACAGGAATTTGGACCTGGAGGAGCTGAAGACTTCCTGGAGTAGAAGTAACCAATATGAGTAAAGCTAGGGCTGTCTGTCAAGACCTGGGAGGACCTGGTTGGTCTCTACACCTAGTTGAAATGAGGTTGTGGCAAGGTAGGGTTTTGCCTCCTCTCCCAGGCAAGTAGTGATAGGGCAAGGGGAAATGGCCTCAGGTTGCATCAGGAGAGGTTCATGTTGGATATTAGGAGAAAGTTCTTCACTGAAGAGTGGTTAAGCATTGGAACAGGCTCCATATGGAAGTGGTGGAGACACCAATTGTTCAAAAATTGAGTAGACGACATGGTTTATTTGATGTGGTAGTTTTTGTTCAAAAGTTGGACTTGATGACCTTGGAGATCTTTTCCAACCTTAATGATTCATTGATTCTGTCATCTTGCAGCAAGGAGGATTCCTAAGATAGAGAGGTATCAGTTGCAAAGGATGAACCAGGAGAGCTGAAAGGGTTGTGATGAGCAAGGGTTTACAAAACCTGAAGTCTAGTGCTGGCATAGGATGACCCATAGAATCTGTGCAAGGATTCATCTCCCTCCACTGTAACCTGAATTCAAGAGGAGAGAATGAGAGCAGACTCTGAGTAGATGGCCTCCAATCTTTTCAGCCCAAATACAAACTGTGATTCAATGTTGTTTTTTGAGAGAGCTGAAAGGTAATTATTTGCCTATTTTATACACGGAAGGAGATCCCAGTCATTTTTTGGTTTACTATGGGAGTGACCATGAAGTTCCTTGTTCACTTGGAGGAAGTTGGTTAGATCCTCTGTCCTTGAGAGATGCGAGCATTGAGAGCATTGAGTGATTGAGTGAAGAATCTGGTTTTTGTCATCTTACGACCTTGAGATACCTTAATGTAGATCTGCTTTTTTTTTCCTTCTTTTTTTTTTTTCCCCTCCTTTCCATCCCCTGGCCCGTTTTTTTTTTTTTTTTTTTTTTTTTTGGCTCTTACAAGGGGAGTGCATGATAAGGTAGCGGAGTAAGAAAATGTTAATCCAAACACAGACCTCCAAAATGGTTTTGGAACAAGTTAGGTGCCGTCTATACAGTAAACCCAGTGTTTGGGTTTCTTCTTCTCATTCCTTTGCAAGCTGTGGCTGTGTACACACGCACAGCTATTGCAGCCTCAGAACTCAAGATGAATGTATTATTTTCTGAATTAAATCAATCATGAAAATATGGCATCTTCTGGGGCTGCTTTCAGTCATCTCTCAGCATTAAAACCTTGAATTTAGCAAGTGTTTTCAAGTGTGCAAGTAATTCTCTTTCTTCTTCGGATGCTGTTTAAAGTGGGTGCTTAACTTCTGCAGCATGGGAGTAGTCTTGTCTCATTAATTTTTAGCCCATTTCTACATCACACACACAGTAAAGGGGGGCCACAGAAAAGTGACAAATAGCTTACTTTCTTCTAATCCATCCCTGGAGTTTCTGGAGCTGTTGGTTTCTGTACACGTGATAGATATTGAGCTCTTGCTTTCTATGTAAGAAGTAAGATTATTATTGTGAGGAAATGACAGTTAGCTGATGAAGAGGTAACTTTATCAAGATTGTTTTCATCATGCTGCTATGATGAAGAATAATCTGTAATTAGAAAGCTGTGTTGAAGTTTTTAGTCTGGAATCACTCCACATCTACTCTGACAGGCAGGCTTATTAATGTCTTAATTTCAGTTTTGTGATTGCCCCTTACTAAATCCACACCTTGCTGTGAAGTGCTAAGTATGACCATTTATTATGTTCTCCTTGTCACTTAGGAGATGACCAAAGATAGGAGTGTGAATTCAGTAAACTTTAGAACCCTGAAAACATTAAAATCCTTTATCTCCATTTAGATACCTTTCAGAATCCCTTTGGAACTTACATAACGGGACATTTTAAACTTTTTTTTAATTTTAGAAATGTCTGAAACTTGATGAATACTGTAAAAAATTTTGTTAAAATTTATTGGCCATTACACATTTCATGTCATCACCAACAGTGAAAGATTTAAATCTATTTTAACATCTAAACTGTCACCATCAAGTATCCCACCTAGAGACTTCAAATTTCCTTAGGTAATTATTTGAGACAGCAAGATTAGGAAAGCAATGTTTTTTATTGGCTCACTTGCAAATTTGTTCCTAAGATGTTGGGTTTTTTTAAACTATGGCTCCTAGAAACTTCTTTTTAAAATAGATACTGGAACAGAGGTCTGGTAATGCCACACTGGAGTAGGAAGCAAAGTCTCTCTAAGTCCCGATTGCTCTCTCAGCCTTTTGATAGGGACTGCTGGCAATCCTGCTGGGCAGCAGATCCCTCTTGCCTCCCTGTGGGGGACATGCTGCTCCCTTTCCACTCTCCAACAGTAGATGGGGATGCTCCATTGACACAAAAGATCCTCTCTACTGCTTCAGAGTGTGACAAAGAATTAATTGTACAGTCATTTAGGCTTCAGACAGAAATGTAAGCTCCCATCCCAAAGACTGATGCTTATCAAGTATCATCCCAACTTTTCTGAGCTCTGCTGTATGTGTACTTTGAGGCAGAAATACGACAATTTAGAAACTGCAGCCTGGAGAAATTTTGCCTTTTTATTTGTTTGTTTGTTTTTGACTCCCATTGTTCTGATTGAAGGAATTGTGTGGTGGACAGTGGCTTTGGCAGTCAAGAAGCTGCACTTTTCCCAGGGAGTGTCACCACACATATTTCAACACTACCCTTTTCATTTGTAGCAGTGACTGCTGCCTTCTTGCTGGATATCCTGTAGGATGGAGGAACTGGCATCACAGGCAAAGTCCTTTTCCTACACTGGACATAATGAACTCATATTGTGGGTGATGGGCAGAGCCAGGATATTGATTACAGAGAGAGGCAGAGTGTAAATGGTCAAAAACGGTTGGAAATGAGGATGTGCATGTGACTAAGGAGGGTATTGACCTGTATAACTGGTGTTCACAGACTAAGCTGAAGGGTTTCTTGAGGATGTTTCTAATGATGTTGGTGCTCATGCTGACAGGAACATCCATGGCTCTGAGGAACAGATTGGGCTTGCAGTTGCCAACCTGTTTGTCAAGCAGAGCTGGGGTTTGATAGACTAGAGATTGTCTTTTGTGTTGGGGTTTGCCCCAGCCCGCACCCTGTCCTGTGTTTCTCACTATCTTTCCACACATCCTGAAGCCTGAGCCTCTCCACCAGCACAGCAGTGCATTTGGTCTTTGCTGATACAGAAAGTCATTTATCTTCTTGTGTCTTGCTGTGCAAAGCAATAAGGGTTTCAAGCAGACAGGGCTTCTGGTTTCTGGAAAATAGCTAACAAACTCCACTTTACAAGATTACCATTTCCTCTTACTATTTTTGGAAGTGTTTATTTTAGAGCCCTGAAATTAATCTCAGTAATGCCAAGCGGCACTTTAAAGAAGGAGGGGTGATGGGGCCTGGGGAGGAGGGAAGTAAAGGAGGGCTTGTGTCACTGAGTTTTCTTCATGTAATTGAGATTGTTCTTTAAGCACAAAAAAAGTCATTTGGTTCTGAAATAACTGTCACTGCAGTACACTCTTTTCTTTTCTGATTTCTGCCATTTTTGGCAAATACTGCAGGCAGTACAAAGGCCCTTGCAGAGTTATTAATCATGTTTGGCAGGCAGGCTGCACTAATCTGCTGTCTGGAAGCAGAGAAAGTACTAACTTGTGTGTTTTGAGATGTAGTGATTAAAGCTCTTGATACCTTTCTTGCTGCAATGAGGGCTGCAGGAAAAAACTGGATGACCATAGAAAAAGCAGAGCTCCTCAGCCCTTCCCTCCATCCCCCAGCCCTAATCTGTATTGAGCAGAGCTGGGTCAAAATGGACATTGTTTTGTGGCATACAGTTGGTAGCAAAGCACCAGGGAAGCAGTAGCTGTGATGATGTAATGCAGTTTTCATAGCAGATGGATGGGAAGGGCACCTTCTCTAAGGGACCTAGTGGTTTAGGAATGAAGAGGGGTTCAGAACTTTCCTTGTCTGGGTCCCATCGGGAATTTTGAAACAAGGTTGCCAGTTGAAGGCAGATAATTTGAAGGTAAAGGGATGAAAGGGACCAAAGATTTTTTCTTTCTCTCTAGCCCAGTGGCCACATCCTTCATGCCTGGATCTGGAATGTGTCAGGAATGGAACTTGCAGCCAGCAGAAAGTGACTGCATGTGTGTGCTTTACTCCATCAATCAGATCTTTGCAGATGCCAGGGTAACAGTTCACCTGCATATAAAGTCATTACTTTGGCTATGAATATCCTCAAGCTTCAGCTGTACCAGAAGTTCAAGCTCTGACAAATATCAACTATAATGTTTCTGACAAATGGCTCCTGCCTATACAGAAGAAAAAGTTGACTGACAGCTCTGAAGAGACCTGCAGTGTCTCAAATCTGGGTGCAGATTTTTGGTCTAATTGTGTGACCCATTGCACAAGGAATAGAAGCCAGATCTGTGAATACAAAAGGTCAGATTGTTGTGGACAGACCTGTCAGGATTTTTCACTGCATTGATTGATTCTCATTGCACTTTCACAGCACCTGAAGGCTGTGTTGGTTGCAGGGAGCAGAATAGGGGTTCAGGTTACTCTTAGACATGTATAATATGATCCATTCTTCAGTTCTTTTCACTCATTCCTTTTTCATTCATATACAGTGCTGTGGTTCTGTTAGGCACTTCCTGAGCAGGTGGGTTTTAAATGAAGGCTTTCTATTGTCAAATAATTGAAATAGAAACTAATGGTGTGTATCTTGTTTAGTGGAAAAAGTCATCTAGATAAAGGTCCTTCTGACTGAGAGTATTTGGCTTCTTACCAATGGTAAAGAGTTTCTTAAAGAGTGTTAGCAATTTGTTCAAGATCTGCCTAATCCATTTCGAAGAGAGTTAATGCACTTCTTTTTTTTAAAAAAAAAAACCAAACATCTGAAGTTAGTATGAAATTGATGAGTCAGTGTGAGTGTCTTAGTTTACCTCAAAAAATTGAAGCTGAGAGTTTTGGGAAAACGAGAAAGATATGAGCATCATTTTTCACAGAAGAAATGTTCTTCTTTAACCTGGATGAGAATTTATGGATGCTAAAACTCATCTTCCTGTGGATAAGGAAGGCCAACACCAGCGATGCTCCAAGATCACGTTTTCTTCATGTGACATGAAGTGACAGGGGCACCTACTACTTCAGAGAAGGGTTGGTTCTGTTCTGCTGGACACAGATTTTGGGAAAGCAAAGTCCCATAGCAGTTTAGAAAGGATTTCAGGGTTCGGTGATGGAACTTTTCATGGCTGAATCTCAAGCGGAGACCAAGAGTTTATTGGTTTAAGATGGGTGTAGGGACTTGCCAAAATTAGTCTATTTGAGCATGGCAGCTGCTTGAGTTGCCCCTACTTGAGCAAGGACAGTGGATAACGGGGTCCTCTGTGATCCTGTGGTCCTGTAACTGCAGAGGACTTGAACTACACAGTGCATTATATCACCTGCTTCTATCATAAATATGGGAAAATCACTGAAAACTCTGAAGCAGGGCTAAACAAACAATTCCATCTATTTTCTTTTCTTCAATGTGAGCTGGTCTCTCATTCAGTTACCTTTTGAGACTTTTTAATGCAGTAAGAAACGGCACAGACAGCAGATTGGTTTTCATGGATCTTGTATATAATGGCTTTAAACTGTATTAATCTACTCTCCTGAAAACATAATAGAACAGTAATGACTCAGTGATCTGCAGTGGAAATCAAAAGAGATTAAATTCCCTTTTTTTTGCTGTACAGGATGACATTGCTTATTGCATCACACTAAACAAAAATAGATCTGAGGTACCTCTTGAATCTGGTGTTGCACACAGTTCAATTAGTGTGTAAGAGAGATATAGAAAGGTCCTGTCTTATTCTTAGTAGATGGAAAACCTCTGTAGGGACCAATGTTTTTTACTAACAAAGATTTTTCAAGTAAGAAATGTTTTCATGAAAGCCGGAATCATTTATGAAATCACACTGATTTCATTTTCCTGCTCAAGATTTCTAAGAATTTTGGTATCTATTTAGTTTATATTTCAGATATTTTTCTGGGCTTGATTTATTATTTCTTTTAGTTTTCTGTAGTTTCTATCTTATGCTTTTGTTCTCCAAGTACTTTTTTTATTTGTTTGTTTGCTTGTTTCTATCCCATTAAACCTGATGGAAAGGCTCTGTTTTGAGCCAAAACTGTATTTTCAATTTCTGTGTCTTCTCCGTCTTTCTTAAGAAGTGATCTATGCTCCGTAGATCAGGGTGGGAAGACATTTCCTAATCATGGGAATTTTTTGGCAGAGTTGAATCTGTTTTTTCACTGTGCCTGCCTGTTATCATGAGGTGTCACTGGGAATTTGTATACCAGCCATTGGATTTAAATTTTCAATTGCTGAGCATTGGCCTTGGATTTATTGTTATTATTGACCAGACTGGATGTCACCCCTGAGGAAATATTCTAGTGCGCCACTGATAAGATGTCAAACATACCAGCAAAGCACATCATCGTTTAAAGCACCAAGGGGGGCTGTACAGTTGCTTGTGGATGCTATCCCATTCTCCATTCCCAAGCAGCCCTGCAACATTTAAATGCACAAGCAGGTCCACAGTGACGCTGGAAGGTTGGAGGAACAGACGCTGCTGACTCTCAGGGTTTCATTTATTGGATGGGTTAATGTTAGTGGTGCTTTTCCTAAGTTCCTGCAGCGCCGTCTGGGTTGAGCTGACTCCAGACAGTTTTGACAGCTTGCTCTGAATTTTAAGATGAAACTGTAGGGTCATCTCTAAATGTTGAAGTCGGCGTTTCTACATATTGTGGTGAAGAAAGTGTCTTGCTCCCCAGATGTGAAGCAGAGGTACTGAAGACAAGACTCCAGTGGGTGGGGGGACTGGGCTGCAGGGAAGCGACAACAGTGGCTGTCTTACCTGCAGGATGTACAGCCACGTATCAGGAAGTCATATCTGGAAATAGAGCAGGATCTCCACGCCATTCTGTTCTGCTTTTCTGTGCCCAGAAAATAAAATACAGATGAGAGAAGTAGTGTTGGTTCTTCTGAGCCCAAAAGTGACAAAAGCCATTAAGACCATTATAGTACACTGAAAAGCCTCAATTAAGAATTTATAGGTGTGTTTGCCCTGCAGTGGTTCACTGGAGAGAAGAGTGTCTAGTGTAGAAGATACTTGGAAAAGAATCAACTCTTCCTGGAAGATGTAAAGGGTTGTGACATGCTGGGTTGTACTGCTGCAGCCCTCTGACAAACACAACACCCCCTTCCCTCCCATTTCCACTGTGGGACAGTTGGGATCATTTTATTTAAGCTCTAGTTAAAGCAAATCAAATGTCACTTCACAAAGGAAGGGTAGGATCTGGGGGTGTTTTTTCAGTTAGTGCTGGATTTTGATTTGTATCTTAATGTTCCTCTCCACCTTTCAAACTAGTTCTTGAAATAATAGAAATATTTACAATTGCTCTTGGTTATTTGAAGTCTACAGCTATCTTTGGTCCTATGCCTTTATCTATAAACATTGGCTTTCACATGCAAATAAGAACATTGCCTGAGCAAATAATAACTAATGTTCCTAATTCCATTGTTTTCACAAATATCACTTGACATGTGAAAAATTTAGAATCGTATAATGTACACTGAGCCTTGTCTCCCCAGGCACTGGATTGGAAGAAATCAAATTCTGCGAGGCATCATCACGTAGAAAGAGACTTTTAGTTTCTAGTGTGACTCACTCTGATACCCTCCATGACAGTCTTTCTTATCTGCTAAATTAGGGTGATGTTCGCTAAGTCATGGTGTCTCAAACACTCTGCAGCTGGCTTCCCAGAGAAACTAATTTTAGTGCAGGCACATGTGAACACATGGGTCACCATGTCTTTCTTACTGTCTTCCAGAAGGCAACCAAAATCTGTCTTGGATGGAGGTAGACTCCCTTCAACTTTGTTCTTACTGAAGGATTTTCCAGAAGATTTCTGCTTTTTTTTCTCTTTATACATTGAATATATCTCATTGTAATACAATCACAGAAAAGGGCTGGAAAGTACATTTTCAAGGTGTTGTATCTAAGTGTCAGTTTATTTTACATGTAAATTCCAGTATTTCAAAAAGTGCAATTAAATATTCTGACTATCATTTAAAATATTTACAATTCTCTTAGTCGGATAAGACACAATATTTTTAGTTGAAGATATTCCCTAGACATCTGCTTTTTTCTAGCCCATATGGTGGAATGTGTGCCACATCTCATGCGTACGTTCTGCCGTATAATTGCTGCCAAAAAGGATTCTAAGTTACTATCCAAGGCAAAGCTATTCAGTAATCTGGTTAAAACCCCTTCCAGAACTATGTTTTTCATAATCTCTGAGCAACCACACATCAGTATCATATTGTGCCCCTTGTTTGGAAATAATGCTGGATAGCAATGGGATCATTAGAGGTGTATTAGCTTAGTCCATGACCCTCTTGAACAAGGGCAAAGAGTTTATTCACAATTCTCCAGCTGACCCATGCCTGTTCCATTTAGGACTCTTCATTTATGGATTTTTTTTCTCTGCTCTTCCTGTTAATATAATCCAAATTCTGCAGTGAAACTCTCTTGGTTAGTAACCAGAGAATAAAAGACACCAGAAATGCATACTGATGCCTTTTTGTTGCTCGCACTCTTCAGTCTGTATTTAGGCTTTCTCTGCAACACTTTGGGGAAATGAGGTTTGGTTTAGGATATTCTCCAATTAAACTGTGATTTATAAAGTATATTCTGGAAATTCATATAGATTAAAATTTCATAAAAATTAAATTTTTCATATATATATATATATATAAGAAATCCTTTATATATATATAAATATATATATATATGAAATCCTTTTGTATGGATTTGGCACCAATGATTAATGTAATTAAGATTCTTAAATTTGATTAGAGCCTAGTGACATCCCAGGTTCATATCCTAAGTGCTTGTTGCTTTTTGCTCATGCCAGAGGTGGAAGTGTGTAAGAGTGGATGTACATTTTAAAGAGAGCTTAAATTGCTCAAGGCATTGTGCTTTAAAATTTCTATAGTACAATGCCTGCTCTGCAACAACAGGAGTCCCTGAGACTCTCATATTGAGCTGTGTCACTTCTCTGTGTTCTCTGAAACATTCTGAGCGTCTGTGTGATGTGTGCATCAAACAAGGGGGTTATGCTTTTATACCTATGTATGTTATTCATGTGTTAATTACCCAGTATAGGCATCCAGCTGAGTTTAAAATTATTGCTGAAAAGTTTCTCTACCTGGTGCTCAAAGGATATCTTCTTATAAGCCTCTTCTTTCTCCTTTCTTAATGATGTCAGCTTCCTCACCATCCTTATGAAGTCAGCTGCAGTTCATGGACAATTAATGTAGAAAGATGTGTAGGATATGAGCTCAATAAAGCCATTTTTGCTGTGTTGTTGGCTCTACCTAGCTTCGTGCATTTATGCTGGAGGCAAAAGATGTTTGCATGAGATCTTCTTAAAGTAAATGATATTTTTCCTATTCTGTTGTCTAATTCAAGTGTGAGGTTTGCAGCAGAAATATTGCAGGGAGGGGGTATTGTGTTTTTTAACAAGGTGGAGAATATAGAAGGCTCTCTCTATTTTCATGTCCCAGTCTTGAAAGAGGTGGCATGCAAACATCATCAGCCTGCTAAAATCCCATTCCAGTTTTTGCTCACCTTAATCCTTTCCAATTTTGTTTGAAGAGTTGCCTGTTCGTTTCCCATCACTGAGGGTGTGAAATGCCCTTTAATTTTGTCTGAGTCCTGCAAGTAAATCCTATTGCTGGATCCTCTCAGTTCAGCTGTTCTCTGTTGTGAAGACCCTACAGAGTGTCTCTCAGTTGTTGTCCCTATTACCCATCTGTGACATTTACTTTCTCTGGCTGTGATTCTTGTCCCTTCCCACACTCAGCAGAGGTGGGTGGTGGGGAATAATTGCACCCCTTCTTATTTAGGTTTTGGTGCCTTTCACCAGAATTTTTATAGACCTCTTGATATTCTGAGGACCTGTCTTTGCCTTTCCCAAGTGTATAATTATTCTTGTTATCTTTAATTAATATGTGCACGTAGGTATACCAAATTACTTCCTTCTCTTTGCTTGCCTTATTATAGCTCTTGAATAGGGGCAGTTCTGTTATTCTGTCTCTGATGAAGTTCCTGAAATAGTTGTGTAGCTCTTATAGGGTGAGAACCATCAACATAAACCTAATATTGACCTTCCTGCTTGGTGCATCAAAAAACAAGGTGCTTTAGGAACAGCACAGCTTATTTTCACATTCAATCCACTTCTTGTTTTCCCATGGATGGAATGGTCTGTTTGGGGCCTCTCTATTATTGCTTAAGAGAGAGCTTGTGCTGCTGGTTTTGATAGGATCACCATCCCAGTTACTGAGCCCTGGTCAGCACAGTGAGATGGCAGGTTGCAATGAGTCAGTGTTCTGCCAAAACCTGGCTTAGAGAACCAAAGTATCTTTTAAAATACTTCTTCTTGTAATGTAAGCTATATTCACTTACATGTGTTCAGAGTGTGATATGCCAAGACCCTCTGTGGTGTTGGAGGGATCTTTCAGATAAAAAACCAGATTAATATGTATCATGGAATGATAGAATGGTTTGGGTTGGAAGGGACCTCAAGGATTACCTAGTTCCAATCCCCCTGCCTTGCGCAAGAACACCTTTCACTAAACCAGGTTGTGTAGAAATATATATTAGACCCTCAGTTCATGGGGGCATTTGCAGTGCTGTGCTTTAAGGGACAGCTTATAGGATATGTTGAGCTGGAGTGTTCTGAGCATGTCAAGCATGACATTAAATTGCAGAAGTCAGTGCCCATTAAAAACCATAACAAAATAACACAGATTTCGGGAATACACATTTGGGATTTTGTGTCTTCTTGGCAGACAAAGGCATTGGACTGCAAAAATTCTTCTCTTATATATGTTTTGTTCCCCTTTACAGTTCTCCACAGGGTGTCAGGACAGCCACTGGTGACAGAGCTCAAAGTGCTGCTGTTGCTGGGAGAGGTGTCTGCTTTCCTCTTCCACTACAGAGATGTAGGCAGCAATCACCTGTGGGCACAAAGACTGACCAAAGAGGAGCATCCACAGCTTGCCTAATGAGCACCAATTAAAATCCTGACCCAGTGTAACCCAGGAAGGGTAGAAATTACAGGTGAGGGGCAAAAGGATGAGAGCTTTTGAAATAGCCTCTTATGCAAATAAGGCAAAAGCCTTTTACTTGCCTATATTAATCTTGAAGAAATTAGCATTTAATTTCTATAATTAGCCTTTCATGCATTCCAAGGAAGCGAGTGCACACTTACACACTCATTCTCATTTCTTTTAGATCTTGAAGGCTTGCCACTCGGTTGCTAAGGGGAAGCAAAGATTTGAGTCGGAGATGAACAAAAAACAGAACTTGCTCCCAGGTGTGTTGGTGAATCATCAGGGAATGAAGGTTTTTAATAATGTCTAAAGGAAAGGGGGAGGGGGGAGGTTAAGTGTGTGGATGTATATTTAATTTTTCTGAAAGATGCTGAGCCTCACAGACCAGGGACTGCTGTCCAGTGAGCACAGAGGACCAGTGGGGACATGGCAGGCTGGCCTGCACGTGTCCTCTCTGCCTGAGTCATCACCTGGACAGGATGGTCCTGAGCATCACACCAGCACCCTGGGAGTTCATTTGGGAAATGGCCAGCATGGCTTGTAACAGGGATGTTCCTCTTCGGGCAGATGGTCTAAGGCAACTAATCTGCTGCCCGTGAACAATGCTGTCCTCCTCCAAAGCACAAAGGGTAAATTAAGGGAAATTAAGAAAGGTTCAGTGGAGGGTAATGAGTGTATTTTAGAGGCAAGGAAGCTTCTTGTGGAGGAGATGGCCTGGAGGGAGACTGTCAGCACAGAGAAGAGAGGTTTATGAGAAAAGAATACAGGCCACAGAGGCATGAAAGCTTAAGTCATAAGAAAATTGATCAAGAATTTCTATTTCCTTAATTAGGTGGAGCAGTAAGCTAATGAATTAAAAAAATGAGAACTGGGATGAACTCTCCCACATAGGTTACTGATCCTTTATAGTTTAGTCTGTGGGATAAACCTAGCGACTTTTATGCTGTTATTTTCCAAAATTAGTACTATTTCCTAAATGTATATTTCAATATTTGCACCATAAGTCTGATCCTGAGAGCTGCATTTTTAGTCCTGTGGCTGAAATTCCCCTGTCAGCAATCGATGCAGATCAAATGTTGAATTTCAAATATGTACAGCAAACCACAGATCAAAGATTGTGCATGGAAATCTTAGCAAACAGTCTGAGTAAAATAGGAAAAAAAAAAAAATCTGTACTGTGCTTGTAGGTATCTGGCAAACAAGAAGAGCAGGGGGTGGAGAATGATTGGAGCAGTTTACTATGAAATATCCACTGGGATGTAGTTTGTCATCTGTGGCTGAGCATTATAAAGTACTGCTGCAGCTTTGCCAATAAAATACTGATAGTGGAATTGCTGCCCAGCTGGAGTTTTCTCAGAAAACAGATATAATTATTTAGATTCTTTAGTCTTCAGGCATTGATCATGTCAACAAAGACATCCCACAATTATTAGGTGCCAGGTGATCTATGTTACCATCTATAAAAGGTTCACACTTATCTGCTGTTCTCTCAGCAGATTCTGCCATGAGACTGAGCTGTGTTGAGTGATTTTATTCCAGACCAGAAGAGGTGGCCTGACTTGAGCACTTGCCAGGGGTTGGATGTATCATCTTCCAAGCTGTGATTAGCCACTGTTGCAGCCTCCTGCTTGATGCACTGTGCCTTGCATTTTTCTCAGGAAGGAGTTTTTCTTCCATCTTACCAGTCCTTTTTTGTGGAAGCTGTGGCTTCATGCAGCTGCTGGTAGCACCCAACACACATGTCCTCACCCACCTCCCCACAAGAAAGACTGAAGAAAGATGGGGGCGGTTTATTAGGAGAACTTGACTCAGGTGCTGCTGGAATTCAACTATTCAAGGTAAAGGGCAATGGGCAAATGAGAAATTTTTGCTACAATCCTCCCTTTCTCAACCCACTAAGAAAAGAATGTGGATATTCCATATTCTGTGGTTGATTCTGCCAAATCATCACTTGGAGATGAAAATGGTATCCTTTCATTGGGTAGGAACTATAAGAATTAAACACTTCCGTAACAAAATGTCAGCATGGTTAGTCAATAATATTGCTTCTGACTGTCTCCTGATGCTCAAATACTGCAAAACTTTGCCAAGGAGATTATTTTCTGCCCCTGTTTATTTGGGGATTTTTTGAGCCTTGTTCTTTCACTTGCACACAGTGAATGACCTTGTCTTTGTCCTTCTGTTCTGTAGCAGATAAACTTCACAGCTTTTAATACCTGTTAGGGTTTTAGTGTGGTGCACAAGCTTTCCTCTTGCAGCATGACTGCTATAAAAAGTAACTTCCATTTTGAAATATTCTCTTAGATTTAGGTTTTAAAGACAGAAAATCATTTATTTTTTTTAATGTTCTTTGGTATGATTTCCTCACCCCACCACTCCTCTTGTGCCCACTGAGTGAAGACTCCACTGAATATATTACTGGTATTTCATCTTGGTTCTCTGAACACCATTAGTGGATGTGATGTAAGCTCCAGAAGGTTGTTGATTATTTTTATTGCTGTCTTGAAGCTCATCAGTGAGCTGCCTAGATCAGAGCTGGAAATGGAGCCATCCCTCATGAAAACTTTTTAGGAGGGAGAGGTATTGGAAGAGAGTCATTCCTCCACATTCTAATAGCAGAGTGAGAAGCAGCTTGTCTTGCTTGTTTCTGCTTCTAACAGTCTTGCATATTTTGGATAAATAAGTCATTTAGGACTAGAAACATTACCTGTTAAGTCTATTGGGAATCAATGAGATAGATTGTAATTGAATCACTCAGAAACACTGAAAATACAAGGAAAAGCACAGCAAAGTTACTGGTGCTTGAAATTTTTTTGTTATCCCCTGCAAACAAACACAAAGCTTGATGATTCAGTGCATCTGCAGTTTCAGAGAAATATACCGGAGATTAGAAAGGGAAAACAACATTATGCGTCTATGCAAAGCCTGCAGCAGGCAGGGATATACTCTCACACCTTCTGTGGGACGTAAAGTGGTAAAATACAAGCAAAACCTCATCACATTGGATGCATTTAATTACTTCAAAAGCAGAGTCAATTCGATAGAAAGGGATAGTTCAAGTTCATTGTGATAAATTTCTCAAAACAAAAAGGAGTTTATAATCTGACATTTTATTCACTTCAGTCTGTGACTTCTAGATAACCTAGAAACAGATTATCTGGAGAACATTGCTTGTATTTTGCTTGCTTCTTTCTTCCTTTGCCTTTTAAAAACAGAGCAGGTGGGAGTGTAAGAAAAATACCTTCCAGTTTTTTCAAGCATTATTTCCCTCAAGATTATTATGACAATAGCCTGGCAGTATTTTTGTATATGTATATATGCACCCTGAATTGAAAACGCCAACAAAAACAAAACCCAAGAACTAAAACCAGAAACTAAAACTCCAGGCACTTGTTAAATCTAAGGTAAATTCCCTGCAGGTCCAGTGCTGGGAAGGGACAAAGTGAAGCCCTGCTCAGTGTGGCAGTGGAGTCACTTTGAGCAGGCAGGGCGGAAAAATGTGTCAGGAAGGAAGAGACCAGAGTGCAGGGAGCATCTGCCACTGCCCGGTGTGCTTCATGCTAGGGGAAGGAGTCACTGCTAGAAATAGTTCCAACATGCTTCTTACAGAACTCTGTGCTTTTAAAAGCTCTGAGAAAGCAGCACTAACGTGAAGCACAAGCAAGTTTCGGTACACTTGCTGGTTGAGTTCATGCTGTTCCGTCACCAGGGCCCATCTGTGTCCTAAAAAACAAGATCTCAGGCTGTCTCCATCGTGAATCCTTTGGCATACCCTCCCAGCTGCTTCCCCTGAGGAGGCTGGGGACAAGCTCAGGGTACTCAGAGCATCTCAGAAGGGTCATGCTTATGTTCTGTAGGTTCTTCTCTCCTGCAGTCTTGGTCTGCCAACAGGTATCGTACCAAGTCATGTGGTTTGGCCCTTGCTGCCACAGAGTACCACTCTGGTAGGTCTTTTAAAAAGCTTCTGGCCTTTGAATCACATCTACAGGCAGAATTATTATTATTAGGTGGTGCCACCACATGCTCAAGAACCGAGCTGGTAACCCACAGTGCAGTGTGGGCACAGGAGATGCTCTTGAACACTCTGTGCCATTTTTAGGGACTGTGTGAGTTGGGGAGAAGGATAGCAGTGACCACATCAGCCCTGACAGCCCCTCGTGGTGAATCTGCAGACCTGCCTTCAAGCGTGTCAGAGCCACAAGACCAGGGCTGAGGGCTTGAAGGGACATGTTGCTGTTGCAAAGCTGCTTCAAGATAGAGGAGAGCGCTCGATTTGTGGCCCTCTACCCCCCCAATTTTTAGGATTAGAGTAATTTACTATTTGGCAGGAGTTGACCATTGACTGTGAGCATAGAGAATCTTCTTTAAAGCTGTCCCCAGGCAAGAGCTCCATAAGGAGTAGGAAAAAGATCCCCCGCTGCTGCCAGGAGCTGTGAGCTTCTGCTGTGGTCTGTAGCAGTCATGGAGTCAGATTACATTAATGTGGGTGAATTTACTGTCTTGGATTCCTTCACAAGGGAACTGGCTGCCTTCCTTAGTTGTAAAAGTCAGAGTACAGAATAAAGGCTTCTTGCAATGCTGCTCTGAGAAGATAATATGCAATAGGGAAATGAAAATACTGAGTAGATGGCTATTGAGTTGTTTGTTAAAAGCTCTGTTTTACAGGCTTGGGTGGTCAGGAACACCAGCAAAAGTGCCCACCTTGACTCTTTGCCTGCTCCAATGGTATACATGTGCAAACAGTTTAGTTAGAGCTAAGCTTTTTTTTAGCCATGTAAGCTTTTGTATCTGGCATTAGTGCACTGGTCCATGCAGAAAAAGAGTTCTTTTTGTCCTGCTCTAAAATTCAGATCAATAAAAATTAAGCCACTGCAGTATTATTCTGTTTTGTTTTCTTTTTCCTTAGCTCCATTGGATGGACTTGGAGGATTAATTTCTCATATAGCTGCTTTCTATTCAAGTGCAAATGAGCAGAACCAGTGACTGCATGTGGTGGGTTCTCTGTCATTTGAAGCTGAAGCATCAGGATTAGAAATTTTCCTGGAAGCTGTGTGTTGGCTCAAGCAGAAACCTTGTGGTTATTGTATGAATGATGGGTGAACTTCTATGAAGTGTCACCCTGGTGGTTATAATTTTAGGCCAGTCTAAAAGATCAAGCTTTGCTTTACCTGTGACTCTCTCCAAGGTGTAATGAGGTCAGTTGTTTTTCGTCGTATCTCCCAGCTTTGGATTAGTGGTGTATTTGTAAACCTTCGGGACCAGAAGGAGAATTACTGGTCATCTATTCTGACCTCCTCCAGAATAAAGTCAATAACCCTTCCCAATGTAAATACCTACATGAACTAAAAATTATTAAAAGAAATTAAATTAAATAATACAGTCTTCAAATAATATTTACCTAAAATGGTGAATCCACTGGTTTAATACTTGGGACATGAGTTGTTGGTCCCAAATTTTAAAATCCTGGGGATTTAACCAGGTTTTTAAGACTACATTTTACAAGACTACTTTCAAGGTTCGATAAAAAAAGCCTCACAACTCCCACCATGAAGTTCTGCTAGACTTACTATCTACTTTCAGTCTTCAAAGCATGCGTGGGTGGTGATTGATGTAGATGTATTGCAGAGTGAATATAATTGCCAAAAATATTAAATCTCTTCAAGTTTTCCGTTTCTATAGAAAAATGTATCTACTTCTTTTCTTTGCTGTAAAATGCAGAAATTGGTGTTCGGTTGCCTTGTTTATGGAGACTAATGATCAACATGTGCTATTTTGTTAGGTTTGGGTCTCATTCCCATACTAAATATACTGTGGTTTTTCCAGAACTGGAATAGTAGTTTTCCTTGCTGAAAGCAAAACCAGATTCATATCCTGTTCATATCTGTAAGATGATTTATAGGTGCATTTCTTACACAATTTTTTATTTGTATTTTAAAATGTAATATCTACTGCACATTTAAAGTATATTAGTGCTAATTCTGCAGGAGAAACCTTTACCCTATTTTTCAGTGAGACTTAAAATTATTGTCATTATTTTCCCTTAGACTAAATGGTGGAAGTTTTTATACTCTACAAAGCAGTGGTATATGACACTTCATTTGGGATGTCACACCATTTTGTCACCTATTTTTATGGATACTAAGACTTACAGCCTTGTTTGTGGTAGGCACTCACAGACACTTCCCAGGAACATGGTCTATGCCCTGATTACAAACAGAGCAGACAGAACCAGTGCAGAGAGAAGCAACTTGTCTCAAATCACAGAGGAGATCAAGAAAAGATCTAGGAACAGAAGACAGGTATCCTGCCATTCCAGGCCAGGCTGTGTGACTTCTTGTGATGTACGTCTGCGACTTTCCAAAGAATTCTGTAAAGAGCAAAACTTTTCTGGTAAAGCAACAAATCAGGTGGTCTGAGGGTGACAGCTTGCCAACAATATTGTGAGAGTTAATTACTTCTCAAAAAGTAGCTTTAAATAACATTGTTTCAACTGTTTAAACGCTGACCTTCCAGCAATGACTGTGGCAGTTCAGAGTCTGAAAGTATAAAAAGTATAGAAACATCCATTATCTGTAGAGCTGGCTGTCAGCTGGTGGTTATTTTTCTTGCAAACTATTCTGTGCATTTATACAAAATTATTGTTGGAGAAAATTGGGAAAAACACATTGCTGATTTCTCTGTGTAGCACAGGAAATGTGGCAAGGCACACAAATAGCTACCACCATACCCTCATCCCTGCTTGTGTGGGAAGTCAAGTTACAATAACAGGCTCCACCTGTGGTTATCAGTGCAGCTTGTTTACCTGCAGTGATACTGAAGAATTTGGAGGACCAGAATCTTATTTGTGCTCTTCATCTTGACCTGAATGAGTCTGTACAACTAATTAGTGGTTTACTACATTTTCACAGAGAGGAGGAATTTTACTTACCCTGAAATACACCCTTTTTAAGCAAGGTACTTAAATATATACTTTTGTTGGAGGAATAAAGAAATTAAGACAACCAGTATTTTGCTTTATTGGGTTATAATTGGACAGAAAATGAAGGATTTTAATAGTTTGGGGATTCTAGAATTTGAATGGAATTTACAAAAGAAAGACCTGGGTATGAGGCAATCCTGGGAATGGCAGGTACTGGGGAAAAGAAGTAGTAAAGGCCATAGACTTTTGGGAACAGAAATCACATAACTGTTAGATTTGACCTTGCATATTAAACTGTGGAGGTGAAGGAAAGAGCTATGCTTCTGAATTTAAATAGACCCGATTTCCCCAGAATGAGGGAATTGATGGGCATATATAATTGGATGATGTTACTGTAGGGTCATAGTGGAGGTGGGGAGGTTAGCTTGAAGGTAAGACTGAAGCTACTAATGTCTCAACAGAACCTGTCCTTCCTGGAAGTAAATATTTAGAGAGGCTGGAATGACTGTGTCTAATAAAGAAACTGTGCATGCAAATTAAGAAGGAAAGCAAGGCTTGTAAAGAGATTGGGAGAGTTACTAAACATGGAGATTGGTCACAGACACAAAGGTAACTTAAAAGAGTGAGAAAAAGAGCAAACCTTATATCCGATCCATAAAATCACATAAAAATCATTCTGATAGTGCTCTGAAAAACTGGTGAGAAGGAGATTGTTTAGATTAGCTACTGCATATTTAAATGAAGGTTGAAATATATTTGCTACAACCATACTCGCCAAGGAGTCTTTGAAACAAAGAACAGGGAGCTTACGATTTTTTCTCTCACTTAGCTGGAGTAGACTGCAAGGACCCTGGGAAAATGGTTATATATTCACATCACACCATCGCCTAAGTACAGGGAAAATGCTTTCATACTATGCTGAAGATTTGCCACCTCACTACAAGGACTTTACATCACATCTTCAATGATCTTCAGCACAAACCAGGTACAGTTATAGTTTGGGGTTTCTCTGAAGCATCTTGTCTTTTTTTCTCTTTTTCTTTACAATTTTTTTTGGAGGGGCTTTTTCCTTGTGTTTCCTCTTTGATTTTGGTGTTTCTCTAACTGGAATTACCATGGTGTCCATTTCAAGAAATATCTGACTCCAAACTTTGCTAGTAACTGTACAAGTTGTTTGTGTTTCTGAATATTTTTACAGTGAGGAAAATACGTCCTCCTGGAGGTCATCTGCAATTTTAAGTGTGGAAACAAGACCAGGCAGTAGTGGCAGTGACAACTTCTCCCCAGTTTATTTCTCTTGCACAGTAAATTACTGCATCCAGCATCACAGATATGTTGTGTTATATCTCAAAGAACTTAGATTAGAGAAATGCCCTCTGAATGCCAATAGATACAAGATTATTCCATGCAGCTTTGTTAACAAAGCTAGGATAAAATGTGTTTGGAAACCTGGCCTTTCAAATGCATTTTTACTTCATCCAGTGGTGGCAACTGAGACACCAGGATTTTATTCTATTTCACGTCAGTCTTAGGTTTGTCACATAATCCAGTATTTTCCAGACTTAAAGCTTTTCAATTTTAAATCCATCAAAGTCTCTTTGAGTAAGAGGGTGCCTATGTACAATATCCACTGTATATTGGTTCATAATTTCAGTGCACTCTTAAGAGGAAGTTATTAATTAGGCTAATGTAATGTTCATAACTGCATAATTTAGACCTGATAAGCTCTAAATGCAGATTTTTTTTTTCTTAAAATTGCATTCTAACTTGTAATTAATGTCTTGAAACAACTGAAAGATTTTCTTTATTTTTTTTACCTTAAAATCAATTTCTTCTTCCCTTCCACTAATTTGTAAATGAAGGTTGATAAAAATGGGGCACTTGCAGCCAAATTCTGTGGGAGACATGGGACATTTGGAAAAGTCTCAAGAACGATTACAGGTGAACAATTATCCACAGGGAAATGTCAGAGGGAGCTTAAGGCACAGAAATAGCATCTGTGTGGAAAATTGTACATATCTGGATGCATTCACAGTTGCATTGACTGCAAAGATAAGAAATTAGGAGGTCACTCTGTTACCAATTACAGCTATCACTACTATCCTTCTTTTTGAAGTTACTGAGGTCACAGTACTATTAGCAAAGCTTTTATTTATTTATTTATTTATTTATTTTCACCATAATTTATTTAATTTCTTCTGGTTTTATTGTTAAGAAAGAACAAAGGAGATAGAATTTCAGAGAGTCTGTTGTGGAAGCCAAGGGAGGAGGTTGACTTTAAGAGAATAAACCAGACAAGACAGTGTCAGGTTTCTCCAGCTGCTGTGGGTTTTCCTACTTGCTTTCCCTTTGCTTTGCACAGTAGCATGAGCAGAAGCTGTATTGCTGACTCTGATTTGCAGTCTTCATATTCAGGCTCAAAATTTTAGTGAGGTTCTTCCATTCTTTTAGTGCTCTGTAAAGACAATCTTGAAACTGAATTTATTGAATTTGTTCAATGTGTTGAAACTGGCTGAAAAAGCCAAACATAGTTCACTTCAAATAGATTTATCTCTTTGTTGGTTAAAGCTCTACTAATCACAAGATGAAGGTATCCAGGAAGGTACAATGCTTTTTGAACTAGTATAAAATTAAAAGCTTTGGTGCCAACACTTTGCTCTTTCTCCCTTCTTGCAGCCATCTCTAGTCACCTGGCTGACAACAAATTTTGTGTTAAAATTTGCTCTGGGGAATGAGCTCTTCACTAGTGCTTTTTACAGGAATCTTCCAGCTTGTAAAACACTTTATTTTTTGGCCTTCAGACGAAAGGGAACTCCAGATCTAAGAATGCAGGCATCTTCAGGCCTTGAAAGATGATACTCTTTGTCTTGCAAAGCCTTTCTTTGGGCTGTCCAATGCCAGAGAGAGTGTTAGACCCTGAGGTTTTTATGTGGTCGAAAGCACTTGAAGGTGAGCAGCACAACCAACTGGGGTGGTCTCATCCAGGATAGCTGTTTTGTGAAGCAGCACTGACCTGCACCAGCCGAGGGTGTGACCAAGTTCTGTCACAGCCTAACCTCGAAGCCTCCTTGTTAATGCAGCAGCAAGTGTACTCATTGCAATTCAATCTACTCCTTCTCAAGTAAACATATGCTGAGGTTTGTGCTTTATCACTTTGAAATAAGATTTTCCCAACTTTGCTAATTAGCAGTGTTGCCCAAACAGAAAGAAACATATGGCTCATGCCATGCTGACTTGAAGGCTTTGGAATTCCACTGGAGAATAATTAAAGTGATTTTGATTTACTGGCGTGATGAAGTACGAGCCATTCTCATTTGGCCTTATGTCTAGAAACTCTGAGACAGTAAGGTAACTTAGCAGGAGGGCTGTAATAATTAACATGAGCCAGATTGTTATTATTGAGGTAGCTTTGTTGCCTTTAACAATCATTTGTAATTATCAAGAGACTTTACATAATCCATGCAATATCTCACGTTTACCTGCCTCTGGAACCACGTGGTTAGTCCCACTTACTTTAGACTGAACGGATGAGAGATTGCAACACTCCAGTTTTTCTTGAAATCCTGTAGCTAGTTATAGTGAAAAAAAAATAAAATCTCCTCTGTCAAATGGAATGCTTTCGCTTTTTTTCACTGGTAACACCAAGGAACATGCTGTCAATTGCAGATTTTCAGAGGCGCATAATGATCTTTGGTTTTCCCTTTTGGAAACAGATGTGCATGGAAAATGCACATTTCTTCATTGAACAAGTGGAAAATTTCAAAACTAAAGTTTTGATTAAAATATTCAAAACCAGGTCAACATTTTCTAACAACAAGAGATAAATGATAATATGAGTAAAAACTCAGCTTCCTCCTAGGAAAAAGTTGAGGCAGAATTTTTACCCAGCATGAATAATTCACTCTGCTCTCCTGATGCTCACCATGAACTGGAAATAAGTGAGCCTGTTTGCACATCACTGTAAATTTTACTTCACAGATGGCTGTTTAACAAAGGTGTGTGTTGTCTCCTGCAGATTACTTAATATAAACATAAATTCCTCTGAATAAATGGAAATTAAGCTGTGTAATGTAGGCAGTAGATGTCATAAATATACACTGCTTAGAAAATGCAAAATAAATAACTGATGTAAAAATCTTTGTTCAGAGGCAAATGGTTTCAAAACCATGAAATAGGAAGAGCCTGTGCTTCTTGATTGAGTCTTGCCAATTAATTTTCAGAATACATTTCTCTGGATTCTGTTTAACATAAGCTTCTAGAGATGCTCTAAAATGTCAGCATGTGAATCTGCATACGTTGAAACTAAGGCCAAGCTATAGCGTGGTTTGGATTCAAGTTGAAATTTTAGGTGCTTGGGAGGCTCTGGCTGAAGCTTAAGAATTGGAAGGATGTCTGGGATCAGGTGTACTCATGAGCTCTTGGTCAGCCAGGATTGTTCCTCTTGAAGGTTTCAACCTGCCCAGAACTGGAATCACCATTTTGCAATTTTGAAGTTAGAACTGTTTGACTTTTTCCCTCAGGAGATGTATCTGAATTCTATCATCTGAGATACAGAACTTGCTTGATGCTAAAAATGGGACTTTGGGAGGTTTTTGAAAAACCTTAAAAACAACTGAGTCTTTAAACTTGGTTTCTTTTACCTAATAGTAGAGGGTTTCTTGGCTTTAGATACCAAAAAATCTAAACTGGTGTACAAATCTTACCTTCTAAATGGAAAATTGATTTTAGTTTTGAAAATTACTAAATATTTCATGAGTTCCTTTAAGAAAACAGATGGAAATCTGCACTTCTGGAATTTTCCCTTCTAATACAAATGAGTGGCTTTAAGTTATGTAGAACTGTTTTTTTTTTTTTTTAGGTGGAGGGAATATATCCTGTATCTCATGTTTTGCTTGTTTTATCTTACCAGGGCCAAGTTCTGTGTTTCAAAGAGCTCCTTATGATTTTTTTGGGCTTTTTTGGCCCAGCCTACTATGCACAGATGTCACCCTTCTGGTTTTGACCACACCATAGACCTTGGGAAAATAATTTCTTCCCCATCCTTGCTGGCAGCCTCAGGAAGGAGGTTTCTTAGGACTCTGATGTGAGACAGAAGTGGAACAGGATTTTGTTGGAGTGGGGTGCTGCACGTTTGAGGAAGTCACAGATGACCTGGGCATGAAGAATCAAGTAGCTTTGCATTTTGTACAGATATTTGCCTTGCAACTCTGCTCTGATGGAGGGCACTATATAGACTGATACCTAAGTAGTTCACAATTAGCTTAAAACTATTGTCTTTCATTGCTAATACATATTCTACTCAAACAGACACTGTAAAATTGATCTGAGGCCCATCCTAAGTGTGAATCTTTACCTCTCTCTCAAAGAGCACAGTTCTCCTTCAAAAATGTAATGCTGTGTGTGACGCAGGAGTTGCCATGGAAAAATACATTGAGCCAATCATTCATGATTTATTTATAGCAATTAGAATGCACATCCCAAGATCCAATAGTAACTTTGATTTTAAAAAAAAAAATCCAGACAAAAGATTGAAGCATGTAAATTGTTGGGAACATTTGTGAGTCTGTGTGGTTAATATATTATTTAAAAAATTGACTATGTATGTTCCTGGGTAGGGCCTTGAAGTATAAGTGCTGCTGATATTTTATTCTATATTTGTGCTGCTGATAATGTTAGTACTGTTGTCCTATACTTACCATCTGTTCAGAGCCTATCTAATGGGTATAGTAAATATCAGTTCAAAGGGAGATTTTTCTTCTAATCATCTCTTTTGGAAAACATTTGTGTAAAAGTGAATGCGTTGGAGAAATCTACACCTTTATCTTGCTGGAAACATGGTGCCCAAGATCCTTAGAGCTGGATACGCTTGTGGTGCTTAAACTACAACAGACAGTGAATGTCTCCCTCTTAGCAGCTTTAAATTGCATTCAGGCAGAAACCTTTTATTTATCTACTTTGATGAATGTTAACAGTATCTGTATTTCAGTGTTGACTTTTTGTAGGTTAACTGCTGAAGGATCAAAACTTTTGATATCCCACATGTGGGTTGATAACATTCAAAGCTGTGGATGCCCCATCGCTGGAAACATTCAAGGCCAGGTTGAATGGAGTCCTGAGCAGCCTGGTGTTGTGGGAAGTGTACCTTCCCGTGACAGGAGTTTGGATATAAATGATCTTTAAGGTCCCTTCCAACCCAAAACGTTCTGTGATATGTGCATTATTTTGGGGCAATGATGAAAATCAAACAAACCCACAAGTTTTCAGACTAAAGTATTTCTATTTGTCTAACGGGTGGACACTCTTCAGGGTTTGCTTTCTGCTCCAAGGACGTGTCTTATGGACACTGTAACTCTGTTAGTGGCTAACAAACTCCTCTGGAGTTTATTGCCCTTGTCCTTCTATCGTTATGTGGCTTGCTGTGTTTCATTTCAATTTGGAGTGAGTGGGGACTGTCAGTCCTCTTTGATGTACAGCTCCCTCAGAGGTTAAATCAATAGTGTTTTAAGCATATTGCTTGTTTTCAACAAGGCCATTGCTGGGGGAATTCCTGTAGTTTTTCAGCTTCCATATTTTGCATTGAAAATGTAATGTTGAGGAACAAAATCTACCTTAATAAAAATCTGTAAGCAGCTACTGCATAGCTGGTTTTAATTGACCTGAAGTCAATATGTGGAGTAGAAAAACTGAGGTTTCGCTACCGTGGAGCTGGATGTGCGAGAGATTTTTCTGATTATACTTGTGCCTGTCTCATTTTGCATCAGTTCCATGAACTAGTGGACTCCTGGTGGGAAAGGCTGTCACACAGCTGCTGGAGCACCTGGGCTCATGCTCCTGGGCTTGTAATCAGTCAGGCTTCCTAGAGAGGTTCCTTATTAGGATACATGCCTTCATCTGCTCCCACACTGCATCCCGTCACTTAGTCCACCTCCTTTTCCCACAGGGCTGTGGGGCTCCACTGCAATGGTGTAAAGGGTGGGCTACATTAGGGATTGAGAAGAGTCAGAAAACAGAGGTTTGGATATGGTGTCTGGGATTTTCAGGAAGTCCTTCAACAAAAGAGGCATGCTCTGAGAACTATGATGGCCACACAAGCAGCATGAGACAGTGCCTTTAAGGCTTGTGTGTCCTTGAGCATCTGGTCTGAGCACATGGAACACATTCAGCTGGATGAGGATCTCATCCCTCAACTGTCTCTCAGTTCCTTCCTTGATTTGGTAGCAGACTTATAACAGCTGCCCCTCAACGGGTTTTACTGGGCCACTCATGCATGCTGCAAACTGAATTTCACTTGTGTGCGGGTTCCTTTGGTAATAATTTTGCCACCACAGAGAGATTTTAAAAAATCATAGTATTCTTCTGGAAGTTGCAATAGAAAGTTCTGTGTCTTGAGAGAACAAAACAACAGTTTTGAAGCTGAGTAAAAGTTATATCCTATATCTTGTCTGCAAAACCACAGCCTGAAGCTTCACAAAGAAACAGGCTGACAACCAAGAGATTGCTTTTCCTGCTTTGCCACTAGGAATTACAACCACAGCTGACTGGATGCTTCCTTTGTCTGCAGGCTGCAAGTGTGGCAAATGCTCTCCCATCTTTATTAGTGCAGCTTTCACCTCCAGTAATGTAGAGAAATGCCTGGGGTTGGGATGGCATTTTGAGCTGGGATTCATCATCTTCAACTAGTAGACATGTGCACTTCAAGCAGCTGATCTGACTTGTTGTTGAGGCTTCCTTCAAAGCTGATGGAGAGAAATGGATATTTTTAAGAGGTGATTTATTTCATGCCATGACAGCTATCCGAAATCAGTCAGACGTATTGAACCTTAGAAGTTTCTCTTTCTTCACTGGTGAGAAAGAAATCTGGACTACTAGCATTTTCTTTGTTTAAATTTTGCTCAGTTGAATCCCAAACTTGAAATCTGTATTATTTGTCTAATCAATGTTTGGTCAAAGAAAGCTAACATCTAGCAGTGGATAAGCTGCTCTCTGCTTAATGCTTTTGTGACAAAATTTACTGGCCATAGGTTCTTGCTCTGAGCGAATCCCCCTTAAACTTTCTGGTGACACAGAGACATGGCTTTGTCTGTGAATATTTGCAAGGATCAGCTGAGTCTCAACTCAAGTCTAGTTTCCTAGACAAAAGCTTACAGGTGGTTTGTTTTTTTTAATTTTCCTGCCCTAGAATGAATATTTTCCAAGGTATAGCTGTCAGCTACCTGCTACAATTGAAAAAAAAACAAAAACGTGTTGACCCAACCATAGCACAGGCCTTACCTTCCCCAAAGGCTTTGTTTCCACATCAGCTCTGAGAGTATCTGCAATTTCCATCCATTTTTTTTTTATTAAGGTCTGTGGGGTTTTTTTCCATGTAGCCTTCTAGGCATACTTTTTATGCTCAAGTTTAAAACTTTTAAATGCAAACCTAAACAAATAGCTGGGCTGTATGTGCCCTCATGTGAGAGGATGTGCCTGTGTTGTGAACAGCTGTAGCACATGGACATTGCAGTGTCACTTGCTTGTCCTGGGGAGGGCACAGCAAAGAGTTGCAGTCAGCAACTTAGAGGTGGTTGTGCTTCTCTGCTGGTCACAGGCAAAAGAAGAAAAATGGTACCTTAAATTATGTGCTTACACTGGCAAAATCAAGGAAGTTCAGATGTTTACTCTGGTGTAATTGGCAATTTAAATTGTCCTACAGTCATATACAGGTGAGAGATGCCTGATGGAAAGGGACTATTAATTTCCTCAATGGATTAGCAAGGTGCTGGTCAGCACTAGGGATGCCCAAAGGATGTCTTAATGTCCACTGAGTGATGGCTGAAGAGACCTCCTTTCCCTGTGCTGAGTTCATGTGACAGCAGTCTCACTCATTCCCTCTGAATCTTCCCTTATGCTCTCCTCTGGAAGGTGAGACTGAAGCAATTTTATCTGTCCCAAATTAGTTTCTACTGATGGCACCTGGAATAGGAAAGGAGTTTCTGCAGCTCAAATGAAGCCAAAAGTATGCTCAGTAGTGCCCCTCAATTTTTTTTCCCCCTGATTGTGTTCCTTGAAAGACACTGGGATATGAATGGCAAAGGCATTTTACTTAGCATTGGAGCACTGTGCATGTGAAAAGCAAACACTTTAATATTTCATGAAGGGTTCATCTCCTAATGGCAGGAGGGTTTCCAAACCTGAGGCTATCACAGGGGTGCCAGCATTGATGAGAACTAGTAGATTTATGATCCTCCTCCCCTCATTGTCAAATAGAAAATCATCAGAAACGAAGGCAAAAGTCTTGAAAAAGCTGATGTGGGAGGCAGAAAGAAAGCTGTTGCTGTAATTCTGATGTTCCCATAGCAGTTGAGAGACAGTCAGTGCAGGGCTCAGTTGATATGTTCTTGGAGGTATTAGAAGCCCCAGTATTCACCTCTCCTGGCAGCAATGCCATGTCTGGCCACCACCATATTCTCGGGCAGGTGCCAGGAAATTTGGCAGTGTGTGGCTCGAGTGATTCATGGCCTCATGTTGCTGGCTGTGTGCTGTGACTGCCTGATGGCTGTCCTGGCTATGCCAGTCTGCAGAGGTGGGCAGGCTCGCTTAGGTCATAATTCTTTGGTACTGGATTTTTTTTTCTTCTATGCTGGAGTGACTGGTGTTTTATTTATTGGCTTGTAATCTTTGCCCAGTTACCAGTGTGCATGACTTGGAAACACAGTCTATTGGACAATTCCTTTCAGAGGCAACCAACTTCACCTTGTTCCTCCAGTAGTTCTGTCTTTTCAGATTGTAACTGGGCTTGGGTTGAATGCAATTTTGGGGTAAAGTTTAGCTGAGCCTGGCCCAAGGGTTGAATAAATTTTGGAACGTGCTGCAGTACTGTGGTACCTAGAGGAGCAGAGATGAATGTTCCTTGTACTGTGACCAGAAGGAGAAGAAACCAATAGTTCCAGCAAAGGAGCTGTTTGCTATAATGTGTGTATTCTTCAGTGTCAGTGAGGGGAGAGCAGTGCCCTGGCTGGTCTGATGGTTTCTCAAATGGGCTACTTCTTGCTATTTTCAAACAGCACAAGCATTTCAGTATGGTGTAAGCTAACAAGCTTGTCTGCTTTAGGATTAAGATCTCAAAGGGCTAAAATATCTTTTCCAAGCCCACCTGAGTTTAAGCAATGAGATAAAAAGCTGGAAATGAAACTTGGAGGCTTATTTTGGTGTTTTTATTCAAGAGTAGCCCTTGGATCTTGGTTTATGATTCAGATTTCTGTTCCATTCTATACAAATCTTCAAGACTCAAAGAAGTGTTGGTCTCCTGCAGGGCAGGAAGGCTCTACAGAGGGGTCTGGACAGGCTGGATGAATGGACTGAGACCAATTGTATGAGGTGCAACAAGGCCAGGTGCTGGGTCCTGCACCTGACTCACAGCAACCTCAGGCAGTGCTACAGGCTCGGGGAAAGGGGCTGGAAAGCTTCTGACTGAAAACATCCTGGGGGTGCTGGGTGGCAGGGGCTGAACATGAGCCCAGGTGTGCCCAGGTGGCCAAGAAGACCAGTGGCATCCTGGCTTGTATCAGAAGTAGTTTGGCCAGCAGGACCAGGGCAGTGACTGTCACCCTATGCTGGGCACTGGTGAGGGCACACCTCAAATCCTGGGCTCAGTTCTGGGCCCCTCATAACAAGAAAGACATTGAGGGTCTAGAGTGAGTCCAGAGAAGGGGACAGAGCTGGGGAGAGGTCTGGAGCACAGGTCTGATGAGGAGCAGCTGAGGAAGCTGGGGGTGTTTAGCCTGGAGAAAAGGAGGCTGATGTGAGACCTTATCACTCTCTACAACTACTGCAAAGGAGGTTGTAGCCTGGTGGATGTCAACCTCTTTTCCCAGGTAACAAGCAACAGGACAAGAGGAAATGACCTCCAGTTGTGCCAGGAAAGGTTTAGTTTGGATATGAGGAAGAATTTCTTCACTGAAGAGGTGTCAAGCACTTGGACAGGCTGCCCTGGGAAGTGATGGAGTCACCATCCCTGACAGTATTTAAAAATTGTTTAGATGTGGCGCCTGGGGACATGGTTTAGTGGTGGGATTCATGGTACAGGGTTAATGGTTGATAATCTTAAATGTCTTTTCCTACCCAAATGTTTCTATGATTCTGTGAGAACAGAGTCTCTTCTAAAAGCAGTGTCTACCTTCTTTTCAGTTGCTTACTGTGTAGGCTATGTATGATACTTCCTTCTGAGGCAGGAGAATAAATACTCCCATATGTTATTAAAAAACCATCAGTGTGTCCTAGGTCACCCCAAAACCGATCCCAGCTCTGAATGTAAAAAGTTGTGCAAGTTTGACTCTTAGAACACAAAGTTTGAGCAGCTAATCTCTAGGTTTGTAAAGCACACAGAGGAAGTGAAGCAACTGCAATCTCTATGAGCCACTCCTTTTTTGGTTAGCAAGACAACACCTCCCCATTAGGAACAAATATTAACTCGTGCAAATGTGAATGTACACCTGAAGACTCCCCAGGAGCCAGAACTTCAGCACATAGTGTAAATTGCAAACTAGTGCACAACTCTCTGCTAGAGCACTGACTCTCAGTCCCAGATGCTTTTTGTGGGACTGCCAGGCTGAGTCATCAGTTGATGTATGGAGGAGAAAGGCACAATGCATATCTATCCTCTCTTGCTAAACATGCTGAAAATTGGAGAAAGAAATCTATCTACAAATATAAACTTTCTTTATGTTGCTTTACGGCATAGTGAGCCGGGGGAAGGCTCATTACTAGTCGTGGATAGACACTAAACTTGATAAAGTGGATCACTTACTGCTGTGACATGACACAAAAAGAACATTTCTGCCACAAATTCTCTGTGGAATAAGCTGAGGTGCTGACTGGCTACAGGAAGACAGTCTGCAAGTGCTTGTGGCTGTTTTCTGTAACCCTCTCCAGGTGGTGCAGCACAGAGAAAGAGGGAGGAGAGGCTCAAAGTGGTTCTCTGAAACACTATGGGGAGCTTCTGTTAGTAATGTAGAAGAGAGTGCGATGCAGGATGTAAGAGGTGCTGGGGTTTGAAATCATACCCACTGTAGAACTGGCTCCTGGATAGTTCTGGGCTTTTGATTAATCTGAGAGATAATAAGGAAAGCAAAAAATGTGGGTGGCTTTGAAACTGAGTACAGATGATTTAGATTTGTCAAGCTTGAGGTTACCTAGTTCTAAACTTTTTGTGTCAGTTTTTTGCTCCTAAATAGGCATAATGATCTTTTTTTGCTCTTGGCCACCTTTCACCTTTATTTTGAATGTTTTATGTCAAAAATGCCTCATATATGACTTTCCACTTAGCATAATGGACATGCACCACAGTTGCATTTTTTATTGGTGCTACAAGTATCAGGAGTGTATTGCTTGCAAAAGCTTTTTATTGTACGTCTCTGTAACACCATAGAAAAATCAATGAACTTCTAATTAAGACCTTAAAAGAAATGTAGTCTAGTACTTTAATTCTAGATCATTATGCTTTTATTTCATAATAGCATAAAAAATTATTTGCTGAGAGCATTATTAACTACTTCAGTTTTTGGATATTCAGATATAACATTTAATAAAAAATACAATTAAATTATTTATTTCACATTCAGCCTGAAAGTTCATACATAATAATAGGTTTTATTAAGGCAGAGGACTTGGAAACACTGTGTTTGTATTGAAAAGAGGGAAAGATACAGATGACATTTCCTGCATCTGAAGTTCTCTTCTCTGTGGAAATCTAAATAGCATATACTATTGGTATGTGGGTTTGCTCAGGAATGTTATAAATATTTGTGCAAGATCAAACAAGCAGCAAAGGAGCACTGTTTTAGCAGTGTAGCTTTTCAGAAGAATAAACCAGATCTGTATCCAGTGAATATGGACTGGCGACAGACAAAGCTCAGTGCTGGTGATATTTAGTCTGGGATGTTCTGTTAAGCAGCATTACAGAAACCATGCCTTCGAGTGCAAAAACTTATTACATGATGTGTTCCCTTGAGATGCCCTCCTGTATCCTGTCTTCTGGTTTGGGAAGAAATGAGCATCTGCAAGAGGTGGAAACCAGAGGATGGGACTTCTAAGCAATGTAGTCTTTATGCACTGTCAGTTCAGCCCAGTGATCAGATATGGAAACATTCGGTGGCAATGGGGTGTAAAGGTTTTGCTTTGAGTTTCAAGTGCTGTATTTTTAAGCTTGATAAGGTTATTTGTAGCTCTGCATTTGATATTATTTCTACACTTTGGAATCGTCTGTTTTCCAATTGTGTTTTTGAGGGCTAAACTTGGTACTGTGGAGGAGGAGCAGTAGTTTGTCTGCTGAATTTTAGTGCCTGGATCCCACTGGCAGACAATACCTGAAATCACAAGACATTTTGCTGTTTGCCTTTATTCATGGTTAGGTTTTATGTTAGTAGATTAATTCCAGAAACTGAGAGAGGGAGACTATTTGAAAAGCCAGGAGGTTATCACAGTGAAAGCAAGGTAGAGCTTCACGCAGAAACAGTGAGTATCCCAGTGCCCTCTTGGCTCACATTACCATAGTTTGACCCTACAAAATAAGCATCCTACCTCATGTCAAAATCTGGATGTGAGTTAACAAGAACCTCTGTAGGGACCCTGTTACATGAATTGTCCACATGTGTGTTATACCTAAACTGAAAGGAGGCTTTGGTAGATCATCTTCTGGGAACTGGTGCCTTCCAGTGAACATTGTGCTGCCACGACGAGGAAACACGCCTTTAATGTCACAGCAGCCTCTGCCCGTGACAGCCTGTTGCAGCCAGGCTGCCTGTCTCTCTTTGTCCTTGCACTTTCTGTGGTCTTTTGTTGCTTTGTCAAGGTAAGTTCACTGCCTTTCCCCACTCCTGCCAGCCTCTTTTAGCTGTGAAAACCACGTGTTTCAGCTCTGACATTCGATTTCACTGACTTATGGACAGAGTAGCAATTAATCCAGTGGGAGATAGGAACAATTCTAATTTTTATTCAGGCTGCTGGTGTAATAGTGCAGAGAAGCTTAGGAGCCTAGATGGAACCAAAATAACCTTTCTTTGACTAAAGGTACCACCAAGCTACTTGCTTATGTTAGAGGAGATCACTGTGTTCTGCAAACACTACTAGCAAGCAGTAACATTGGTGGCTGGGACCAGCATGTGGAAAGATCTTTAGGCACATAATTTCTTCAGATTGCTTTGTAAGGGGTGACCTTTAAATTTCCTGCTCAAGTGCTTGAGGTCATCAGTGTGATGGCTAACTTAGAGTGTCTTAATCAGTAGCTGAGGCAGGTACCTTAGTACATAATCCCACACCCTCCATATATGACAGTCAGAAACTTTAAAATGAAAAACCAAGGAAACAGAAGGAAGTTGGCTGTGCTGGATCAAAAGCTCACCACCCTGCCTCTGGCAGCACGTACTCAGAGGAATGTTATCCTAAGTCTTCACTGTCCCTTAACTACCCGTGGTGCCTTCATCTTTAATAGTCCAGGGTGGATTTTCCTTCCATGAAATTTTCTAGCAGCTTTTTGAACCCTGTTCTTCTTTCTGATATCTGTGGTTCCAGTGGCAGAGCATTACACAGCTTAATTTTAAGCTGTTTTGAGAACTGATTCTGTTTATTTACTTGCCTGATGCCAGCAGGGTTCATCTGATGGCCTTTGGCTCTTGGATTGAGTGCAGTGGTGAGCAGTACTTGCCTCTTCTGTGCTGCTTGTAGTCAGACAGAGCATGGTTTAAGGCAAATCAAACCACTCTCCTTAGTGTTTCCTACTAGCAAACACCTTGCAGCACTCAGGAAGGTTGGGGTTTTGCTCTGAATTCCAAATAGGTGCCAGTCACTGTTCAGGAGCCGAAATGTTGAATATTGTGTGGATGTCAGTAGCTGCAAAAGCATTCTCCTTCTGTATCTATAGGTGCACTGATAGCACCAGTCCTACTGTCTGTATAATTAGAGCTGGAGTGCAGGAGGTCTCACCTTTGTTTTCTTTACATTTTCTGCCAAAGAGAAATTTAGGTCTTTTTCTTCAAAATGGCATGAAGAGGAAATATAGAGTAAAAGGATTGTTTTTTGAGGTATGCTGCTTCCTGACTTATGGTGAAATTGTTCCTATTTGTGCAGAAGAATTAAACATCAGTTGTCCAACTCCCAAATTAACCTGTGGTTTCAGAGAGAAGTCTGGGCACTAGGGGGATAGAGGAAGATCTCTGGATTTGGGTCTGTGTTCCGGTTTATGTCAGGTTTTATCCTACACAGATTACTCTGCCTGCACACTTTGCTGACTTCTGGTTGGCAGCAGAAGTGAGAAAACATAAGAGATCCACAGCAGACATAGAACCAGTTTCCTCTTCATTTAGATTGTGATCTAGCAGAGAAGAAGTTCTGGATTTTAGAATGGTCCTGTGGCAGGACTGAACCCAGCTGGACATGGGCTGATTAACATGCAGACAAGTGATGAGAATATTTCTGTTTTCCAGAAGCTGAATTTTCTTCTTGTGCTGATGTTCAAATGGATGCACAGTGATTTTTATCAATTGCACTCTGTGTATTCCTGGTGTGGATAAAGTATCACAGGTAAAGAACAACAATAGTAATGAAAGGAAGGAATTGACTTCCAATGGATGGATGGGTAAAAGGACAGAGGGATGGATAACTTGCCCCTCTCTCCTCACAACTACATCTTCGAGGCTGTTGTCCTGTGGAGAGTACTTCAGCGGCAAACAAGATAGAAACAGCAGGTGAAGTTTCAATAATTTAGGAAATATTTCTGATATTCTCAAAAATCAGAGTGTCTCTCCCAGTTTCCTGATGTCTAATAAGAAAGGAGCTCATGTTAAGGCAGTACTTTTTTGGGATCTTTTTTCTCTGTTATTGAAACACATAATTACTGAAACTGTAGGACTCAGTATGTTTTGAGACATTATATTCTTGTGACAAATTCACTGAGGGGTTCAAAACTTTTGGGGGAGTTATGTATATACACCCACTGCCAAGTGGCATCTGTTGTGCAAGTTTAATTCTGTTTGGAAATGAAGGCAAGAATGGCAATGGTGACAAAGAAATGCTTCTCTTCCAAAAGAGACTGAATGAAGTTTAAATTTGAAATAGGAAAATTAAATCACTGCTGGATTAAAGAAGACATTGCTGTCAAAAGCATATGCTTTGGGATCATGCCTAGAGAAAAACTGACAGTTTTTGTGAATCCCTGGTTTGTGTTAACAAAGCCAATCTATTATAGATGGATTGAACTCCTTTAAGGATGTGCTTTGTGGATGATAAAAAACACTTTGAGATCAGAAAGCGAACGGCACAGGATCCTGGTCTGCTCACAAGAAGGCATTCTTAAATTGATTTTTCTACAAGGAAAAAGAAAAATGCTTTATTTTTTTATTAGAAACATATTGATTTCTAAAAATAGTTGTGTGTTGTATTTAGCAATGTAATAAGTTTAAATTCTGTAGGTGAGATGTTCCCTCCCCTCATGCTGTCTGACATGTTTGGTCATAACCTCCAGTTCTGTGCTGTCTCTGTGTCATAGTGTTGGACAGGTGCAGGATGATAAAATCAGATATTGAGCTGTCTGGTTTGGCTGCTCTGTATTAGAACTGATACAACCCAGAGTCTGTAAGGAACACAAAGCTTCCATTTGACTTCAAAAGGCGTATGATCAGATTTAGTAAGGAGTACAATACTCTACAAACAGGTTCCTTGCAGGGTTGACGAGGGGGTGAAATTGATTCTGTTGTTATGTTGTCAGAACATGGGAAGACCTGGACTGAAATTCAGCTTTCAAAATTAAAGATTAGAGTTTTACCATAAAGCTGCTTAGGATCTGATCTGAGCTCACAACAGGCTCTTTGGATAACTCATTGCCTTAATGTTGCAATTGTGTAATATTTAAGCCATTTCTCTGTATGGTTCACATAATAGTGGCTCCTGTGTCAATAATAAATTTCCTCTGGAATCTGCCAAACAAAAATGCTATACTTTTTCTTGTAGGAACTTCCTGTGTTATAAATTATGGTTTGTACATCTGAAAAGTAGTGTGAGAGGACTGCTGTCTCCAGTTCAGCTTTAGGGTGCTGGATTCAGAGGGTATTTTTAAATTTATAGTCCATTTTGACTTGACTACACTTCTGGAATGGCCTTTCTGGCATCCCTCAGCATGGGATTGACAGAAATAAAAACATCTTTTTTTTTCCCCCCCACCAATTTCAAATGCCTCAGAACTGCTGATTGCAGCACAGCCTGAACAGCAGACACTTCTTTTGCGTGTTACTTTTATGCAAGGTTTAGATTTAAAGCACGAAGAGCAGAGAGTAGCTTACATGGGCACAGTCAGCAGAGATTTACCCACATTTTTTTGCTGTGGTGGCAGGTAAATTGTGTCTTATTTAACTTGTAATGGTCCTGGCAGAGCCAGCAGTGGGAAACACATGGTTCAGCAAGTGAGCTTTGCTTTGCTGTCCATGTTGTGGTCTTGCTTAGAGGGTCTCCTGGGAAAGTCAGCAGTGGTGGCACTAAAGACATGCCAGGTGTGGCTTGGAGGAGCAGCAGCTCCTGGAGTAAACCAGAACTCTGATAGGGATGGCCAATGCTTAGTGAATTCAGGAGAAGGGAAAAGAGCAATGAAGTTGGGCACTACTTGGAGCACCCAAAGAGACTTGTCATGCCACAAACTTAACTCTTGAGTCTCCTGGATACTCTGCATTCCCCTGTGTTGGCTTTGTGTCCAGTATTGCAGCTTGTCTCCCGTTGGCAATCAGTCATGATTATCATCCCCTGGGCAGCCCTGTATAGTTTGAGGAGCAGGAATGATGCTGCCAGTAGAGCTGCACCAGAGACAGGGCCTTTGGATTAACAGAGCCCCACACAGAGAGCTTTCTCCTGCAAGATGTCCCAGTCCTGTCAACCACTTGACTCGAGTCCTGCCTCATCTCTGTGCACTTTACCTGCCCCAGCAGGCAGAGGAGGATGCAGCTTGTTTAGGAGTCGTCTTTGTCCGGCTGAAAGCCCTCCAGCAAGCCTTGGGGATGCATGTGCTGCCATCCAAAGAGACTGGGCTGCCCTATTTCTGTAAGCCCTACATAGAAAGCAGGTTGCTGAAGGACATTTCTTGCTCTCGGTACTCTATGTGTGACTGATGCAGAAAAGAAGGGTTTTGTTGAGACTTGAGTATTTCTGAAGGAAGGGGTGAGTATGCATGTGTGTGGGGGATTAAAAAAAGAAACATTAGCGTGTTCTGATGGAGTCACATCCCCACTTAACTTAATGACAGACACCCACCGATTTCACAGGGGTCAAGATTTCAGTATCCTGCATGCGGGGGATCTGTCAGTAATGCTATCCTTGTTATAGCAATAGCTGAACTCCTGTTAGCATAGCAGGCTCCGGGGAACTGCCAGTTAGCAGCTCTGTCACTTACGCTCCCTTAATGTGAATGTTTGCGTTTGATTGCTATCTTGGTTAGTCAAGAAGTCTCCATTTTCCTAGAATGCCCCTGGCATTATCTTAGTACTAAAAGACAATGAGGGAAGAGTTTTCTCAAACTGGACACCTAAAGTCTCATATCCTTGTCTTGGGTCTGATCTCACATGAAGATCACCTTACTTCTGTCTCCTCTCCTGCCTTGCCTCTCCACTTACACCCTCTACACATGGAGCCATCCCTGACTCTCATATGGAAATTCAACCCTTCCCAGGATTGGCTTTATTTTAGGGAGAAGTCTTTTGGTTTCTAGTCCAGTAGAGGAAAACAAGCATGGGCTTGACCCTTGGGAAAGAATGAGTAAGATGGAAACAGCAGTTTAACACCGACTTCATACTCAATGAATTGGAACTCTAAAACTGTAAAGACCCTCTGAATACTTAACTTTGCTCAAACCATTTGCTGAAGATGTCTGTCCAAACAAACCTCTGAAGAGGATGCTTTCATCTGTGCACATGTGCTCTTGATATTGTACTCGTTAGTGTTTAGCTGGGTTTATTCCTTCTAGGAACCTCTTTGTGCTTGATGCCATACAGACAAAATTCTTCCTCTCAGTGTTATCAATAAGAACTAGATCTAATTCAAAACCAGCTCATCCTCCAAATAACTGGAAAATAAAACATGCTTGAAGTGTTCAATTCACTGTAGAAGCATTAATTCCTTCAGGAGTAGCTCTCTAACTAATGTCTGCATCCAGGCTCTGTTTGGCTGAAGGTTCAGAGTAGTCAGTGAAAACAAAATCTGTCACTTTTCTGTTCTCAAATACCTGATCCTTGTGCTTCCTTCGCAGTCTATTTGGAATGTGACATCTGATTTCCTGGGAAAATTTGCATCTGTTTTCTGACTTTCTGGTCAAGATCTTGCTATATTTCCTGATGATGTGATGCATTTTAGGACTCAAAGCTTTTTGGTACTTAGGGGGGGGAATCTTTTGACTAAACTGTTGTGGCACTTCAAGCTTGATGAGGACTGGATCTTTTTGTTCTTCAGTCTCGTGCAACTTCTGACATTGATAAAATTCTACCCATTTTACAACTTTGTGGAGTTGCCAATAAAAAAGTAGTGATTTGTCCTAGAAATAGCATTTTGGGAATTTGAATTTCTTCAGGTGAAAAGGTAATTTATTTTTTTTCCTATTGTGAATGCTCTTTTTCTCTGTAAATCTGTTTTTAAACCTGGAAAACTAGAAAAGCTTTTAAGGTGATGCTTTTTGGGTCTTTTTTTAGATTACATTTTGTCTCCCATGTTCATACTTGGGCATTTTCTGTGTGTTAACTGACTTTGTATGCATAGTAAAACCCTGCTGTCATCACTAGATGTGCCAAACATGCTAAGCAAGCACTGCAAAGGTTTCTCACCTCCTATTGAGGTATTAGAGCTGTGCTGCAGAGAAAGTCAGCCTTTCTAGGCTCACGGAGGCCACTTCCAGTTGAAGTCCCTTCCAGGTTCTTTCAGTTGGATATCTCTGACACATGAGCTGCTACCACCCAAGGTAGACACAGGCACCTTTGGGTCAGGAGAGCAATTCAGATTGCTCACATCCTGGAGATTTCTCCACTGGTACTGTTGTCTCTGTGTGTTTGTTGAAGGTTCTTTCTGATCATCCTTCATGATATACAAATTATACACAAATGGCAGATACTGATAGCAGTGTTTTAATCATAACAGTACTGAAACTTGGGAGCACATAACTTTTCTTCTTATCAAGAAGAAACCAAAGACTGATCTTACAGCTGTAGCTTTGGCTTAACGTGGGGAAATATGTGAAGAAGGGATTGTTTCCTAAAATTTCATGAGGCTAATCTTAGTCACTAGAGCTTGCAATATGTAATTTAAAATTGGCAAAACATTAGATGAACAAATTATAACTGTTTCTCTCAGTAAACAGATGGATTTACAGGGAGAAAAAAGTAGTTCATAGCTTACTATTTTAACTATAAATCTTCAAAAAGTAAAGCAAAACAGAGGCTTAATATTGCTATGAAACGGAATACATGGCAGAAATAAGTCACCCTTTAAGTGGCTAATGTCTAATAAAATAATTAATGTCTGAATTAGTAATTAGGGAATAAGAGAGGTTATGAAGTGACAGGTCTGGAATTCAGGCAACTTTTTCAAAGGACCAGCTGGGATCCTTTCTGGACTAAATGAAGGAACTTGGTAATATATACACAAGATATTGTGCAGTATTTTTTAATTATAGAATATTGCTGCAATTAAATAAACAGAACTTAATATTACTGTGACACAAACTAATGCACTTAACCAATTGACTATTCCATATCTGTCAGATTATGTGCACAATCCATAGTTAATAAGTAAACATGAAGATGAAATGAGTTTTTGGAGCTGTTTCTAAAGACGATGTGGCACCTTGCCTGCTGCTAATCGTGTTTCTAACACACTGGGGTTTAGGCTGGAGTTAGTTTAAACAAATTCTTGCAAGGATGATTAACTTGGTTTGTTTGGTTTATGTGAACACTCTTCTCTAACAGCTTTGGTCCTTCTTAACAGGCAAGGGGTTATCAGTTTGAGAAATAAGCTAATAAAATGAAGAAATAATTAGATCTTTCTAAGCAGACAGATGGCAGGGTCATGTCCTTTGATACCAAGAGTGCCAACAAGCTTGTCTATTTTTACAATTAGTTTGTTTCATCTAGTAATAAAATAATAAAACAAAACAAAACAAAACAAAGCACAAAAAAAACCTAACTGACCCTCCCCCCCCCAAAAAAAAAACCATACTCCTCAAACCAAACAAGTTATGGTATGTGTTGTTTTTCCCTCTATAGGCAATCTTTACTGTAGCAACATTTTTACCATGATGTAAAGCCTGATAAACCTTATCAGCGGGAGTCTAAGTATCAAGCCAAACAGAATGCTGGCATGCTGCTAAAAAAAAATAAATATTTCAGGGTTATGACAGGTTCCTTCAAAAGCTAAGCTCTTTAAGCTCATTGTTTTTGGGTACTGAGTCTGGCATTGGAAGGCAAGGAGGAGAACACGGACTGACTGAGGAAACATGCAAGGCACTAGAAGAGCAGCAGAAAGACATTTGTGTTTGTACTGGATTTGAGTGTGCCAGGTTCATAAGAGGACATCACCTGGGAAAGTGCCATAGGAAAGTTCAGAGGCAGCACTACCTACAGAGGAGGGGACAGGAAGGGTCCTGGCCCTCTCAATGTAATAAGGGTTAAGTACAAAGTGGGTTAGAAAGGTCTAAGCAGCACCAAAGAAGTGCTACTAATTTGCTTATTGCTAAATAGAGAAGTAGAATATATTGACCTCTTAAATCAGATAGTGGCCATTTGCTTGCAAGTCACAGAATCACAGAATGGTTTGAGTTGGAAGGGACCTTAAAGATCATCTCATCCCAAACCCCCTGCTGTGAGCAGGGTCATCTTCCACTAGACCAGGTTGCTCAGAGCCCCATCCAGCCTGGCTTTGAACACTTACAGGTATAGGGCATCCACAGCTTCTCTGGGCAACCTGTGCCAGTGCTTCACCACCCTCACAATAAAAAATTTATTCCTAATATCTAATCTAAATCTGCCCTCTTTCATTCCCCCTCATCCTGTCTCTCCGTGCTTTTCTCAAAAGTCCCTCTCCAGCTTTCTTGGAGCCCCTTTTAGGTACTGGAAAGTGCTCTAAGGTCTCCCTGGAGGCTTCTCTAATCCAGGGTGAACAATCCCAACTCTCTCAGTCTGTCCTCAAAGGAGAGGTGCTCCAGCCCTTGCCACCAATGCGATGGTCAGAAGAAGGACTGTGGGAAGGACATGTTCCTCAGTGCAGCAGTGAGGATTTTGGGTGTGCCAAGTGAATGACACATGATACGGTACTGAAGGCTTGTGTCTTTGCCTTGGTAGAAGGTAGCAGACCTCCAGGCAGACCATGGGGAAAAAAAAAAACCAACAACCCCAAACAAACTAAAAAAATACTAAAAATATGAATCAATGCCCAAGGTTCTGCATTCCAAAGAGGAGAATAAAACAGAGATACATAATTCACAGAGGGCTCTTGGTCATTAGATGAGGTTCAGAAGTGAGTGAAAGGCTACCACTGAGAAAGAAACATAGGAATGTTTAGTTCTTCATAGCTGCCATTTATAGCCATAATAAATTATATTCAGGAGACTTCAAGCTCTGATAGACACCTGATAATATGATGTTAGACCTTTATATACCAAATGCACCTATTTACAATCTTTGTCATGCTTTGTTCCCTACATAGTAGTAAATTCTTCTTTGTAGAACAGCTTTTCACACCTTTCAATCATTAAAATAATTTCCTACTCCATCATAGCTCAGAGACCACCCTAATGAGCACACAGAGGCATATCAAGAAGAAAAAAATAGAAAAAAAAAATCTTTACTTTCTTAAAATAACCTGGAGTGTAGGAGAAGGCTTTGAGCTTGGTATTGCAGTTCCTGCTCTCTGCCTTACTCTCTCTAATCCTGCTATTGACTGGGTGTAACGGGTTCACTTTAAGCTTTATCCAAGTAGATTCAACCAGCAATCTGGCTCAAGATGCAGTCTTTTGTCTTACCAGGAATTCCACTACTGGACCTCACAGTCTACTTATGAAATATGGGAAATCACTTTTTTAATTGCTTTGAACACTACTGCTCTGTGGAAAATCAGTATATCGATGGATTTCATGCAGTTCATCAGCATGCCTCTTTCCATACCAGGTTTTGAAATAACAGCAAAGATCCTAAAATATATATAAGTAGCTATGGAGGGTTCTGGGTAACCACAAAGGCTATTCTCTTTCTGGTAAGGTGACCTCTTTAGGCTTCATGGAGAGCTGATGGTAAGAGACATGATCCTCTGAGGCTGAGTCAGGACATCTGAATTAGGCTCTTGGACTGTCTCTTTCTCTCTACAGGAATCTATTTCTCTTCACTGACTACAGACGAAGCTTGGGAACCTCGTCTCCTTATGCTGACAGGAGCCTTCAGTAAATGCTGAAGACTTCATAACTTTTTTTTCTCCTAATGAGGTCCATTAATGCAATTTAAATCTCATTAAGCTAATTGTTAGACTGTGCATCTCTGAAAATATGTTTAAAAAACATGAGGGATAACACTGCAATGTGTTATATGAATTGCTCAATTAATATTTGAGTAAATTTTCCTTGCAGTTATGCTTGTTTCTGAAGCAATTAGGCTGAGGGGATATTCACCATAAAATATCAGTAAAGTATTGTGAAGTAATTGTCCTTTTTCTATCAAATATATCAGTGTTTTTCCTAGAAAATTAACCCTTTAAATTGATGGAAAGATGAAATAATGTTCTGGGAATGTATTTGTTCTGGGTATGAATCTGTTTATCCAGTTTTTGTCATCTGTTGGTACCATTTAAAATACAAATCCAGGTGCCCTTCTGGGATCCCTCCCAGATGCATTGAGATGAATGCTGCTGCCTCACTGTGAAGGAGTTCTTATCACTTTCATAAGATTGTATTTCTTTACGTGGTCTTCCAAGGCAAAAGCATCCCAAACCCCTGCTCAGCCTAGGAAAAATCTTGGCTACTGTCTAAGGCTATAACACAGAAATAGCAGCGTCTGCTCTCCTGTGTTAGAAAGCTATTTGACACATTTGTGTTACTGCAGAAACTTCTCAGATCTTTGTTTCTCCAAAGGCATGTCAGGCTCCAGCCTTGAGCAAATGCCTGCTTGGAAAGGTTGGCTTTTCTCACTGCAGGACCTGATTCTGACACTGGGGAAGGAAGTGGGGCCCTTCCAGAGGCTTTTGCCAGCAATATGCTGGATTTGGCAGGGCAACTCCGGCCAGCTCTGCTGTTCTTGGGGGATGAAGCAATCTCTGGAATATGCAGATCTTAATTCAGGCAGGGTTTTGTAGGGCAGAGTTTGCCTCTGGGCCTTCACAGAGCCTGTGGTTCTGGCTGGGAGTGTTTGTGGACTCCACCAGGTGAGTGAACAGGATGCTTCTTTCACCACCTTTTCCTTCTGGTGCATGTCTGTGGTCTGGTCCACTGGAACTAGTTAATAGAAGTAATGCCCTCTTAGACATGGCAGTAGGTGGGGATCAGGCTAACTAGAGATGTGACTCAGAATTAGTGTTGGTTTTTTTCTCAATTAAACCCAGAAATTCTTCAGTTTTTTGTGTCTAAGTTATCGCTTCCCCATTCCAGCTCACTTGCATTGATACTAAAGCCTCTGTGAACAGTCTTGGGCAACTCAAACATTAGAAACCGACTCCTTTCTTCCTTTCTTTTCTCCATGTGCTATAGTCACTTGACTTTCCAGGTCTGAATCTTGGTCAATCATACAAATCCTCCTTGGGCTTGTACCCTACTGGCCTAGTGAAGTCTATGGTGAATAGAAGTGGTGAGTTACAGGGAAGGATTTTGATCTCTGAAAGAGAACTGTAAGAGAAGGCTGTACTAATTAGTAAAACTTGTGATTAAAGTAAGTATGGGGTAGAGAATGAGAGCAGAGGGGTTGCTGCAGCAACAAAAGCTGTGCGGGTGCTAAATGTGCTGATTATAAGCTTGAACTCCTTGGAGAAAAGGGATGCTGATGGCTTGTTGCTAGCAAAAACTGGTTTAGATGGAAAATTGAAGTATAACATGTTTCAGTATGCAGAAGTGTTGCTTCTGCATAGATGAGGGAGAGTAACTCTCCATTCTGTTTGGCAATGGGGAAATTTAGTGCTAAATTTGGGGTTTGGAAGAGGAGTAGGAACTGAAGAGCAATGAGGCTTCCAAAATCAAGATAATAGATTAGTGCAGCTTTCGGTATCAATTCTTGTAATAGTTGGTACATTTCCAGTGGAAAAGTATCTGTAAAATAGGGTTGTGCATTTTCTGTAATGACACAGGAGATGTACAGATTTTCTCTGGGTTGTGGGAACATACTGGGGAATAGATGTGGGGGATCACCACTACCACCACTGATGTGGAGAGAGACCAAAAATCACTACAAGGAGGATTACTGACAGCCAAGCTGTTCTCATCTTTAACAATTCCCCCTATTCCAAAAGCAAGGATGTTGCTGTTGTTTATATAAAATAAGATACTGCTTTAACCTTGTGTTTCTGAGAGGAAGAGTTGAGATTAACTAACTGGTCAGGCTACTTGGTATAGTACCAGAAAGCATCACTAATGAGCTCCAATAAATGTAAAAGCAGTGAGAGGAAACATGGAGGGCAGGGTGCTCTGGGGAGTAACACCCTAAACAGAGAGAAGAGAAACATCAAAACCATTCTAAGATGGGAAAATGACAGGATAACATGAAATCTCACACAGAACATTAAGAACTAGTCAGGGGATGCAGTGTTAGTGACCTTTATTTTCTCTTGGTTTTGTTTGTTTTTGTTTGGTTTTTGTCAATGAGAAGAAGATGTAACAGGAGAAAAATGGCATATTGGTGAAATTATGAAATAGAAGTGACCAATAAAGAGGCTGGGCTTTATCTCAAGAGTTCGGACACTCATCAAGTTTTGATTTTTAAGCCATAATTCAGAGGAGGACTGAATACAAATGAATATTCTTTATGAAATCTGTCTGAGAAAACACTGAAAAAAATGATGTCTCTTATGACCCAGTCTGGCATATCTTTGAAGTAATAACATCTGCCCTCGTAGGTAGGAATTGGTATTCA